>LFRF01000054.1:0-38990 GCA_001189435.1 Tolypocladium ophioglossoides CBS 100239 | reverse complement strand
GTACCCGATAGTTAGTGTGCCCTTGCTATAGATGTCCTGCAGGCCTAGCTAGATTTTTTTTGGCTCGCTGGATTCTATTTAGTCCCGCTGCGCGTAGAGAATTGGAAAGGTCCTGGGATCTTGCTAGACCTAGCAGATTTTATATATCCTTAGCAGGCTAGATGGTTTGCCTCTCTTTATAGGCAACGACGCGCAAGAGAGGTAACAGAAAATAGGGATATTCCATGAGATATATGATGATGGTAGCATCTTGACAAAATCCGAATTTATCTATGCTACGTAGTGAATGCAACCCTATATCCCTCGCTCCGTATTTCCTAGTCGGTGTATATTTGCTATAAACGTTAGAAAATATAGTAAAATGGGTAGAATATTAGGTTTGACAAACCTGCTAAAGCTAGACGTTTATATCCGGAACTACTCGGCCCTTGCCGCTTTAAGTCGGATATGGAATGCCGTTGATAGACTTATGGCCGCTACAAGTTTCGCAAGGAGCCATGTTTGTTAGTGCACGGCAACAGACGTAGAATGCGTCAAAGCCACGCGGGTGGATGAAATGGCCTCAATGTTTGGGAAGAAGATGCAGCACGCCGTGGAGCTGGCCTAGTGTTTAATAGCTATCTTGGACCGGGAAGCTGGTGCCATGGTAGCACCGGACTGGGGACTTTGTCTGCAACTACAGGATGGAGCAGGGGAAATTTTGGAATTTACTACCCGGATACCAAGCTCTCTGTAAAATGGCGGCCAGATATATTACAGTCGCAAAACGACAGCGAGAGACCAGTGGGCCTTGCCGGTTTCCAAAGTCAGCACATACGCTACCGAAAGCGCATGTCGCTATGGCTTCATCGTCACGGATCAGACTCTTGTTGTATTACGATTCACCACAGAGCGAATTGGCGAAGGATTGGCTTCGACCCGTCCAAGTCGAATTATCCACTAACGATTTGCCTCTGGCGATACGGATATATCTTCCATGCTAGAATCCATGTCACTCGACTCATTCGGCGCATAGTCTTACGCTAACGACTATCTTACGAATGCTACAAATTCTAAGTTTCTGCCGCCGGAGTATGCGGTTATATCTAGAGCCGCCCACTGTAGGGGTCGGCACAAATTCACCCACAATTCATCAGGCATTGTCGCGACAAAGCTACCAACCAATGCGACTCTCTATGACCACCAACAATCGGCCTTGGATAACGCCGCTTAGGTAGGCCCCTCGAGCTACCTGGCGAGCCAATCTGAGCACTCACAGATCGGGCAAGATAGCCAATCACCTAGTCCAACTCACGCCAAGTCATCAAGCTAGTATACCACGGTTGAAGTAAAAAAACGAAACGGTTTGTTCTGCTTCTACAACATGAAAAAGCAATTGAGGGAGACAAAGAAGTCAGAATGACTCGCAATCAGAATCCGCTTGGGTGGGTAAATCAAGGCGGAAGGCATGTTTACTTCACAGAGCATCAGCCATGAGAAGGCAGTCAAGCGACCAAACGTATGATATTTAGCGCGACCTACCTTACAGTACCTTTAAGCTCTGCAACTGACCATTAAATTCATGCATGCATACAATAGGGCATTCAGCGCGTACCCAGATCATCAACGCTTCCATCGACGGCCCTTGCACCATCTCGGGCAAGAAGGTGACGGTCAAGATGGCCAGCTGTGAAAGACCGACAGCTCCGTGATCCAGATATCTAACAACGTTGCCGGTGGTGGCCTTAACACCTTCGCTTCCTAGGACCCGACTTGGGAGATTGACCTTAAGCCCCAGGTTGGTGCCCCCTGGTCCTCGGCGACAACAACCTATCCACGTGCCTCTTGGCTCTCGGCGGCTATGAC
This sequence comes from Tolypocladium ophioglossoides CBS 100239, assembly GCA_001189435.1. NCBI lineage: Eukaryota > Fungi > Ascomycota > Sordariomycetes > Hypocreales > Ophiocordycipitaceae > Tolypocladium > Tolypocladium ophioglossoides. Next base: position 37,145 of record LFRF01000054.1, on the reverse strand, counting down.
CATGGCTGGCTAGCCATTTCTTTGTTGGGAGGTTGAACAAATTGCTGTTCAATACTGACTCGCCTCGCCTCGCGGCTAAGACTCCCTACCATCTGGCGAATGGAATATCAGGCTGGAGCCGATGCGACGACGGGTCCCCATGAGAGTGTGATCAAGGCATAAGAGCTACCGTTAGAAATCCGAGGCGAATGCGTCTGGATGCCCCGCATCGTAGTTAACTAATGGCCCTCCGAAAGCAAAATGGTCTAACTAGACTCAACGGGACCATACGAATCAGTATAAGACGCTCGGTTGCCTGTATCTCTTCAGTTACGGGCCATGGGCATACTCCGTGGCTGAGACTGGAAGAAAGCTTGCTAGGTAATTCTTGAAGTGTCGGATCGGCCCGGCGGCTTCTTATTAATGATATTCACAACGTAGATGAGCTAGTTGGTGTTGTCCTCCCATAGGCAACCAGACAAAATCCCTGGCTCTTGTCAACTTCGGCCTACGCAATGGCTCGCCAAAAGTTCAAAGCCACCACGGGGGGTTTCATTTACACGTGTTATGGTGGTGGCAGAGCTTACATAATAATCCACGGGATCCCGTACCCCTAAATCCACGGCACATGGACCTATTGGGGGTTGCTGACGATGTAGCCCCAATCCAAGGGCCGCGCGGGGCTAGCGCCGTTAGGCCTCATCGACGACGATTAAATGTCCCCGCTTTATACGAACTCTTAGCATTCATTCTCTTGTTGACCAGCACTTAGGACGCCGTTTCAGCACGGAGCACTGTGAGCCTCCGCCAGGAGAACACCCACGAGCAGCCTAATGGGCAAACTACTATAGGATCACAATGCCGGACCGACATGGTGATTTGAAGCGGTACGAAGAATACACGGTCGCGGTGATCTGCGCTATCGACTTCGAGATGAGCGCCGTTCGCTACATGCTAGACCGGGAGCATGGCCGCTCGCGCCCGCCAGGCGACTCGAACATATACGTCCTCGGCGAGCTGAGCGGCCACGACGTCGTTCTCGCGTGCCGCCCCGGCAACCAGGGAAAAGGCGCTGCTGCGATCGTTGCTACGAATGTGGCCCGCACGTTCCCTTCGATCAAGCGGCGATTCCTTATTGGCATCGGAGGGGGTGTACCCAGCGACAAGCATACCATTCGCCTCGGCGATGTGGTCGTCAGCATGCCGGAGGGTGAACACGGCGGTGTCGTGCAATACGACCTGGGCAAGGATACCGAGGACGGCTTTCAGCGGAAGGGATTCCTCTGCCCGCCTCCAACGGTTTTGAGGAGCGCCGTGGGGATGATGAAGTCCGACCACTTGATGGCGGACAACAAGGTCGAGGAGTTCCTCTCGCAAATGGTGCAGAAGTTCCATCGCCTCACCATCTACGCACGCCCGTCAGCCGAGCTTGATGTCCTCTTCAAGCCGGGATATCCTCATGTTCCTGGTCAATCGACATGTGTAAAGTGCGACCCCGCCCAAGCCGTCGCACGGCGACCCCGTGTATCCGATCAACCCGAGATACACTATGGCCTGATTGCCTCGGGGGATCGTGTCGTTAAGAGTGCCGCGAAACGGGACCAGGCCGTCCAAGCCTTGGGTGACATACTCTGCTTCGAGATGGAAGCGGCGGGCATTGCGACTGAGTTTTCGTGCATCGTCATTCGGGGCATCTCCGACTATGCGGACTCGCACAAGAACGACGGCTGGCATCACTATGCAGCGGCGGCGGCCGCCGCGTGTGCGAAGGAGCTGCTCTCCTATGTCGACCCAGACAAGCCGGCGCCTGGCGCAACTCCCCCGCTTCCATCGGGCCCGGGGTCGCCCTCTAACAGCGGCAGTCAGCCCGTCGCTCGACCCGCTTCTACGGCAGTTGGGATTCAGCAAGATGGCTCTGGTAATAATATCTCTATCGGAGGGAACTTCAACATGAGTATGTAGAGACTAACCTAACCTTGGGACTGCCTTGTGTCAGTCCTCGGTAGCGTTTCCTTTAAAATTAGTTAACTGACTTGGCGATGCGAAACAGATGTTATCTCCCATGGCCAACGCCTCGATGAAGCCACACCTTGTAAACCGTTCTCGACCGTCCCTTTCCTGCCGGACGACGACTTTATCGAGCGGCCTGCGATTTCTGCGTGGCTGCGCAAACAATACATGCAGCCCGGCAGTCGTGTCGCGCTTGTCGGACTGGGTGGCATCGGGTGAGCTGCCCAGTACATACCGCTGTCGTCTTGTCTCCTAACTGCCTCAGAAAATCGCAGCTGGCCATTCAGTTCGCGCACCAAATCCGACAGCAGTCGCCGAGCACATACGTATTTTGGGTGCATGCGAACACCCAAGCGCGATTTGAAGAGGCATACCGCGATATCGCAGACCGACTGAAGCTGCCGCGGCGCCACGACCCGAAGACCGATTTGCTTCGTCTAGTGCATGACTGGCTGATTGACGAGGAGAACGGGCAATGGCTAATGATACTCGACAATGCAGACGACATCGATGTCTTCTACCCAAGAAACTCCAAGGGAGGCACGACCAACACGTCAGCACGACAGCCGCTGGCGGCCTTCTTGCCGCAAAGCAGCAATAGTCAGATCCTCATTACCTCACGAAGCCGTGACGCAGCCGAGAGGCTGACTGGCAACGGCCACAACGTTTCACCAGTATTAGCGATGGATGAATTGCAAGCCAAGCAGCTGCTCCAGAAGAAACTTCTTGACAAAAACGACCAAGAGGTGGCTGCCGACCTCGTTCTCGCACTCGAGTACATGCCTCTCGCCATCACTCAGGCAGCCGCATACATAATCCGGCGGGCGCCTCGAATGTCGGTATCTGAATACCTGCGCGAGTTCCGGAAGAGCAGCAAGAGGAAAGCCAGTCTCCTGCGCCAGGACAGGGGGGATCTCCGCCGCGACGCGGGAGCGGCGAACTCGGTCGTTACAACATGGCAGATCACATTCGACCAGATCCGACGGGAGCGGCAATCGGCGGCTGACTTGCTTTCATTCATGAGCTTCTTCAATCCACTGGGTATCCCAGATTGGGTACTCCAAAGTTACGTACGCCGGAGACACGAAGGCGAGGCCGGTGTCGACAATATTGGGGGAGGCGGACGCGATAGCGGGGACGATGGAGACGCTGAATTTGAGGATGATCTCGAGATACTTCGAGGATACTCTCTGGTGTCGGTAACCACGCAGGCAAGTGTTTGTGAGATGCATGCTCTCGTGCAGTTCTGCACGCGGGTTTGGCTTTCAGATGATGATGAAAGATGGAAGAGTACCTTTCTACGGAATATCTCATTGGAGTACCCAACTGGCAATTACGAAAACTGGAGGAAATGCCAACAACTAGAGCCACATATTGCCCCGGTTGTCGAAGAGGAACCTACCGAGGAGGGTGTCCGGAATTGGGCGAGGCTCCTAACGAACGTATCCAAGTATCGATGGGAAATGGGACAGTATATCGCGGCAGAGAAGATGGCAAGGGAGGCAGTCAATGTGAGAAAGAGGACTCTCGGTGCTGAGCATCCCGACACGCTCACGAGCGTTAGCAATCTTGCCGAAGCACTAGAGAGCCAGGGCAAGTACGAAGAGGCCGAGCAGATGAATCGACGGGCTCTAGATGGCCGTGAGAAGCAGCTTGGTAAGGAGCATCCCTCTACGCTCACGAGCGTCAACAATCTTGCCGGAGTACTGCAGGGTCAGGGCAAGTACGAGGAGGCCGAGCAGATGCATCGACGGGCTCTAGATAGCTATGAGAAGCAGCTTGGCAAGGAGCATCCCGATACGCTTACGAGCGTCAACAATCTTGCCTTAGCACTAAAGTACCAGGGCAAGTACGAGGAGGCCGAGAAGATGAATCGACGGGCTCTAGATGGCCGTGAGAAGCAGCTTGGCAAGGAGCATCCCTATACTCTCACGAGCGTTAACAATCTTGCCTTAGTACTANAGATGAATCGACGGGCTCTAGATGGCCGTGAGAAGCAGCTTGGCAAGGAGCATCCCTATACTCTCACGAGCGTTAACAATCTTGCCTTAGTACTAGAGAGCCGGGGCGAGTACGAGGAGGCCGAGCAGATGAATCGACGGGCTCTAGATGGCTGTGAGAAGCAGCTTGGAAAGGAGCATCCCGATACGCTTACGAGCGTAAGCNAGTACGAGGAGGCCGAGCAGATGAATCGACGGGCTCTAGATGGCTGTGAGAAGCAGCTTGGAAAGGAGCATCCCGATACGCTTACGAGCGTAAGCAATCTTGCCTTAGTGCTAGAGAACCAGGGCAAGTACGAGGAGGCCGAGCAGATGAATCGACGGGCTCTAGATGGCCGTGAGAAGCAGCTTGGCAAGGAGCATCCCTATACGCTTACGAGCGTTAACAATCTTGCCGGAGTACTACGGAAGCAGGGCAAGTACGAGGAGGCCGAGCAGATGAATCGACGGGCTCTGGATAGCCGTGAGAAGTAGCTTAGCAAGGAGCATCCCGACACACGAGCGTCTCTGCCTTACGTATCTCTTTCGCCACAATATGCAGCTAACAGAAGCCGATGAGCTATACCAGAGGGCCTATAATGGGTATATGAAAGGCTGTCGGCTAGATCAAGGCTAACGAACAACCTAATTATTGGGAAGATTTCGGTGGATCGGGATGGAGCCTTACGATTGATAAAGGGCGAGACGGTAATGGGTTATCGATTACCGCTCCGTCATATCTTATGAGCATTACAGAAGACTAGTGATTGAAACATCAAATACGCCTGTCAACGTCTCAATCCTTTGGGCACCCGCCCAATGTCACCTGTCAACAATTGCGTCAACTTGGATTCTTGATAGGAAAACCAGAACTCTAGCTCGCCCCGCATTGGAACGCACTCTCAGTCGTAGCCCCCCCTGTTCATCGTGCGCGTGCTCACATCATGCACTTGTTCTAGAGACGTTGGGAACCGAAGGACCTGAGGTTCAGGATCGATAAAAAAGAAAAGTAATTAACTAAAGATTAAAAACAAACGGAACCTACATTCATCGGCTAGCTTGGGAAAAACGAGCAGTACACTCCTCTTCGTATGCCTTGAGCTGCTCCATCTTTGTCTGTGTGAATGGCTCCATCTCTGCACGCGCCTTCTCGTCAAGCAACTCAACACCATCACCACCGTCATGTAGGGCGGCCCAATAGACGGCGTCCATCTCAAAGCTTTTTCTTGCCGCATAATCGAACCAGAAACGCCTAGTCTTCCACGAGTCACGCATCCGGATAGAAAGACGTGGCCCGGTGGGTTGCTTCGACGTGAATGCCGACACGTTTTCCACCTGTTCCATCGCTCGCAGGAACTGTTCCATTCTGGGCTCATAACAGGCCAGGAATTCTTCCACGGCGCCGCGATCAAGCCACACTTCCGGGCCAGACAACAGTAGCCACCACGGCGGGTCGTACGTGAACTGGGCTGGCATGGCATTTGTAAACTCAAAGTCGAGAACCGCGGTAATTTGGAGGGTGTCTGGATTTACAAGCATGTTCGAGGGCCGTAAATCGTCGCAGAAGGGTATGAATGGCCCAGCATCATCAATGCAGTATTTTGGGACAAGCTGGGCAAACCGATGCCTGGCGATAAACCGCGCCTGAGCGATTTCGGGGTCATCCGCGAGGTTGCGCTGAGTCCGAAGGTGGATCAGGTGCTCGTTCGCGACCGACCTGAGGTAGTCGCTAGCACGGTCAAAGGTTGAGGTGGGAAATTTATCGCCTGGGTAGCCGGCGACACTCGCCAACTCGTTCATGTTGTATGTCAGGGGCCTTTTGGTAGCAGACCACGTATTTGAATCGCGGTCTTTGGAGATGGCTCCGATGCGGGTGAAGGTAAGTTGAGAAAGCTGAAACAAGAAACCGGCGATTTGATGGTAGATCTTGTCCAATGTTGTGTTGTCGATGTTTGGGTTTAGGACCATCTCCTCTTGATCGCTTTCGATCGGTTGCTCTAGGATAGTCGACAAGAGCGTTCCATCAACGTAATCCATAATGATGAACGGACCAAACTGCTGTGGACTCTCCGCGGTGAAGCCCCAGCTATGAACACGAGGGACAGGAATCGTGGTATTTTGGCTGAGATATTCCATGATCTGAACCTCGTTCGCAACCTTTTCGTCTCTAAGAGCTGTAGCCGTATGTCCTGGCTTCGGGAACCGAATAATGGCGTCCGGTCCTCCATCTCTGAACCTGTAACGGAAGCTGAAGTTGAAGGAGCCCTTGAGAAAACCAACGTACTGTGTGGCTCTGCCTCCCCGGCGGCTAGCAACAAACGTCGCCAATTCAACCTTGGAATCGAAGAGTCTATCCAACCAGGCCCTGCATTCATCATCGCCGTTAGTCTCCTCCATCTCATCGAAACAAGTTTTGAGTGAGGATAGCTTCTGCATGTTGACGAGGATGCAAATTCGGAAGCGAAGGAGGGGATGGCAGAGGAGGAGGGTACGCAATCCAGCAGAAGCAAGTCTGCGAGGCACCGTCCCCGCATGAGTCACCGGCCTCCGGAGCATCTCAGATCCTGAGCTGGAGCCAATGAGCCATTGAACATGATTGCTGCCCTCGGATTGGTGGGCATCATATACTGTCAATTGTACTTGAACTCGCGTCGAAGAGTCTAATCGCTTTCGCTCCTCTTCTCTTATTCCTGTCTCCTTGCTTCGTTCAGTGCATGAACCATACTGTTGCCATCATGTCATCTACGTCCGAGCTCAAGGGAACCCTCGACTCCTGGGAGGCCAACGCCGACTTCTGGGACGAGACGATGGGCGCCACTGGTAACGAGTACTGGAACCTGCTGCAGAAGCCGTACCTGCGCAAGCTCATCGACGTGCAGCCCGGGTGCCGCGTGCTCGACCTGGCAACGGGCAACGGCATGGCCTCGCGCCTCCTGGCCAGCCGCGGCGCCGCAGTCATCGCGACGGACGGGTCGGCGCAGATGCTCAAGAACTGCCGCGAGCGGTGCACGCCCGAGGAGGCGGAGCGCATGAGCTACGCGCAGCTGGACGTTACTAAGCCCGCGGACTTTGACGACTTTCTCAAGTCTCCGCTGGCGGTAAGCTCCTGCGTTTGGCACTAAGAGCTGATGTTGCTGCTGTTGTGGTGCCCGGAATGTGCTGACTGACGTACCAAGGAGGGCGGCTTCGACGTTGTAGTCATGAACATGGCAATCATGGACGTCGAGACGCTGGACCCGCTCGCGGACGCTCTGCCGAAGCTTTTGAAGAAGAACGGCAGGTGGGTGTCTACTTTTTTGCGCTGAGTTGCTGATGAGTTGTCAATGTTCGTGTGGTGTACTGATTGAAGCACATCTAGCTTCGTCGCGACGATGCTGCACCCCGTCTTCTTCACGTCCGGGGCAACCCGCGTCGTAGAGGCTGTGACGGATCCAAAGACGGGCGAGTACTACAACGTCCGCAGCAAGTTGATCAGCCACTACATGAAGGTTGATCCTTGGAGGGGCGTCTTTGTGAATGGCCAGCCGGCGTACCAGGTAAGCACATCTGTATCTATGCTGGGTGACGATGTGAGAGCTCGGCGAGAGGATCAGCCTGAATAACACGGGCTGATTCGCATTCGCTTGGTGATAGCTATACTTCCATCGACCCCTCCATGAGCTGTTTGGCATCTTCTTCAAGAGGGGGCTCGTCATGGATGCACTGGAAGAGCCGTCGTTTACGGAGGAGGACACCCAAGTGCGACAGGTGCGAGCAGAGTCGCAGCGAAATTATACGCAGATTCCCCCGATCATGGCCTTTAGAATGCGCAAGATCAACTGATGGACATACTTGGCCGCGACGGCGGGATATTTTCCGAGACTGGTGAGAGAAGTCTGTAAAGGATGATGCTTGAATAGTTAAAGCTGGCTCAGCCCTCCCACTCCATCGTCATCGTGCTTAAGTTCGTACAAAATTATATTACTCGGTACCCCGCGTTGCAACGCCCCCCATTTGGGTTGCCTGGTGCGACATAAGTAGATGAACATGATCCGATAATACGAGACGTGCCGTAAGCTAACCGCAGCCACGTCGGACGGCCGGAGACTTCCGTGTGGGCAGCTGGCCGGGTGTCCACATTGATGTAACCGACAACCGACACCGTCGGCTCCTAACAAAGGAGGCTGCGCTTGTAGGTGTTAGCGGGCGGGGTGGAATACCACGCGGTATAAGAGTAGGGACGATATTCATGCTGCCGTCTGTCCTTCGATGCACTTCACTCACGAAGCGCACTCAAACAACATGGCTGACAGACACGAATCCCTGCGCCAGCAGATCAAGACGGGCGTCGTCCTCTCGCCCGGCGATGACGGCTTCGAGAAGAGCCTCATCCGCTGGAGCCACGCGGCCATCAAACCCGCCGGCGTCGTCGTCCAGCCCGGCACCGCAGACGAAGTCTCGACGGCCGTCAGGTACGCGACCGCCAACAAGATCCCCCTCGTCGTCATGGGCGGCGGCCACTCAACCAGCGGCTCGKCGTCGTCGGACGGCGGCATGGTCATCGACCTGCGGAGGATGAACAAGGTCGAGGTTGACACCGAGGCTAAGACGGTGACGTTTGGTGGCGGGTGCGTGTGGCGGGAGGTGGACGAGTCATGTGCCGAGGATGGCCTCGCGACGGTGGGGGGCACGGTCAACCACACGGGTGTTGGCGGATTGACGCTCGGGGGCGGCTACGGCTGGCTGTCGTCCAGGTACGGCCTCACAATTGACAACCTCGTGGGCGTCGAGGTCGTCCTCGCCGATGGGCAGATCGTGCATGCGTCCGAGTCGGAGAACGGGGATCTCTTCTGGGCGTTGCGCGGAGCGGGGCAGAACTTTGGTGTAAGCGTTGTCCTCTTCTGATACAGCCAGGCTGGACACTGACTCGACAGGCCGTCACGAGCTTCACGTCCAAGGTGTATCCCCAGGGTGACGTCTGGATGGGCCCGCTCATCTTCACGCTGGACAAGATGCCCGAGATGGTCGCCTTCGCCAACTGGTTCCACGAGCACAACACGGGCGACGAGTCCCTCTGGTTCGGCCCCTGGGGCGCCGCGCCGGGCGTCCCGGTGCCGGTGATCTTCTGCATGGCCTTCAAGAACGGCACGCAGGCCGAGGGCGAGGCCTTTTTCAAGCCGCTCCTCGACATCGGGCCCCTGGCCAACATGGCCCGCAGCATGCCGTACCGCGAGGCGAACAACCAGATCCCCAACCGCGACGAGGAGAAGCGGCGGCTGCAAGGGGGCGCGAACTTTGTGATGCCGCTGACCCTGGAGTTTGTGAATACCGTCGTGGATGAGTTTCTGGCGTTTGTCGCGGAGAGGAACATCGGCGAGGGCTCGGGCGTCGTCTTCGAGATGTTTGCTAACAGTAAGATCCGCGAGGTGGCCGGGGACGCGATGGCCTTTCCGTCCCGAGGCGACTTTTACCACGCAGCGACCATGTTTTCGTGGGACGACGCGGCGATGGACAAGGAGGTGCGGCAGTTCAACCGCAAGATCGTCGGGCTGTTCCGCGAGAAGGGCTTCCAGGGCGCCGGCGGGCAGTACGCCAACTACGATGGTGAGTCCCCCGATGTGTCCAATTCAGCTTGGAGCTGTGGCGTTGACTAACACACACAGTCGAGTACCTGGACCCGAGCCGGGCGTTTGGCAGCAACTTGACTAGGCTGCAGGCGCTCAAGATGAAATACGACCCGGAGAATGTATTCAACAAGTGGCACAGCGTGTGGCCGCGTGCTGCGGGAGTGCATGGCGAGGAGGCGGTATAAGCGAGGTATCTTGTGGCCGTGATTCACGCTGTCTTGACTAGTCAATCCCATCTCCTGGGATGGACATCTACATGAAAGGCTTTAGTTTGTGGTGACCGTTGGTGTGCGAGCACGTGCGGAGAGCGAGGCTGGGAAGCGGCTTCCATTCACTGCTCACTCTGAACTTCTGCTCACAACACCACGGCGATTACAAGGGAATGTATCCAAGAACTACTCGTATCGCGCTACCCCATCACACTTAACCAAAGACTCTTTCGATCTATCCAAATTAAACGAGCACACCAGCTCCCGTCGCGTACGAGCAATCCAGTCATACCTTCATGAGGCATAACACCAATCTCGTGGCACCTCACTCCTCAGTGCTCGCCTTCCCCAGATCCTTGGCCGGGCCGCACTCGACGACACGCCCGTGGTCCAGCCGCAGGCACCAGGTTGCGTCCTCGACGGCCTCGAGCCGGTGCGCAATCGTGATGACGGTGCTCTCGGACAGCTCCTCGCGCAGGATGCGCTGCACAAAGGCCGCCGTCCCTCGATCGATGGACGCCGTCGCCTCGTCCAGGATGACGAGCCCGCTGCGCCGCAGCACAGCCCGCCCGATGCCCACGAGCTGGCGCTGCCCCTGGCTAAGGTTCTTGCCGCCGGCGTCGATGGGCGAGTCGAGGCTCCACGACGGGCCAAGCACGCGGTGGATGGCGTTGAGGCACTCGTCGTCGGAGAAGCGGCCCTCGGGGTCGAGGTTGTCGTGGAGCGTGCCCGGGAACAGCGTCGGGTCCTGCTGGATAAAGGTCACGCGGTTGCGCAGCGCCGTGCGGTTGACGCGCGCGAGGTCCATGCCGCCGATCTTGACGCAGCCCTCGCTGGCCGTCTGCGTGGCGAGCAGCGCGTTGGCAATGGTCGACTTGCCGGAGCCCGTCCTGCCGAGGACGGCGCACGAGGAGCCGCCGGGGATCTCAAACGTCACCTTGTTGAGGACGTCGGGCAGGCCGTCGGCGTACCGGAACGACATGCCCTCGAACCTGACGGCGTCGCAGGGCCGCGGCCAGTCGTCGGGCGGGTCGTCGTCGCCGCTGGGCTCCTTGGGGATCCGGTTGAGCGCGTTGACTCGCTCCAGGGAGACGGCGTCGAGCTGCAGCTGCGCAAACCTCTCGCAGAGCTGCTGGACGGTGCCCATGGCGATGGTCGTCTGCGTCAGGACGAAGCCGATGGCGCTCGCGGGGGTTCCGCGCCACACCATGAAGAGGATCAGGAGCGACCGCGTGCACGCCGACGACATGCTCAGGCGGAAGTCGAGCCAGAAGGCCATGCTCCAGAAGAAGTGGTCCTGCTTCTGGAAGTCGTCGACGGCGTCCAGGTGGCGGTCCTGGAAGTGCTCCTCGACCCGCAGCGCGCGGATGGTGACCAGGCCGTCCTGCATGACGCCGATGTTGGCGATGATTTGCGTGAGGTAGCGCATCTCCATGCGGCGCAGGCAGCGCGAGACCGGGACGTAGAGCCGGAAAAAATAAACAAAGAGCATCGCCACGGCGCTGAGGATGATGAGCAGCATGGGCTGGTGCATCATGATGGCGGCCATGCTCAGCACCAGGGCGATGAGGTTGTACACAAACGACTCCAGGGGGGCGAGGATGCCGCCGTCGACCATGCCCATGTCCGAGATGAGGCGGTTCTTGAGCTGGCCCGTCGGCGTGATGTCGTGGTAGCGAAACGACGCCTTGCTGACCTTGTCGATGGCCGTCTTGAAGAGGCCCTGGGCGGCATCGACGCTGATCTTGGCGAGGAGGAGCTGCGCGATGGCATACGCGACGACCTGGCCCACGGACAATGCGCCGAGGACATAGAGCCAGACCTGCGGATACGCCTCCGGGTTCGGGAGGCCCCAGTACCCTCGAGAGCCGCTCGTCTGGGACGCCGTGTCGTTGCCCCAGGCCTCCAGCAGTCGAGCCCTCGAGATGTCGCAGTAGCGCGACACGCCATAAAATACGGCCAGACAAGCCCACATGTACCATCCGCCGGCCTTCATGTAGCTCAGGTACACGGAGAGGGGAACGCCGCCAGTCTCGGCGGGCTCTTCCGGGGCGTCCTTGACTCCGGCAACCTCCTCTTCGTGGGCATCGTGAGCCGGCTCGGCATCATCGGTGGCGCCACGGCCAGAGGGCGTGTGGATCGGGTGCTCCAGCTCAAGCTTGATCTGCTCCTCGGACAGCACCGTGGCACGACCATTGTCCATGTCAATGACCTGGTCGGCGATGCGAAGAACCAGGTCGTCCCGGTGGGTGACCATTACAATAGCACGCCCCTTTGCCAGGGGACCCTGCAGGAAGCGGCGGACAATGTTGCTAGCCGTGTCGTGATCCAGCGCGGCGAGAGGGTCGTCGAGCAGCAGGATGCGGCACGGGCTATACACGGCTCTGGCCAGGGCAACGCGCGCCTTTTGTCCACCAGACAGGCCAACGCCGCCCTCTTCCAGCTTCGTCTGATCGCCGTCGGGAAGCATGGCCAGATCCGGCGCCAGTGCGCAGGCTTGGAGGACCTGGCGGTATCTCGCGACGTCGAACTGCTGGTGGAAGACAATGTTGTCGCGGATGGTCTTGTTCTGGAGGAACGGGAGTTGCTGCGCATATCCGACGGGCACGTCTGGCCGGCAGATGTCGCCGCTGTGGAGCTCCATTTCGTTGAGGGCCGCGAGCAGGAGACTCGACTTGCCAGAGCCGACTTTGCCGCGAACAATTGTCAGGCCATCAGGGAACACGAGATTCAGGTCTTGGAGGACCACGCTGTCGGTCGAGGGCCAGGAGAAAGAGGCGTTGTGGAACTCAATGTCCTTGGTGCCCGCGGAATCGAAGCCAGACTCATCACGGTCCGGCTCGGCCATGTACTTGTTGACTCGCTCGACGGGAATGGTGGCCTTCCAGTACGCGGATACGAGGTCAAACGCCTCCTTAACGCTCGCCTCGAGCTGGCCGAAGAGCTGCAGCGATGGCCAGATGACGTTGTTGGGGAGGCCCTGTCGCAGGATGAGCGTGTACAGACAGATACTGGCCAGCGGGTACGCAGCGCCGCCGGCGACGTTTGTGGTGGAAATGGCAGCGGTGACGCGCGCGATCTGCAGCCGCTTGAACATCTCCAGGGCGCGGAACTTCATGATGCGGCCGCTCCACGACGCGGTCCAGCCGTTGAGCTTGAGCGGGCGGCTGGCCTCGACGAAGTGGGAGACGGCCTGGGCGCGCTTGTCCGAGTGCGCGGTCCGCGAGCGCTCCAGCTTGATGAGCTCGCGGACGAGCATCGAGTTGCTCGCGAGGAAGAGGACCATGAGGCGGAAGCCGATGGTCGAGGGCCACCCCATGATGTCGACGAGGAAGTAGATGGTGAACATGACCTTGATCGGCTGGGACACGAGCTTGGGGAAGTCCCAGAAGCGCTGAGAGATTTCATACGTGTCTCCGCGGACGAGGTTGACGACCTTTGCATTGGACGCCGGCTGGCTCTGAAGGGACTCGACGGGGGCGTTGGGCTTCCGGCCGCCGCAGCATTTGCCAAAGACGCGATTCATCCCGGGAGGCTGGTCACCGTTCTCGAGCACATTGTCCTCTGCGGGCCCCTTTTCCGTCGCATCGGAGCCGGGAACTGCTCTCGTCAGGAGCTTACGGAACAGGCCGATGAAGGTCTCGCCTCGCGATCTCTCGTAGGCCTTCCGCGAGTACCAAGACGACGTCGTCTTGGAGAGTTGACGCACGACGTCCAGGCACAGCATGACCAGGCACCAGAAGTTGGCCTCGTCGGGCTTACTGGCGTCGAGGGCGGTGTAAAGCCGACTGGTGAGACGGATGTTGGAGACTTCGGCGACTTTCTCGACGACGGCGAGCGTGGTAGCGATGAAGAGGTCCAGGCCGTTGGCCTCGACGAGGCAGGGGATGAGCTTGCCCTCGAGCTCGCGGAAGGCCATGTACAGGTGCGTGTGCTGAAACTCAAAGGGGAGCTGCCAGACGTCCTCGACGGTGATCTCCTTGGCTCGGGCGATGCGGGCGAGGGGGTAGACCCAAGTCATGGCCCAAAAGCGGAAGAGGGTGAGATTGTCCTCGGGACTCCGCACGTGGTGAGAGGGCGGCAGCCGGGGGTTGCCGATATCTTCGGTGTCCCACGCCGGGTTCCGGAGCGGCATGTTGCCGATGGCGACGACGGCCACGGCGGACAAGCCGATGCGGGCCAGGCGATACGGGTCCAGGGCCTCGACGGAGTGGTCCAGGAACATGACCGAATAGGTGGCGAGGCCGGCCATGAGGATGAGCAGGTACTGCAGCAGCAGCACGCGCGGCGTCTTGGTCGGCCTGTCAAAGGCGGTGATGAGCATGGCGGACAGCCAGGGCACGACTTCGAGGATGGCAACCGGCTGCCTCGGGTTGAGGCACGCAGGGATGATGCTGAGCACCAGGCCGGCGATGCAGACGAAGCCGAGGAGCAGCGTCCAGTGCGTCCACGCCTTGCGCTTCTCGGGGCCGGGGCCCTCCTTGGCAAACGGCTGCAGCCACCGCGGGAGCAGGGACCAGACCCTGCCGTGGAGGGCGTAGAGCGCGAGGGCGGCGACGGAGAGGGCCGTCAGCCAGTACAGGATGTGGGTGTCGGTCCGGGACAGGGCGGCGCCGGGGACGACGCGCACGCCGAACCAGGTGATTTGGTCGGCGTGCATGGCGGTTACCATGCTCGCGAGGCGGGCCTTGAGGGTGTCGACGATGGACATGGTGGGTGTCGAGCTTGAGCAAGGAAGCAGAGAAAGCCTCGACTCAAGATGGGTCCAATGTCGTATCCAAGAGGGGCCCCAGCGTCAGCAGCGAAGCAAGCAAKCCTCGACTCAGACTCAAGATCGGCTGTGTCAACAGACAACCGCGTTGAGCAAGGTCAGCAAAGCAGGTCGCGTTCGGGCGTGTCCAAGAGGACAAGAAACGGCGCCACGGGGCACGGGAGATGTATGTAGGTGAGAGAGCAGCACAGATCAAGCACGGAAACAAGCCTTGGCGGCGGGACGAAGCTCCGGCGTGGCTGCTCACGGCGCAATGGTCGAAAGCTTGTTCCCGTCAGGGCCAACGTTTGCTGGCGCGTGGCACAGGGACCAGTTCACGGCCGAGCCAGTGGCGAGCTCGGGCAACGAGCAGCACGAGCAGCGGTTACAGTCAGTGACAGGCATGCGCATATCGCGGGCTATGTGCCACTTCGCGATGCCGCGCTTCACGCCGCCGGGCCGGGCCAGTGAGACGGGCGGGCAGCGACGGCACGCAGAGGCAAACAAACACAGGAAGGGGTTCTCACGCGCGGCGAGGCGTCACTGTCCGAGGCTCAAGCTTTGCGTGGGCGCCTCGTTGCAGATGCAGGACGGACGTTGGAAGTCTAAAGTCGGGGTATCGTCAGGGGGTGGGGTCAGTTGGGGAACTGGAGGAGCGGGGCGCGGTCCGGCGGCGGCAAGCGATCGTCAACATTGCTCGTGTTGGGTACGAAGTACGAATAAGGATGCTAACTATTGCTGGCGTGTGGAGTCGCAGGATGGGATCGTGGAGGGGGCTGGGCATTGGCGATGCGACCGTGCTGGCGGTGAGGTCGGCGTCGAGAGACATCTGCTGTTGACACCATCAGGACAGCGTCTATCCCTCAATTGAACTGCTGCAACAATAAACCCATGGCCCGTTGCATGCAGGGACATCAATGCAGACGCCGAACACGGACACAGCTGAGCCATCGCGTCGACACGAGCGCTGCAGCGCTGCAACGCTGCATCACATTGATATCTTGCCACTCCCGCCCAACCACCCACGAGCCTCCCCCTCGCGCAATTAAATCACAAACGCACCGCCCAGCACCACCAAGCTCAGCACCGTCACGGCGCCGCTCCAGCCCAGCCCCGTCGGCGACCAGGCCTGCAGCGTCGCGGCGGCGGSGGAGCTGGTGGCCTTGGGCGCGGCCGTCGTCGTCTGCGAGCCGGTCGAGGACGGCGACGCCGAGGACGAGGACGCGCTGTCGCCGGCCTTGCCCACGAGGGCCGACAGCTTGGCGTCGTCGGTGAAGGAGGCCGTGATGGTGGCGTTTTTGCACACCGAGGGGGGCGCGGCGCTGGCCTTGACGAAGTTGACGGCGACGCACTGCACCGTTAGCATTCGCAGCGAATGACACGAGACAGGAGCACATCCCTGGTACAGCAGCCCGTCGACGGCGTCGGACACGACGCTCACGACGCCCTTCTTGCCGATGTAGCTCTCCGGCACCGTGACCTGCGGCTCGCAGAAGTTGCCCAGCCCGCTCTGCATGACGATGGGGAAGACCTGCTCCCAGCCCGTCTGGGCCGTCTGGTCGGCGGTGACGCGGAACAGCCAGTTGCACTGCGGGTGCACCAGCAGCATGGCCAGCGCCTCGCCGCCGACGTGGAAGTCGACGACGGGCTTGGAGAAGTCGGGCGTGAAGCCGCCGCAGGGGGCCGTGCCCTCGTTGTCGTCCGTGAAGCCGATGGACTTGGGGTACAGGAGCTCGAAGTGCGCGGCGGCGAGGCCCGCGAGGGCGAGGGTGAGGGAGAGGGCCTTCATCTTGGTGAGGTTTGGAGAAGTCGAGCGGCGATGAGTGGCGATGAGGCAGGCTTGCCGAGGGGGTGGCCGCGACTTATAGACGCAGCGCCAGCAGTCTGTGCTAATTACTCGCCTGGGACGTGAAACCCGCAATGCAGGCAACCCAGGGCCATTGGCCCATCCGATCCCACGGCTCGTGCAGCCTACCGCTTCATACACCACCGCTGCCGCCGCGGCTCGACAGCACGGTTGGAGTCGCAACGGGCCCGGATCCGCCGGTGGGGCCCGACGCTGGCCCCGGTGCCGGCCGCGGACGCCCCGTCGGGGCCCAATCAGGGCGCGCGAAACGGGCGCATGAGTGTGTTTGAGCAAGTTGTTTGGAGCCGTGATGCGACTCTGGGGGCCAACCGCTTCGATCCTAGTCTGCAGCGAAGACGGAAGAGGCGGTGGTGGTGGTGGTGGTTGCGGCGTTCTCGAGACAGACTTTGATGGCCACGTTTATTGCCGCGTGTCTCGGGCCGTACTCTAATCCAAGACTGTAAGCTGCTGGGCCCCACGGATGCGGCAGGCAGTTGGTTGCATGTCGTGCATCTGCGTCTTGACCTTGGCTGAGCACGTTCCAGGTCAACAACCTGCTCAACTCGGCCTGCTCAACGCAAAACACCACGAGCCGACCATCCGTCTGCCGCGCCCATCCCGATACAAGACCGCCGTCTCTGCGAGATGTAGCTGCGCCTGTCGTCTGGACTCGGTACCACAACCCCTCGGCATGTCCGACGCCGACGCCTCTTAGCAACACCACGACTTCACCACCACCACCACCACCACCACCACCACCACCACCACCACCACCACCACCACCACCAAGCATCATGGACATGGACATGCCCGCCGCGGGCGTCSGCTCCGACACCAACTACGCCTTCGCGCGCGACTACTGGTACATCGTCGCCGGCGTCACGGGCCTGCTCGCCGCCGTGCGCGGCGTCAACGCCTACGGCGCGCGGCAGAGGTAACCACCGCCACGCACCCGCGATGCCCTCACTCTAACGTCTGCAGGCTCGCCGCGTGCAACAACCCCGCCGTCGAGCAGCCCACGCGCCCCGACGGGCCCCTCAGCCAGGCCTGGGCCACGGCCACGGCCGTCGTCCGCGAGCTCGGCCACCCGCAGCTCTACGTCCCGGCGCGGGGCCTGCGCTGGGCCACGCCGCCGCCGCTCGGCCGCGTGCTCGTGCTGCTGGGCTACTGGGCCGTCGTCGTGGCCTTCATGTCGTGGGGCGCCGTCGTCGACGACGTCTACTTCTGGGAGCGCATCGGCTTCCGCAACGCCTGGGTCAGCATCGCCCAGCTGCCGCTGCTGTTCCTGCTCGCCGCCAAGGTCAACCCCCTGGCCTGGCTGGTCGGGTCCAGCCACGAGCGCCTCAACTGGCTGCACCGCTGGGTCGCGCGCACCATGTTCGTCACCGCCACCATGCACGGCTTCCACTTCAGGACCGAGTGGGCGCGCGCCGACTTTGTGCAGTACGAGCTGGCCATGATGCCGCTCGTCAAGTACGGCCTCGGCGCCTGGGGCATCCTGCTGTGGTCCGCCGTCGTCGGCTTCGTGCCCATCCGCCGGCTGGCGTACGAGGCCTGGCTGCTGCAGCACGTCGTCTCGTCCGTCGTCATGCTGTGGCTGCTGTACAAGCACATCCCCGACAATGCAAAGTACCACCTCTGGATGGCCGTCGCGTTCCTCGTCTTGGACCGCGCCGCGCGCTGGCTGCTGCTGCTGTGGCAGAACACGCGGTGGAGGAAGCCCGACGGCTCGTCGTGCCAGGGCATGAGGCGCGTGGGACACGGCGTGTCCATGCGGGCCATGGGCGACGCCATGACCGTCGTGACCGTCAAGGACGTCCACTTCAGGTGGCGCGCCGGCCAGCACGTATATCTCTGGGTGCCGCGGCTGGGGGCCCTCGAGGCGCACCCGTATACCATTGCGTGCGCCCACCTGATCAAGGGCACGTGCTGCTGCAACAGCATCCAGCTCATCGTCCGCGCCCACGGCGGCTTCTCCAAGCGCATCCACGCGCACGCGTCCAGCCACCCGCAGAGGTCGCTCACGGGCTTCGTCTCGGGGCCGTACGGCGCGCCGCCGCAGTGGGACATATACGAGACCCTGGTGCTCATCGGCGCCTCGACCGGTGCCAGCTTCACGGTGCCCATACTGGAGTGCGCGGCGGCGGCGGCGCACAGGACGTGCGTGCGGCGGATAGAGGTCGCCCTGATGGCGAGGACCGGCGACGAGATCGAGTACTACGTGCAGCGGGCCACGGAGGCGGCCCAGGTGGCGCGCGAAAGAGGGATCGACGTGAGGCTGCACGTCGCCATCACGGGCCTCAGCTCCGCGGGCGAATCCGGCGTGCCCCTGGTGCGGCTGCGGCCGCAGACCAACACCGCGGGCGTCGAGCGGCCGGACGCCTCAGACAAGACCAGTGCCCCAGACGCGGACAAGGACAAGCCCGAGAAGACCAGTGCCCTATACGCAGAAAAGCCCGAGACGGGCTCCTCCTGCGCCGACGAGCCCTCCGACCAGGCCGGCGGGTGCTGCTGTCGCCGCAGCAGCTCCTCGACCGGCTCCCAGCGCAGCACCACCGCCGACTTCATCCACGACTACACCACGCGCCCGGACATCGAGGCGCTGATCCGCGCGCCCGTCGAGCAGGCCTGGGGCGAGACCGCCGTGGTGGTCTGCGGCGGACGCGAGGTGGTGGCGCGCACGAGGAACTGCGTCAGCCGGCTGAGCGACGAGCGGGCGGTGCACAAGGGGACGGGGGCGCAGGGCATCTACCTGCACGTCGAGGAGTATGCCTTCTGAGGGCGCGGAACCGGCAAGCGGTAGGACTGCACGGCGTTGGGCGGCTCATGGGTCTTGATGCAGGTTGCGTTGCGGCATACATTTGCAAAGTACAAAGTAGAGCATTCGGGAAGAACATCCGTGATCCATCCATTTATGCACCGCGAGCCTCTCTTGTGCCAGCCATCACCTTGTGCACCCGTAAACACGAGCGGACAGCAGCCGTGGCGTTGCACAAACATCCGAGCCAACCACCACCGCTTGCTGCATGCTGGTTCCTCAGCTCCGCCTCAGCTCCGCATCGCTGATTCCATCCGCCTTCTCTCTTCAACACAGCTCAACCGTCAGTCGAGCATGAGCACACCCCAACGTCGACGACCAAATGGCCCCCTGGCGCTTCCCCGGCTGGCCGTCCCTCGCCCAGGCCGGCGCGAGGGCGGTCGGCTGGCTGACGGACCTCGTCACCATTGTCGTCATGAGCTACATTGCGCAGCGCTGGCCTGACGCGAGAGGGGACGTTGCGCCGGGAATCCTGGGCGTAAGCCTCCCTTTGCTCCAGCACCATTGTCCAAGAGCAGCCCTGTGCAAGCTTATGGCAACGCATATGCCGTGCAACCACTGACCGTCTGCAGGCCGCCATCGCGCTCCTCACCGACAGCTGGCAGGCCGTCGCGCTCGCGGACCGCACGCTCGGCTTCCCGCCCATGCCGACCGGCCGCGCCATGGCGCACGACATGTTCGCGCTGGGCGTGTCGCTCGGCGGCCTGGTGTCGGTCTTGGTGCTGGGCCTGCGCGGCGCCGAGGACGAGTGGGACGACGGGCAGAGCGTGCGGCACGGCGTGCACGGCGGCGACCGCCGGCGCTTTGCGCGGGGGACCATGGTGATTGTGGCCGTGTGGTCCCTGGCGGGTGTTGTGTAAGTGGAAGCTGGTATGGTGTGGTGTGGGTGGTGTGGTTGCTAATGCGGTACAGGGTATGGCGGATGTTGTTTGGCATGTTGGCGTGTTGGGACTTCCACAAGAAGTTTCAGACGGCGCAAAGGAGGACGAGGACAAGAGAAAGGAGGTGATGTGAAGTTGAAGCTTGGTGTCGCAGGAGCCGGTCATCTCCGACACCTTCACGATCCAGGCCTACCGCCCCATCGTCAGCTGGGAATGATCAAAAGGCGCCAGTAACTGAAGAGTGAGGTGAGGAGGCACTTGTCCTTGGCCATCGAACTTCAGCAAAATACACGTGACGGGCCATAGCATTGCAGGGCGTTGGTCTGCTGGCATTGCCGTGTTGTTACTGTAGCATTCTTTATCGGTATATTGAAGGAAATTCGGCATTCAGCGTCACCCTGTCCACACAACTGTGCCATCGAGTAGCCCTCGAAGTAGTTGGATCCTCTACCGTAGCCTTACGCATCGTCAGCTACGGCATCTGTATATCTGTATAGGCGTTATAGATATCGCGAGAGGACCGTAGATCCATCTCATAAATTTAGCGTACGAGTCCCTTGGTCCGGTAGAGTTACTCTAGCAAAGCGCATCTATCCCTATAGTGTACTCCTAGACCTTGAGAAACCAGGCCTCGGACGCAGCCATTCGTGAGGTGGAAGTGCTCGTCCAATGCGCCCATCACTGCCAGTCTCGCCCGTGAACGTGTCCGTTGCCCCGTGTACCACTCCCGCAATCCGGACTGGAGCGCGCCTGACCAAGCCATTTGGAAGACGCGCCCTCGGCCAAACGCCTTGCAGAGCTCGAGGCGGAATATACTTTGGGGACGCATCACCAGCGCCCCCGTCGTTTTCCACGGCACTCGCCAACATTGACACCGACCAGCAGGATGCCCAATGAAAATTCGCCTCCAGAAAAACAAATTGCGAAACGCACGCTTGTGCTAAGTTCCTGTGGCGCGAGGCCATCTGCATGGACGCCGCCGCTCGATGTCCACGAACTTGGTCCGCACCGCTGGCGCGCTTCATACCGTCGACTGCTTTCCCTTCTGGGAAAATGGCTTTTAAAGACGACGGCTCTTTTCTCGGTTCTGGAGTTTAATTGGCGACCTCGCAACGACGTCCTCGTGCTCGTCTGCTGCCTTTTTGAGCAAGCTTGACTTTGAGTTCGCTTGCCTTTAAGTTCTCACGATGCCTTCACATCAGACTTTCCTAGACTTTACGTGGCCCCATGCTGTGCACAAAGCTTGATCAGCTACTGATCCGACGAGGTTTATATTCCTTCCTTCCCCCGATCCTCCAGACCTGTCTCCTTTTCTTTCTCTTTACATATCCGCATACGATATCTAAGCACAGGTGGTATCATCTCACTATCCCAGGACCTGACAAACGCCATTCTCACTCGTACAATGTCGTCCACCGAGACGCGTCCTGAAAAGGACAACAACATCCTCCCAGGCACACCGACCGCGGAGGAAACCCCCCTGGACACGCCTGTAGCGCAGGAAAACCCCCAGGACACGCCTGTCGAGGAAAAGCCCCGGGCCAACAGCACGGCCGACAGCACCTCCTCCTCGAGCAGCGACCTCGTCGCCTCCCTGGAGCGGCTCCTCGAGGAGCACGGCCTCGACCAGAACTTCCCGCAGGACATCCTCGTCCGCGCGCGGCAGTTCCTCCACGGCCGCCAAGACAGCCCGGACGCCGACGCCGACGCCGACGTCGAGGCCGCGCGGACCCTGCTTGACGACTTCCGGGAGCACAAGGAGCTCGCGCGCAACAGCTCGGCCTACCAGGAGGTGCGCGCCGTGGTCGACACGCACGACGACCCGGCGCTGCCCGTGGGCACGTTCCGCGTCTTCCTCATGGGCACGCTCTTCGCCGTCGCGGGCACGGCCATGCAGCAGTTCTTCTCGCTGCGCATGCCCAGCATCTCCATCTCGACGTACGTGGTGCAGCTGCTGACCATGCCGCTCGGCGTCTTCCTGGCCCGCGTGCTGCCCGCGCGCGAGTTTGCCCTCCCCGGCGGCCGCGGCTTCACGCTCAACCCCGGCCCGTTCAGCCAAAAGGAGCACCTGCTCATCGCCATGATGGCCAACGTGTCGTTTGGCGGCCACCACACGAGCGCGTACATTGTGTCCATCATCCAGGTGCTCAAGCTGGACCGCTTCTACGGCCGCCACGTGCTCGCCGACAGCATCCCCTGGCAGGTGGCCACGCTGCTGGCCACGCAGCTCATCGGCTACGGCTGCGCGGGCCTGACGCGCCGCTTCCTCGTCTACCCGCCCGCCATGATCTGGCAGAAGCCGCTCGCCAATATCGCCCTCACCAAGGCCCTGCACCAGGAGCTCGGGCGGCCCACGGCGCCGCGGGCTGCCAACGGCTGGACCATCTCGCGGTACCGCTTCTTCGTCGTCTGCTTCGCCGCCATGTTCGTCTAGTTCTGGGTGCCCAACTACATCTTCGAGGGCCTCGGCCTGTCCAACTGGCCGACCTGGATCGCCCCCGGCAGCGTCACCCTCGCCCTCGTCGCCGGCAGCACGTGCGGGCTCGGCCTCAACCCGCTGCCCACGCTCGACTGGAACATCGCCACGTACCTCGGCGACCCCATCGTCACCCCGCTCTTCACCCTCATGAACTTCTCGGCCGGCATGGCCCTCGTGGGCTTCGCCGTCGCGCCGGTCCTGTACTTCAACAACGTCTGGAATGGCGGCTACCTGCCCATCAACAGCAACAAGGTGTACGACAACACCGGCCACTTCTACCAGATCCACCGCATCCTCAACGCCGACTTCACCATCAACGAGGCCGCCTACCGCGCGTACAGCGTGCCCTGGCTGTCGACGACGCAGATCCTCAACCTCGTCGCCTACCTCGCCATGTACGTCGCCGTGCCCATCCACGTGGTGCTCTGGTTCCGCAAGGACATCATGGACGGCCTGCGCTCGATCTGGGGCCGCAAGACGCGCGCGGAGCAGTTCAACGACGTCCACAACCGGCTCATGTCTGCGTATCCCGAATGCCCGCACTGGTGGTATCTCATCATCCTGGCCGCGTCCTTTGTCCTCGCCTGCGTTTCCGTCACGGTGTGGCCCACGGGCATGCCCATCTGGGGCATCCTCCTGGCCGTGGCTTTTACCGTCCTGCTGCAGGTCCCCATCGGCATGCTCGCGGCCATCACCAACGTCGAGCTCCCGACCAGCATCCTGGCTTTGTGCATCGGCGGGTACGCACTCGAGGGCAAGGTCATTCCCAACATGATCTTCAAGATGTTCAGCTACATGTCGACCTCGCAGTCGCTCAACTTCGTCTCCGACCTCAAGCTGGCGCACTACGCCAAGATCCCGCCGCGCTGGGCCTTTGCCGCGCAGGTGTACGCGACGGTCCTCGCGGGCTTCGTCTCCCTGGCCGTCAACCACTGGGTGCTGCACCACATCGACGACGTGTGCATGGAGTCGCAGAAGGAAAAGTTCACCTGCCTGCACACGCACACCTTCTTCATGTCGTCGGTGCTCAGGGGGGTCGTCGGCCCTCGCCGCCTCTTTGGGCCGGGCGCGCCGTACCACGCCATCACGTACTGCATCCCGCTGGGCGTCGTGCTCCCCATCGTCGCCTACGTCGCGACCAAGCGCTGGCCGGCCTCGTGGTGGCGCAACGTCAACTCGCCCATCTTCCTCGCCGGGGGGCTGGGCTGGGCGCCGTACAACTGGAGCTACATGCAGGGCACCGTGGTGCTGTCGCTCTTCTTCAACTACTTTGTCAAGCGGCGGTACAAGGGCTGGTGGGAGCGGTACGCCTACGTCCTGGCGAGTTCCTTTACGGCAGCAACGGGCGTCGCGGGCCTGGTGCTCTTCTTTTCGTTGCAGAAGTGGGATATACACTTCAACTGGTGGGGGAACCTGGTTGCCGGTCGGGGGGTCGATCAGGGGGGGTGGATGAATAGCGACGGGACGATGGCCAAGTGTGCCAACTTGGCGCTGCCTCCTGGGGGGGCATTCGGGGCTGGATTTTGAGGTGTTGTATAGCGATGGCGTTTGGGTTGGACAGCATTGGGAGCGAAGGGAGAAAAGACTGTCATGAAGTGGCTTTTCAGCGTGGCGCTATAGGGCAGCATTAGCATATGGGAACAGCGAGGCTTGAACATCACTGGGAGCAGGGGTTACAGGAACATCGTTATAAGTCCATGAGAATGTATTTACCCAGAATACGTTGGAATTGATCAACACAATCATGACTTTTGCTGTGACATATTCTGCTGGAGTCTCTTCGTGCCACCCAGACATTGTTCAGTGACAGTGTTTCCGACGCAGGGGCGACGCACTTGACAGCCAACACGGTGGCAACACTGTGCCGAATGTCGATGCTAGGCAACGCATGTCAAAATCGGAGGGTCATTCATGACCCTTGCCAGCTGAGTGCCATGACGGAACCCGACGCGTAGTCCGACAGCAGACAGATGGGGGCCGGCTGGAGCTGACTCCAGCTGTCGACTGGTGTACGCGTCGGGTGTGCAGGCGGGAGGTTACCTCTCAGGGTACAGACATCCGGGCGTCGAGTTTGCCTCCCAACGCTCGTTGTACCCTCGACAGAGAACGAACAAGTGTCCGGGACACCGGGCACACCTGCATTCAAAGTTGTAGACATGGAAACGCCGATGAACCTCCATAAGGGGTAGCTGTAGTGAAAGGCATCTGCAGGCAGACAACTCGCCACAACACCCCGAGGCGATCCACTAGGACGTGCGGATCTTCCTAGTCGGGAAGAGGTGACAGCTATACAAGGCGGCAACCTTGACATTCATGGCCTTGGGCCTTTTGATCACCTCATCTAGGAGTCCCCATCGAGCGGTGATCAGAAGACGGACCTCTTCTGTGGATACCGAGGCGGCTCTATGCAAGCTGCGCGTCTCAGTGGCAAAATGTTTCCCTTTTTAGACTCTTTGCCGCTGGAGGTTGCCAAGATGGAGAGGTAGTGTCTCTACAGTGGAAGCATTGGGCGCGTGGAATCTGCGGTGGCCGCTGGAGGTCGAGTTCCTGCATGAAGCAATCATCACGCGCGTCTTCGGCAGCGCCAATGAGGCAGACAGTAACAGACGTTGAACCGAGCAGTAACGCTGGACCGGGCATAAGCGCTTCTTCGGAGCTGAAGCTCACACGGCAGCCTGTAGATTCGGGATGGTGTTGAGGACACAGCAGCAATGCTCGTGCCGTCTTCACCTAGCAACGCTCAGCTTTGTCGGAAAGGCTTCTATCTGGGCCAACAGATGAAATCGTCAAGAACCGCTGGCTGGCAGCGACAGTTGCAGTCTGCGGCCGCGACGGCGACCGCTCCGGAGTGGAAGGTGAAACGCTGGCGATTTTGCGAGGCGCGCGCGAACCGAGGTCGCGTCACGGCCGTCCCGAGCAGTCGGAGGCGAGTGAGAGACGCAGAACGTAGTGTCACCAGAATCATGGAGGTTTCGGGCAGACGCATAAACAGGAAAATGCAGCTTTCATGGCCGCCTGAAACTTGTTCACATCCAACGGCACAGGCCTCGACAGACGGTCGCAGAGTGAGTGCAGCAGCGGCGATGAGTTTGGCGCCGAGAAGACAACGGAATCAATCCACCCATGCTGGAGGGTCGCAAGGCTGACCCCACAGAACCCGGAGTCTGCCCTTTATGCCAGGGGCAGGCCTGCACAGCCTCCGCCACCGGGCCTGGACCCTGGAGTCTGACCTGGTGCATGCTCCTTCCCGTCTGCGCCCTCCGGATGTTTGCTGCATGTTTCTGGATGTTTGCTTCCCCGTCTGCAAGTCAGGCCCAGCCTGGACCGGATCGAAAATGCTTCACCGCGCCCACAATCCGGAGGCCGCCGTGTGATCAATCATAGCCCCCGAATCCTCCAGTCAACGGTTGGGGGCCGTTCGTCAGTGTCGGGGTGTGCGCTCCGCGGGCGCAGTTCGGCTGGGGGCCAAAGACACGCTCCAGGCAGCCGGCAAGGCCATCGGCCACTCACCCAACATCGCGACATCCGACGAGCATGACGCCCGAGATGGCGCTCACCGAAGAATTGTATCTTTCCTGCCGTACGCCGCCTCGGAGAGGACAGGTGAGCGTATGGCCGGGCGAAGGGCGCTCTTCGGCGGTCGGCGAAGGGGTCTACCCCAGCAGCGAGCCTTATCGCCAGCCGCTGAGGGCTGAGGGTTGAGGGC
Source organism: Tolypocladium ophioglossoides CBS 100239 (assembly GCA_001189435.1). Taxonomy (NCBI): domain Eukaryota; kingdom Fungi; phylum Ascomycota; class Sordariomycetes; order Hypocreales; family Ophiocordycipitaceae; genus Tolypocladium; species Tolypocladium ophioglossoides. The sequence continues at coordinate 10,882 of LFRF01000054.1, read as the reverse complement.
TGAAGTAGAGGCCAGGTTTGTGGCAAGGCATTCGGCCCACAGAGCGACGACGTATGCGCATCATACCCTTGGTGCACAGGGGACGTTACAGAAGCAAGGGGGCACGTGATCTCGAACAGAAAAGTCCTCGGAGAAGCCGGACGGAGCACATTCAGTCGGCATCGACAATGGCGGCCACGAGCCAATGGGGCATGTCCCTGGCGGCAATTGGCGATGATGCAGACGTGGCCTTCTCTGCGTCATGGCAGCAGGCAAACGAATACCCACCGGCAGTCGAGTTCCGAATGCGGCGTCGTCGGTCGCGGCAGACATTCCAGGCCAGGCGGCCTCCCAAGCCCCAACTGCAGGACAGAAGCCACAACGGCTGCTGCATCAGCGGCGTGCCCGAGAGTCCAGAACACCACGAGTGCACGACGATTGTTTGTCAATCGGAGGCGGAGGCGGAGGCGGAGTCGATGCCCGCGTCCTGGTTCGCGCCCGGTCTGAGTGACGTGCGTCTTGGCCCGGGGAACAGGTGGAGGAGGCAGTGAAGCCTCCAACACCTGCATCATGTGGCCGCGAGAGCCGGTTTGCTCGCCGGTGTGGCGCATGCCGCCCCCTCCAGACTGGCTCCTTTGKCCTGAGGGCGTGTGGTGGCTTGTCGCCGGCCAGGCAGCACAGCCCTGAAGCGGCTGAAGACCAGCCCGGAGATGGAGCCCTGCAGCTATCGTCATCGGGGTCGCAGTCCGTCGCCGTCGTCCACAGAGCAGCACGGGAGCACGGGACCGGCGACCCACGGCGGAGCCAATCAAGGCCTGGACAGGGACAGGGGGACGAACTGGTTCTGGTCGCCGTGTCCTGCAGCAGGCACGCATCCGCAGTAGCCCAGGACTCTGCGCGGTGCTACTCGCCGTGCAGGACGCCGTCGTCTGCTTTGGTGTGGCCAGAACAAAGAAACCGGCGCCGCTGTGACTCAGTTTCCGCGCATCGATGAGTTCGTCACGGCCATTGAGGAATCAACGGGCCGCGCCAGAGTCGACCCGTTTGGTGAAGCGCCTGACCCTTTGGCCTGGCCCTTTGGTGGCCGTCCATTGTCCGCGCGCAACCGAGAAGGCTGCTGGCGGTGGAAATTGGCCAACAGCGCCTCGAGCAGGCTTTCCAGCGCAATCTATTTTCATCACCACGGCCACGGGCCCAGGGGTCGCGCCTGTTTCGGGTCTCTGCCGCTCGAGGGACGACGATGGACAGCAGCAGTCCTTGGCTCGCCCTCGCTTGCCATGCGCTGGCTGTTCCATCCTCGTCGGTCCTCTCCCCGTCTCTCCCCCGTCATTCCCCCCCCGTCTCTCCCCGGTCCCTCCTGTTCTGTCTGTTCTGTGCTCCCGCATCTGGTCGGTCTGCCCACGGCTCCCTCACTGCTCAGCCGCAACGCCATTGGACAACCCCGGGCAATATCGTCTCCACACAACCAGGAGTCATCGGCGGACGGGTCCGCTCCCTTGAGCAGCGCCTCTCAGACTCCCAAGACAGCCCTGCAGGCAGAAACGGGAGGGCTAGTCCGGGCCAAGGTGGTGGGGGTGTGCATTGCATGGATTGAGGAAGCACCTCGTCACGGGCCACACCACCCTCTTCAGCTATTTTCCACTTCGACGACGCAGCTTTAAAAAGTCGCGCCGCGCCGTCTCGTTTCCCAGGCAGCGACTCACTCTGCATTCCACTCTGCAACTCTCTTCCTCTTTTTCCAGCTTGATCAGATCCTCGAGGACCGAACGCGAACACCACGCAGCCCGGCCCAATTCAGATCGAGTCTTGCGTATAAGACAGACTCCACCTCGCTGCATCAAGCTGATTACAAAAATCCAACCCACCCGTCTCATCAAACGACTTTTCCTCGGCCCCTTTTCCTCCCCTCCTTGGACCAACGCCAGCACCGACTTGAGCCAAGGCGTTCTTGTCCGTCGAGGATAGACACAGCCAGCCTCGACTGAGAACTGAGGCGCACCACCAACGACATCGCGGGGACCACCTCGTCCATCAACCGCGCTGTCCCTGAGCACCGCAGCCCGCGCTCGATACGTTTCACCACCACCACCATGTGCACCACGTACATGTACACCTACGTCCACGCCGACGGCCGCCGGGAGCAGGTTCGCCGCCCCGCGCTCTGCAACGCCGCCCGCTACGGCCAGCCCTGCGTCGACAACGTCGTCCTCCAGCACCCGCCGCAGTACGTTCCCTCGCCCTTCCAGGCGTCGTCCTCGCAGCCGACGCCGTACGCGGGCCACTTCCCGCCCACGCCGCCGCGCTCCGGCACGCCCAACTACCGCTCCGGCTCCGAGTCGGACCGCTCGTACCACAGCTCGTCGAGCAGCCGCCGCCGCTCGGGCGTCTACATCAACGGCCAGCGCGTGCTGGACCTCAGCCGCCGCGACCGTGGCCGTGAGCATGACCGTGAGCGTGAGCGTCACCCGTCACGGCGCGAACGCATCGTCCTCGTCGACAGCCCGCCCACGCCCCGGACGCCGCCGCAGACGTTCAACCTGCCTCACACCGCGCCCTCGTCCCCCAACGCCTCGATGCCGTACGTTGTCGAGGCCGAGCCGCGAGAGCCGTCCTCCCGACGACCCGTGATTGTCGATGAGCGGCCCCGAGCAGAACGCCCACGCGTGCAGATTGAGGTTTTCGACACACCCCACAACTCCACCAGCAAGCACGTGCGACACTCGTCGTCCAGCTCGCACGACAGCCGCCCGTCGCACACCAGCGCCGAGGAGGAAGAGCTCCGCCAGCGCCGCCGCCAGCGCGAGGCCAGCCGGCAGGATCGCCGGGTGGACAAGGAGGCCCGCGAGAAGGAGGCCCGCGAGGCGCGCATCCGGCAGCGCATCGCCGAGGCCAACGCCGAGATTAACGACCGGCCCCCCGTGCCCATGCCACCGGCTCCCCGGCGCGCGTCCACGTTCGTCGCCACCAAGACCGCCCGCGAGGCGCGCGACCGCGAGGCCGAGCTGATTGACGCGGTGCGGCGCCTCGACGTCGAGGAGAAGCGGCGCGAGAAGCGCGCTGAGCGCGACGAGGACGACGCGCAGCGGGCGCGCCTGCGCGAGAGGATGGTGCCGCAGCGGCGAGCGTCGGTCGGGCCGGGCAGCCGCCGCCACCGGGTGCTGTACGACGACGGCGTCTACCGGTGGGAATAAGATGCCTTGGCATAAGATGCCTTGGGCATTTACAGACTCTTGTGTTATTAGCGGCGGTTTGGATTTACACGGCAATATGGGATGAGGGAAACAGGACCCCCGACGATACCGGCATGGCATGTTTTGATACGAGGTACGAGGTACTTGGGCTGGATTGATATTGGGTAGATACCATTGGATACGGCTCAGCATAGAGTAATGAAGTGAGAGTACGACTCTCGGATGACAACCTCCCATGTTCCTGAGTTGACATGAAACCACCCTCGCTCTTCTCAAACAACCTCACAGCTCGCTGCATGCGTCGCTCCACCTCAGTGCTACCTCGTCCTTTGTGCCGCCGTAAAACCGCCAATGTCATCGGCACACGCCCATGCGTCTCCTGGGCGCAGCTCACGCACCCCTCACCCTCCTACTGCTGTGCCACCCCACGCCGCTGACTCACTGGCTGGGCACGCGTGATCTGGCCGTCGCCAAGGGTGACGACACCCAATTACACAGCGGGGAGATAACAAAGCGCACAATGGCAGTCGCACAATGCGTGCCGTCCACTGCCGGCTTCTTTCGGCGGTGGTGGCACGGAGGAGGGGCAGCGGACGTGCCCCGCGGCTTATCGATAAGGAATTGTGTTGTCGCGACCAATATTCCGAGGAGAGGTGTTTGGGGGCCACGAACGGAGGCGTGTCCTCGGGAGGGTGCGGGATGCTGTGCCGGACGCGTGGACGGCGAGGGAATGCAGATGCCTGGCAGGCTGCGACCCTGCACCTCGTCCCCGGGCTCTCCTCGCTTGATGCTCAGACACATGTCAGTCCCCGTCCTTGGTACGCAAAACACACAAATCCATGCAGACTTCGTGTACCGACGTCGCATGCAAATTGCCCCCTATTTTCCCATCCCAGCCCGCACCTCCCGTGACCTCCCCCCACTCCGGCCTCGCTGAAGAACGTCACCCGCCGCCCGAAGCCGGGTCCGGTGACGCATCCCGTCTGGCACTTGTCTTCACAGCGCGTGTTTCTGATTGGCCCCTGCGTCGGATCCTCCCGGGCGTTGTGTGTCGCCTCGAGATGGCGCGGGAGGAGCGGAGGGTGCGCAGCAGGGCGCGAAGCAGGGTGTGTGCGAGGAGCAGACAGAGGGAGGTTCATTCTCGGTGGAAGCGACGGGTGTGATAGGACGAGCCGCGGTGGTACAGAGATGAGGACGCGGAGGTGTGTAGATGCCGGAGCCGTGTGGTGTGTAGATGCCGGAGCTGGGTGGTGTGTAGATGCCGGAGCTGTGTGGTGTGTCCATGGAGATGCAGTTGAGACACGCAGCTTGCAAAGGTTTACGGCACCACTGCCCATCAACCACGCTCACGTCTGTGCAGCCACAACGCGGCGTATCCCCAGACCGAGCTCCCAAAGCGTCCTCACGCTGAATGGCCCGGGACGTATGCTGACGGCTGATATCTTCGCCGCCGACAAGTAAGCCTCCCTCTATGCCTACGCCACCAAACCGGGGTATCGAAAGCAAACAGACCCTCCCTCGCGTCCGCGTGCACATACATGACATATCACACAACGTACATACATGACATATCGTACACCGTCTCACCCCGTCCTCACCCCGTAGCCTGCCCCGGGGGGGTCCCCTCGCGCGGCCGCCTCCCCAGCGTAAGCGTCGGCACCTCCGTCCCCCGCTGCATGTGCTGCGCCTTGCCGTCCCGCAGCGCCTCCCAGTGCCGGCGCAGCGGCTCCTCGCCCACGACGAGCTCGAAGCCGGCGAGGAAGCAGAAGCTGATCTCGAGGCGCGCGAGCTCCGCCTCGCTGACGCCGCCGACCTTGGCCACCTTGGTGTGCGGGTACGACAGGTCCTCGAGGGCCTTCATGGCGACGCGCAGCCCCGCGAGCACCAGGCGGTGGGCGTTGCGGCGCGTCACGGGGATGGCGCGCTCCTCGACGGCCAGGCGGTGGATGTACAGCGACGTGGCCAGGTACACGGCCGTGCTCATGGGGCAGAACTGGTGCAGCCGCAGCAGGTACTGGTTGATGCTGATGGGCGGCTCCTTCTTGCTGTAGAACTTGCGCGTGATGGCCCCGTGCTGCAGGTTGAGCGGCTGCGAGTCGGCGCCGACGACGATGTACGGCTGGGGGGCGGGCGCGGACGCGGACGAGGCGAACGGCGGCGACGCGGACGGCGAGCGCTGGCGGAGGTGGACGCCGTCGATTTCCTGCGCCGAGGATGCGCCCTGTTGGTGCTGGGCCTGGACCCTGAGCTGGGCCGACATGGAGGCGCTGTACGCGTGCAGCTTGTCCATGCCGTGCTGCGGCTGCGGCTGCGGCTGCGGCTGCGGCTGCGGCCGCGGCTGGCCTCTGTCGACGGCCGCGTCGCGCCTCGCCTCGCCAGCCCTGCGCTCGGCCTGCAAGCGCATCCTGGCGAGGCTCTTCTCCGAGTGCGAGCGCACAATGTTCTCCTTCTCGGCCTGCATGTCGCTCATCTGCGGGTTGGTGGGCGTCTTGGGCGGCGGCGTGGGCGGCACGTCGCCCGTCATGCGCACGAGGAGCTCGACGCCGGCGCTCAGCAGCTTGAGGGCGTCGAGGGCGGGCAGCTTGAAGAGGTCGTGCTCGTCGGGGGCCAGGGGCGAGGCGGCGTCGTCGACGGCGGCGAGGCGCGGGTCCGACGAGGGGACGGGCGTCGGCGGGAGGTCGGGCGCGCGGCTGCCCGCATCCTGCTCTTGGTCGCCGTCATGATCCTGCTGTCGCTGTATATGCTGTGTCTGGCTGGCGTCGGCCGTCGAGGGCTGTCGTGGGCTCGTCATGGCCGCCGCACAGGGCTTCGTCACGCCGCGGCGTGTCAAGAGACGCCGTCGTCGATGCGCCTCGGTGCGTTCAGGACCACAAGACGCAATGGATCGCCCCGGTCGCTGCCATGCATGGTATCCCGTCGTCAGCGGCGCGGCGTATGTCTCGTCCACGGCGTGTTGAAGCGAGCGAGCGAGCGAGCGAGAGAGGAACGGCGCGAGCGCTGGAATAAATTTCAGGATCGAAGCGGCGGTGGATGCGAGTGGGTTGATAATAGGGCCTGATTAAGGCCGAGCCGGAGACTAACTCGGCCCACGACGGATCGTGGACGTCGGATGCGGTGCCGCGCAGACCTGGCGCTCTCGGGCACGAGACGCGGGAACGAAGACAGAGAACTGCTGCCGGTTGATGGGCAACGTACAAGCAGCAAGTGTTGGAGCAAGATGACGGGAGGACGCCAGTGTTGGTAAAAGCAGCCCCGGAGGTTGCGTTGGCTCCCGGCCATCGAGGCCACGCACCGCTCGCCTCACCCGCGCAGGAACAGCCCATCGCGCGCAGGCAACCTATCGGTGGCACCTATCCAGCGGCGAGAAATTACTCCGAACCTGCTGCGCAACCAGCGGATAAAACCCCCGCGGCCCACGGCAACGGCTGCGGCGCCACGCCGAGGTCAGGGCCTCCTGCGCGGTGCCGACTTGGGTTGCACTGACCGTGTGAGACGCTGGCAGTTCCTGGAACCCTGCGTCTCCATCGGCGCTGGCCCGAGTAGCGTCGGGGAGCCTGGTTGATGAGGTTCGCCGATGCGACTCGCTGTGGGGCCGTGTCTCGTCTCTGCGTTTCATGGCCAGTTCGCCGTCGTGCGCGGTTCGCTCATCGCTACCGGCTCACGGCAGTATACTTCGCGGTCGTCGTGACCCATGTTACACCCGCAGCCTTTTGCTCTTCACCCAGATTGTGTCCATTTGGCCGTCTTGTAGATGGCTAGAAGTTGGCGAGGAACTGGGTAGGAGGTGTCGATTGCAGGTCTCCCTCCGAAGCGCCCTCCTTTAGCTCTCATTCCAGTTCTCGTCATCCTCCACGTCGTCTCCATGCATGCCACTTAAGGGAGGATCAAGACCGTTGCTGCTGAAAGACTGGATATCTTCGATCAATCCGTAGTAGTCAGCTTGGTTGAGCAGTCTCGACTTTCCATCGTGTCAGGATATCCCTTGCAGAAGCGGCTCCTCCGCACAAAGGATGGTGATGGCTTGTCTGACTTAGGTCTGAGGACCCGTCAACCATTTGATACCGCGAGTTCCAACGAGTGCATCATCACGCCGTAGCCTGAGACGTCGGTGAGAGCAATACGCTTTTGAGCCGCTAGGGGCTCCAAGCGATATAATATAGATGACGATATTATGAAGTTTGGGAAAGACGACGCCCGAGGTATGTCAATGTCGGAGCTGATAGTCTGACCAGTCCGAGGCTTCGGACTTGACTATTGGTCAGTCTGGTTGAGTCGCACGAGACCATTAGTCCACACGCAGACTAGACCCAAGGTCCAGGGACTCAATTCGACTATTAATCCCTTAAACGTCTGGACCAGTAGGAGCGGGGCAAAGTCCGTCAATTAGGCAATGAAAAACTCTCTATTGTCTAGATACACGAGGGCTGCAATGTAACCCAGAATCGCCGGTAGTTCTTCATAAAGGCAGTGATCCCGCACTAGTTTTGCCACCCAAATCGGAACGGCCAAAGACCAAACTTGTATCGTCAAGGCAAGCGGCAGAGCTGCCGCCAGAGGAGTAGTCGAGGAACAAATGAACGCGCCGGCCGCTATGAGTGCAGGACATGTGACAAAGTACGTTCCGAACGCGGCGATGCCTGCTCTTCTCTCGGCACGGAAATAACATGGTGGTGGAATAGCACCCACGTCTCTCAACATGCCGCGCGAACCCGAGACTACCCTCATCCAGACGAGCTTACGGCCACGACTGATAGCTCCGTCAACCGTCAGGGGATATAGCGCCGTGAGGAACCTGAACGGCCGCGGAATCACCAACGGTTCGTACGCCGGTATCAGCAGATGGAACTGCACCTTCTTCCCTTCGTCCCCCATGGCCTCGAAGAGCGCCACCCTAACGCAGAGCATCCACCTGCACAGCACGAACAAGTCGTGCCCAATTCCCGCGAACTGAGGCGGAAGGGACCCTTCCGTGTCTTCCAAGCGTAGGAAAGCACCCCTCCAAGCCGTATCAGGGTGGAAGACAAAAAAGCGGTGTTCGTGTCCATCATGGCTGTACTCGCGAATCTTCAACGTGACGAAGTCGCGCACTATCCGGGCGAATCCGCCAGCGCCAACCCCATCCATGATCTGAAGATCGTTCGTAATCGCAAGCTCCTTGGCGATATCCCCCAAATGGTGCTCCGTCTGGCTCCCTTGGTACGTCTTATAAGACTCCGCTATGATTGAGCCCATCGTAAAGAGCGCCCTGGTTCTCGGCGTGAGGTCGGAAGCCCCAGTCGGTGCCCAGATGGAGCCGAAGCATTGCTATTTAGCTGTCGACTTTGCCGGGACATCCGCAGCGGTGCGCCAGGAGAGCCACCGCAGCAGTGACGCGGCATCTCGGCTCACAATGAAGGCGCCGTCTCGCCATTGCGGATAGTTGCCGATGAGGTATAGAGCGGCGGAGATGAGACAGAGGTATTGATACATTATTAAATCTTGCTGGGAATATGGACAGGCAACGGAGCAAGGAGAGCACGGGCTCTTTCACATGGTGCGCTCGCTTGGTTCATGCTCGCCCAATGGTGCGACCGGAAATGCTGCCCAACTCGTGTCTTGGAAGGCCAATCATGGTGCCGCACGCGGCCAGATTCCCCGCCCGCTGTGCCATATTCGCGCGCACGCATGGATAACGAAGGGATCTTGATTTCCTGCCGAAAAGGGCGAAGGTTAGTCTCTTGTATGTGTCAACTGGAGCTGTTGTGTGGTGAGGTGTTGATGACACACCCGCTGACGGTCAAGCCGACAGGCGTCGTCAGCACGACCAACTATTTGATTCGCCATCTTCACAAATTGGCAATGACTACCCCTACGCGGGCTTCTCCGCATTTGTACATGCAGGGGCCACGCCTGGGGGCCTGAGGCTTGCCAAAGACGGCGCCCACGCGCTCGCACAATGCGACTTGCTCTACCGTCCGTTTGACAACCTTTCTCGTGAAAGATTACTACACTAACAGGAGCTCCTTTAAACGATCCGACGGAAATTGAATCGATCGAATTGAAGCAACTGCAGGCATTGAAGGGTGTAGAAGGCTTAATGCGGGAAGGCTGCCACATGGTGCCCTCGGGCTTCTGCGGACCTGATACCCTCGCGTGTTGACGCAGCTTCCCAACGTCTGCCTCGGTTATTTGTGAGCGGTATGTGAGCTCGGACTTTGTTTTCATGCAACCTCCCTTCCTGAWCTAGAGTTATCAACGATACTCACTTTACGTGATAGGTTGAGACGGGTTGGTCCGTCACGACAATCAGAGTCCTCTTTGGGGCGAAGTTTGGCAGACGGTGGAACCAACGAGAGAAACCCTGCCACGTGCGCTGCGCACTGCTGGCACATCTAAAGAGACTTTTAAGTCTTTCGGGGTCAGCGGTTAGTCAAAGGGGATTTTACTCACTAACCCATCTAGTCGAGACTCAGTGGTGCTGACTGAGACCTCGAGGTCCGTCATGGCGAAGACGGAGCGTGACCACGGTGAGCAGAGAGCCCGTATATATGGGCCGCGGCCGCCCCGCAAAGATGACGACGTCCTGCCCGAGTCGGATTAGAAGCCCAGGGATATCCTGCGGCGGATGGCCTACAGCAAGCCTAAAGACTGGGGAAATCGCTCCTTTATATACGCATGCATGTCCGGGCACCTTGCACACCCCTGTCTTAGGCGTGTCTACCTTCCACATCAAATCGCTCTTGATTGCTGAACTCACCCTCGATTGCTGGAGCTCATACCGCCGACGAAACCGCGGCTAAAGAAGAGATTGCCAAGAGCGAGGACGACGCCAACGACGAAGACGGCGAGGAAGATAACGAGGAAGGCTCGTTCGATAGTGGCGTACCGTCCGATAACCCCGTCTAGGATCCCACTTGTGAGGCCGGCTCCGTCGACCCCCCCGAGTTTCGTCGATGACCTCGAGGACCTTGGCTTCCACCGCATTAGCCCTAAAGCAGAGGACCGTATCAAGTAGAGGGCGAAGACGCCCCCGAGCCGGCCCCTGTCGCCCCCGCTTCTCCAAGAAGGTGACAAGAGATTGAGCTCACTCGAGCAATTCTGATGTCCCATTGTCTACGCAATGCAATCAACCGGTATACTGTCGACGTTGAGCGCAGGAATGACGCATATACAAGGTAAGTATAATCAACTATTCGTTTACCTCGATTGCTCTTAGAGCTCGCCCTCAATTGCTCGAGCTTACCCTACATTGCCATAGCCCACCCTATATTGCCAAGAGGATTACTATTTGCACAGCCGAAAATCTCTATTTGCACAGCTAGTGGGTCAGTAGTTTTTTTTGCCCAATCCCCGTGCAGCCCATGACGCCACGCCCGATTACAGTGGAGGCCCCTGGCACGTGGGAGACAGCGAGAAATATGCCCCAAGCTACAACCTAAAATTCACACACCACACTATATATATAAGGCTATCCCTAACACAACACCATATCGTCAGCAGCACCACTGCCTAAGATGGACTTAGCCTTCCTTCTAAACGACCCCAGCGAGCCCAGCGACTCCGAAGACCTTGCTGGAGGYATACCTATCGTCCCCGGCTAGTCTAACGAGCCTAACGAGCCTAGCAACCCCATCGTCTCTAGCTAGTCTAACGAGCTAGCGATTATTCCTCTTGTATCCTACGATAATGTAGGACGCGATAGCGATTACGATAAGTACGACGATAATTATATT
>LFRF01000053.1:115466-140168 GCA_001189435.1 Tolypocladium ophioglossoides CBS 100239 | reverse complement strand
AGAGCAAGCCCTGATGCCATGGTCGGAGCTGCCACCGATGTCTCAGTTCACTTACATGTCCAGCCCCGGGCCCGAGCCCGGCCCACTTACACGGCCCTGGTCCTAGCACAGCCAGGACCACACAACTGGGCATAGCCCGTGACACTAACGTGTAGAATCGGAAGAGGAAGCGTTGGATATTATAGAAATAGTAGAAGGACGACTTTGCGAGAGAGCTAGAGTCTGCTTTGGAGAGTGCTTCAAGGTATGCTGCGAGCTTGACTAGTCCGGCGGGGTAGGCAGAGAAGTTTGAGCGATATGTATCGAGCCTTATGACTATTACACCAATATTTTACTATCTTATGCGCAGAGGTCACTGCGATCAATCTATAGAGAGTGGGTTGTGCACGGGGATATGCGAAAGGAAAATGTCCTGCTTAATCCCGAAACTCGGAGGTTGTGATTATCGATTTTGAAAGGGCTTTACTTCTAGAGCGCCCACGGTATCCGCTGGTTTCGCTGGTGCCGAATAAGCGAGCCTGGGTGCAAGAGACGATGGATACTAAGAAGGCCACGGATCCGTTTGTGTAGCCGAACCTGGCGTGGGGACTTTCAGCGAGATATTGTAGCCGCGAAAGTGGTATTTCTAGGGTGATTCTCAGGCGGCGCGTTGCCCTTGCAAAAAGTTATCAGCTGTCATGTCTTACTTCTGAAGCAATGTGGACTCTATGGCGGTTGACGAACCGTGACGTTTGACTTGGACGTATATCGACTTGCCCGTGCTAAGGAGCAGCTGGACTATAGCCATATGCCCATTCCCAGCGGCTTGCGAAAGCGGTGTCCTGCCATTACTAGCCCAGGGAGCTAGTGGCGCTGTCTGAGAGTCGGAAGAGAGGACAGTTACCCTCGCCGCCGTCTAAGGCCCGCAATGCGTTTGTCGTGAGGTACTGCTGGGATGGGATGGGCTCCTCTAAACCTCGTCGGTGTGCTGGATGGAGAAGATGTTAAGCACTTGACGGAGCCAAAGGCGGCGTGGGGAGATCTGCGGGCGCCGGAGATCTCCAGCCAGCTGGGGCACAAGCCATGGACGGCACAGGCAACCCTGCCCATGCCTAACTCATGAGCCTATCCACTGCTGAGGATGTCCACAACGTGACAGCTTAAATTTACGCCAGCCATCGTATACCAGCCTAAGGGATTGCCAGTACATGCATGATGGCCCAGAGCTGTTCTAGCACCGGGCGTGGATGGGAATAGGCATGGCCAGACAGACGCATGGCTAGATCAGTGCGGCCAGCCCACGATGTCCAGCCATAAATCTGGCCGTCCACCGTAGTGGCTGCCACACATGATTTGGGCTGGCCATTTTCTGAGTCAGCCACTAAATGCCAGACGGAAGACTCGCTGGCGGCTAAGGTGTGGCCATTATGGTGGACGGCCACAGGAGGGTAGCCCTTCCGTGGGATGGTACGTCGGGGCTAGCCACGAAGCTACAGGTGCAACTGGCAGAGCTGGCTGAGCACGACACGCGACTGACAGGCGTATATGCTGCCAACCCCCAGCATCCTGTCGGACCTTCAATTGAATAATTGGTGTACTCCATACCTAGGCACCTTCTCGTATTAAGTCGTGGGAGCCAATAGGTTTAAAGTCGTCCCACTATTATTAATAAGGCCCGGCCCGCCAGCGGCTGGCAGGGGTCCCTGTGCGCCGCCCTCCTGCAGCCAAAGAAGCCACACACAGCGGCTTCATCTTGCCTATCAGTCACCATCTGTGGCGGAGGAGCGTGTGGCTTGGTCGTTCTGATTTGTCTTGAAGAAACGGGAAAAGCCGAGGCCATCAGTCACATACACATATATGAAAAGCACTCTGAAATTGGACCAGACCTCGCATATTTCCCAGGTTGTGGTAATGCCATCATCAACATGGCCTGACCTGCCACAGCAGGCCTGAGCGTGTGCGTGTGAGATCAATACCCTGTGCCATAGATATTCTCTTGATTTCTCATACTACCTCTCGTTACATAAGTGCTTCAGCTACTGCTAGACATAATAGCCACGCTCATTTCTATTGCTACTACCGCTCACGCCATTGTTCTGAGATCTCCTTAGTAGCTCCTTGTCAATTAAGAACATTAATCTTAACCCCTCAGACACGCTCGCCGCATGAGAAGTCAGCAATTGCGCTCGTGCTTTAGCCTTGCCCGATTCCAGTCGAGCAGAGGCCGGCCTTGCGTAACCTCGCACTTTCCGAACGCATGTCAGTCATGTTAAGAGCCTTCAGTTTTATTACCTAACTTTTATCCCTGCGCATCATTTCATCTATACATCTTCCCATTGATGAATGACATGACACTCCCCCAATGCTCCCTTTAGCACCAGGACCAGGTCATCAATGGTAGACAAAAAGTTGAGGTACGACGATACAGCAACGCAATATCGCCGGTAATTCACATCCCGCACTAACGTTGTGTTCAAAACGGCATCGCGATTCTGTGAGTGCCACGAGTCGAAGAACCTGCGGACCAGCGGCGCTGGTAGTCTTTCCGGCAGAGGAGAACCAGTCCTCAATGACTGCTCAATGATAGCCAGCACAGCCATAATATCTCCAACAACACGATTTTCCAAGATGCTAACTCTGCGAACGAACCGATCCTGCAGTTCCTTGGGAAGGGAAGTAGAGAGGTTGAGAAGCCTTCCTAGCGACTGGTTTATGTACTGGCACTGTTCTTGTGTCTCCTCGAGGACCTTTTGATCGAACGGGCCAAAGCTGAACTCAACCTTGAGCAGGGCGATTGCTGTGTTTAGTGAGAGCAATGTCTCTGCTACGTCGAGTGAAATCTGCTCCGCCACCGCGCCTAGCGAGCTGTTCTGATCCGTCCGACCCCAATGCGAGAGTAGGAGAGCGTAGTGATCCGACAGCGTCCGCACCGTATTCGCAAGCGTCTTGCACACATGTTTGGTGGCCGAAGGGGGTTTCGGAAATATCTGGACAATGAACGCAGCGACGAACCCCAGTAGGACTGAGACTAGCCGTTTCCAGAATGCCCCGTATCCTTGTCCTGGGAGTCCGTACTGGCTGATGTGGTCTTGGTCGTAGCTGAAGCCGACAATGAGGGCAAAGGTGGCTCCCGACATGATGCTCGCCTGTGCAAAAGCCGGTGGTAGGAAAATACGCCACCAAATAAGTATCGCAGTCATGGCGGCCGTGATAGCTCCCATGCCATACGGGTTCCCTGGGCCGTTGCCGGACCCGATATACCACGCTACCATGCCCATAATACCGCCAATCACCGTGCCCATTCCTCGAGAGACAATGGAGAAGGTGCAGTCGGCCATATATACGAGTACACACGTCTGGGCTGTAATAACTACCCAGATCCCCTTCTCGCGGTAGTAGAAACCAGCAGACTGCGGAATCGACGCGGGGATGGCCGTTGCGACGGTCACGACGACCATGCGGAGGGCATATATACCGGCAGGGTCGGTGAGCCACTTGTACGTGCCGACGATGGCGCGGCTCAAGAAGCTCCTCCGTGCAGATGAGCCATCGTTCTCTCGACTGATGTACAGCCGTCGGTGGGCCTCCTTGGCCTGCTCCTGAAGCGCGGCAGGATCCATAGGGCAGTCAGGATCGTCGGCGGCGTTGGTCGAGGTGCCGGATACTGAGATGGAAAGCTTCCCGTTGAACAGCCAGGAGACCGCATACTGTAAACGGGAGGGAATCCAGATGCGGTGGAACGTTCGCGTAGTCATCAGCCGTAGAATATTCTCTAGGAGTTTCTCCATAGCCACAGCCGTGCCCAGTATGCGCTCTTCGATAACCATGGACATGACTATCCCCCATAGCGAGGAAGGTCCGAAACTTCCAGAAGACCTAAGCTGGCCGTCTTTATCCCAGAGATCTGCATAGCTTTCCAGGACAGCTTCGGTGGTGTTAGTAACGTAGGTAGCTCTAGCGCAGCGCAGCTTTGCCAACGTGTCTTGCAGCTCCCGGGCCAACTCGTTGAAACTCTGCTGTGAATATTTACAGATCCATCGGCAAGCATTAACGGTATGGATGCACCGCACAGCAAGCTCGATGGACTGCGAGCAGGCCTGCAGGACGTCAGCCGCAGTACCTTCCATTGCCTTCAATACGCGACCGTCCGTCGCGCCTTGCTCGGGACTCCTGAGAGCATCCATCAAGTCTGCGCTGTCCAGCAGCTGACGACGTCCAATTCCATGGCCGTCCTTCTTGCCCGCTGCTCCCTCGTCTGCGTCTTGAGCTGCTTTCTGTATCTCCAACATCTCCTTCTTCTGCTTGGCCGAGATCCTGGCGATATGAAAGTCGAGCAAGGATAGACTCGCAAGCATGGCGTCACGGGCTCGCTCCTGCAGCCTGTTTACGTCGTCTGCGTTCCACCGGCCGCGCGAAAAGTCGATGGGTAGGAAAGCAAGGGCCGGCTCCATGGCCTTGTAGACGTCGATCATCTTGCCCTTGGTGGCTCTCAGTTGGTCTAGCTGCACTATTTCGTTGGCTAGACATCTCCGAGTCAAGTCTAGCGACGTCTCCCCCATGCGAATGAGCTTCTCCATCTTATCAAGCACCACGTACGAAGTCGACAGCGGAAAGAAGAGGCAGCATGCGGCGCCCAGCCCAATGCAAATAGCACCGGGCTTCACCAGGACAGAAGCCAAGTTGGCAGAGAATGTCGGCACCGTCGGTCCGTATAGCAAGAAGAGGTCGAGGGTGATGGTTCCAAAGAGCTGCATCAGGACSAACTTGGAGTTGCTGCATCGTAGATGGGCCAGTACGTATACAAACGCGCAGCACATGACGTAGAATACCACCGTCACACGGGCATCAAGCATGAAGCCGTCATGGATAAGCTTTTGCGCCTCCCAGGCTACGCTCTCGCCGGATTGCCGGGCTTGCGCGGCTGCCTGCTGCTGCAAGGCCTGGAGCATCGCCTGCGTCTCTGAGTCTGGCCGCGCGGCCAAGGCGGCTACCATCGTCAGTAGGCCCCAAGCCCATCCAAGGCACATGCCCAGGAGGAGCGAGAGAGTGGCCAGCAGATAGACAAATAAGATGCTGGCTGGTGGCACGATGTATAGCAGTATCGCACCGAAAAACGTGGCTTCGCCGATGCTGTTGAGCGCGGGCTGGATGAAGATGAGTATCGTTGCAACCCACGCCGCTGCCCAGCAGCGGAAGAGAATCTTGAGGTCGTGGATGTTGAAATGGTCAAGCCAGGTGGGAAGAGTCCATTGTCGCCGTCGCCGCCGAGCTTGTTCATGCTTCGAGACGACTACTTGGTCTCGGCAGTTGGCTGCATGCTCTCGAGAGTCGGGAGCATGGTCTTCTCCAGGCATACTTATTTGGTGCTCGGCCTGGGAAGCTGGAGTGATAAGACTTGAGGCACGAGGTGAAGACGTCCAAAGCGTCGAATTGAGCTGCCGGTGAAGATCTCATGTTATGCAGGGTTGCATTCCGGGGAACTCGTGGGTGTTTTGTCGTTTTGTCCCCATGACGACGTCACCTCGTATTTCGCCACGGCGCCGCGGTAAGTCGGAACCCCGTGACCTTCATAGTTCAAAACCTTAGGTACGGAGTATTGTAGCGACAGCCAAAATGCCCGACAGCCGAGAGCGGGGAATGTTCTGGGGGAAATTGAAAACCACTTGAATAGTGATTGCATGTCAGTTCACGGTCCTGGGGGCTGAGAAGCTCAGGGCTTCCTATGAGACGTAACCACCACCACTAGTTAGTTTGTCTCGTCAACAAATGCTCCGTGGTATGATCAAGCGGCCAAGCCATTTGCTTCTCATTTGCCGCATGGCATAGTGCTTTCCACGCGAGCCTTTAGTTGGCGGCTGTCGATACGCTCAGAGGGACCAATTATGCGAGACATCTAGCAGCCATACCCAAGACGTCTGATGAATTCGTGACGTGATACCGCGTGCCGCTCCAAATAGACGAGTTCCGGCGATGAGGTTAATCAGGGGAGCAGGAGGACTACTGGGTACGAGGTCTTGGGACGTAGACGAAGCACGAGCACCGAGGGACACACAAGGCAGCTTCCTTCATCCCGGCCCATCAACATGCTCTCTACCCATAGAAATCAAATCCCAACGCCTAGCTTCATACATCATCAATCTGATCTTGCTCAGACACAAATGCAGTGGTATCTCGCCGTCCACCGAAACGCCTGCTCTCGCGACAAAATGCTCAGGGTGGAAACAAGTAATCGCCGCGCTCCGTCATGCTACTTTGCAAATCCCAACCTCTCAAATCGCAGTGACATATCCTCACAACACCATTCATTCCTCTCACGACTCTCTGGGCTACGTTTACTTTTGAATCCGCGTCGAGGATCGCGTCACTCGGCCTGCCTTGGCCGGGGTCCCGTTGACCGACATACCCAGGTTCGCTGCCACCTTGGCGGTGCGCCGGCTCTGTGCAGTTGCTGAGGCCGTTGTCGATTTTGCAGCAACGTTGGCGTTGCCATGTGTGGCCTTCGCCTTGGGCGGCCTGCCTCTCTTGGGCTTCTCGTCTTGGTGCGACTCAATGGGATCCTTCCAGCCCACACACTTTCGCCTGTTGGACGACTCGCCCGCTTCGTCGGCCTCGCCCGCCGCGCCGTCCACCTCCATATCGTCGGAAGACTGCCTGGCCAGAAACTGCGCGGGATACTCTGCATTTGCCCTATTCTTGCGAGTGTTCATGCGCGTCTGGTAGGTCAAGTCTTGCTGCTCGGTCCGCGAAGTCAACCTCAAGGCAGTGCCACAACCGGCCCCCGAGCGGCCGCCGAACTTGATTGGGGTTGGAATGGACGACTTTGGTGCGGCTACGGCCTTGCCCTGGCTGCGCAGCCGCGACGATCGCCGAGTCGCTGGCACGTCTGCCATCTCCTCGTCGTCTTGGTCGCCGTCTGCGTCTTCCGCGACTTGAGCCGCACCTTGTTCCGTCATCATCCCGGGTTGCTGCGCCGTCTCGGGGTCGTCCATTTCCGGACCGGCCTCGACTCGAGGTATCATCTTTCCATGCCGACGCGAGCGCTTCGGCACAGGAGCATCTCGCTTCTTAAGCGGAGACCGTGCGCCCAGCCTCTCGCTGCCGGCCTTGCGTTTGCCCTTTTGCGGACTCTCAGCATTGGGGCTCTTAGCCCCAAGAGGCTGGCGTTTTGCGGGAGGGCCGATGGGAGAGCCAGTCTCTGTCGCCGAAAGCCCCTTGGGCTTGGAACGTTTGATGAACTCTCGCATGTAGGCGCGGCCGGGACTGTCGTAATCGTGCTGCTGGATGAGCCCGCGTGCCGATCCGGGGGCATGCTGCTGCGTGTGTTGACTCGCGCCCCTGGCCGAGCCTGGTTGACTGATGCCGTTATGAGGGGTCGATTGGTTGACAGGAATGAAAGACGTGGTGAGGTTGGGCGCATTTGTGGGGGTGACGTCCATGGCATGGGCCGTCGGCGTCGACATCCGCTGCTGCGCAGGGTTCTTCGCGGTTTCGTTGCTTGCAAGCTCCGTGGTTGCCAAGTCGTTGATGGTTGGCGTCCGCAAAAGCTTCAACCAGCTGTCGGATTGGCCATTCGCCTTTGGCGGCGTACCTTGAGACAGGCTGCTTTCGTTATCGAGTGAATCTCGTCCTGATTTTTTAATACACAGAGTGGTGGAGTGTTCTTCAATGGTGGGATCGTCCGCGGAGCCAGCAGAGATCTGACACGTATCGTCGACGCCTGGATGGGCTGTCTCGTCCACCGACAATGACTGGGCAGGCGGCGAAGGCGCAAGGTCAGAGACCATAGTCTCATCCAGGGCTGCAGCCACGCCGGGTTTAGGCTCTGTAGGAGACGGGCTCGGTGAAGCGACGGCGGCGTTGGCCGACAGGTAGTGGCCCCTGAACATGTTTCTGGGCGAAGACGATATCGCCGAGGGCGTGGACGTAAAGTGAGATTCGTCGAAACCCTGGCTCTCCGGAAACTTGGAGGCATACTCGACCGGCAGCTTAAACCGGACAAAGAGCCTGCCGTGCTCCTGTGTAACCACGACGTTGGCTTGGCTGCCGCAGCACTCTTCCGCGATTTGAGCAAGCTGGTCAATGGCAGAAGCCCGCCGCATGGGAGATGCGGCCTGCGATCCGCCAAAGATGTCGAGGTTCTGGCGCATGTCGACATTGAACACATTCTTCGGGTCAGCCGCAGCGTTCGTCATGGGGGTGCTCTGGACGGCAACGGTGGGGGGAACGCGGCCTGTCATCTTAGCCCAGGAAATCGCGGGTGTCACGGTTCCGCCCATGGTGACATCGGGAGACTGAGACATCTCGGGTGTATCCAGTCCTCGGCGTTGGTCCGCATACATGGTGCCAGAAACGAGGTGCTTGTGTGGGGACCGGAGAGACGGACCGACGGTGGCGGCAGCGGTGGCGTCGTCGTTGTTGTTGAGGAACAGCTCGTTGCTGAACGAGAGCTTTTGTGGTGAGAGGCACTGGGGGGGAGTGGCCTGGTTTCTATAGCAACTTCGGATCAGCGGCTCGCTTTTTCTGCGGCTGCTCTTCTTCAAGCCGCTGCCGCGATGAGAATCAGGCATGGCAACAGAGCCGCCAAGCCAAGAGGGCGAATTAAAGGATGGTGAGACCGGCCCAAAGTCGAAGGGCGCGGAGTCGTTGGCGTCGATGCCCTTGAGGGCCAACGCCGGCAGCTGCGGCGTAGATGGCGGGATTGCGTCGACCAGCCCCAGGCCCGACCCGCGCCTGCACGGGGTCTTCGACGGGGGCGTCGAGGACTCGGCTCGGTTCCACCTGGAAGGAGTAGGGGCGACGGGCCGGCTAAGCTTGCTTGGCGACGGCTGGAGCGGCGAAGACGCCTCGATGCTCTGCAGACTCGACGAGGATGAATCGTCGTGCGAGGGAGCTCTGAAAACCTTGGGCCCGTTGCTGGCCCTGGTAAGGGATATCTGCTGTGCTGGTGCCACATGTACATAGCTGGTAGAGGCTGTCGACCGCAGAAAAGGGGATGTGGTAACAATCTTTTGAGCGGCGGGTATTTCTGCGAAAGGGGTAGAGGGCGCCGAAGCCGACTTGGTCGGCGACGGTTCAGCCTTGGGGCTGGAAGCGGGCAGCAGCTTGACAATTGTATCGCTTAGTCGGCTTGCCCGGAGCTCGACGGGTCTCGTGGGCTGAGCCTGTCGTTTCATGGGAGACGTGGCCTCGGCCGGCGCTTCGGGCGGTTTCATCAGCGCCATGGTGCTCTCTGGTTCCGTCACGTCCGCAACGTCGGACAGTTCTGGAAGGCCTCGCAACGCAACGTGACAGCGGGGGTCTCTCCGCATGTCCCGGAGGTTTGCGGAAATTTCCGCAATGGACGCCATTCGGACGTCGATCTGTTCGTCTCCTAAAAACGCGGCTCTAGTCAAGACTGGCCAGATCAGGTCGTAGCTTCGCAGCCGGAAGCCGCCCAGAATGCCATCCTCCTCGAGGCGGAACTCGCGGTCTATGCGGCGCTTCGCTGGAGTGACCTGGTTCTTGAAGCCCTTTCGGAGTAGTTCAAGCTCTTCGGCCAGGGTGTCTGTCGAGGCAGCCAGGATTCTGTTTGCAAGGTCAACTGTCACCGTGGTCAGCATGCATGCCCGAGGACAGCGGATAAAATCAGCATACCTTTGGCGCGCATAATAACGCTGGCCATCTCGGCCTCTGACTGAGGGCGACCAACGGTCTCGTGCCCCTCTTGGGACGGCTCGAAAGACACAAGTCTCTGGTGCTTGCTGGGCGGCAGTTCGCACTTGTGGTCCTGGCCCATCTTCATCTCCTGCTCCGGGGTCCTGATCGCTGTCTGGGAAGCAGTGCGCTCCAGGGAACGAGTCCGAGCGACATAACGCGTAGGCAGGCCAATCTTTTTCATGATTGTGCGAACAGCCCTAGTCGATGCGTGGGCCTCGGTCCGGACTCGGGTCCATGCTGGCAGGCGGCAGTACGCTCTTTGCGCACCGAGGAAGTCGATCCAGGAACTGCACAAATCTGTCAGCGGCTTCCGCAGCAAAGATGATATGCTCGATGATCACGTACAGGTCTTGGGGTATTGTGTCAGAGCTTTTCTCGGCGGTCATCGCATGTTCATCGGCAGTCGGAAAGAAGGGAGCAAACGACGCGGGAAGTGGTTGTCTAGAGCGTGGCATGTTAGCTCGACGCGAACTGGAGAAATTCAGAGCTCGGGGGTTGAAGCACATTTTCATGGGTGGAAGCTCAGTGCACCATCCCGGGGCATGGGTCGCGACCATGGTCGAGTCGCAGCAATAGCCGATGTTCAAAGTAGATAAAGCTCGCGACGAAATATGGCAACGGTTGGGGATGGGAGACGCGATGTCGGCGGACAGGTCGCACGTCTTGCAGGTGCCGAAGCAGGGTCAACGCACGCGCGCGATGGTGATGGGCAATTGAAGATGGATCACAGAATCGTTTGTTTACAATCGACCCAATCTATTCACCACACAACACGCTAATCCTACTTGAGTCACCGCACCCCATCCTTGATCCGTCGACGCGCATTGGTTCAATGCAAACGTTACGAAGCAATGAATGAGACCCTGAACGAATGAGCGGCAACATGCAATTGTTCTTTTCCCCCAATCATGTACGAAGTACGTGTCGCGCAATCGTCGCGATTGTGGATCGCGCGGCGTTGCTAGAAACGTGACCAGGAGATGACCGCCGACGCCGCGTCAGTGTATGTACGTCATGGGTCAAGATCAGGCTCCATCACTGACCAGTTTCCCTGTCCCTTGCTCCAAAGTCACCTCATGTCTAAAGTGATGTAGCCAAACTATATCAGAATGCGCGTCTCCATCCACGTCAGTCTCGCCGACTTGCCACCAGACTTGCCGTGCTGACTCATCAACACCGGTGGCACGCTGGCTGTCAACGTTATCCCTCGATCTCGTGATGCTGGGCTGCCGCTTGCCGCACTTCGACATCTGACCATCTTCTCCGTTAACCTCCTCACCCGGCTTCCACAGGCGACCGCGACTGGAAACCCCCCTGGAAATTCCTCCCGCATCTCCCTCTCGCGCAGCCAACGTCATCATGAACCGCCTCTTCGGCGCAAAGCCCAGCGGGCCCAAGCCCACCCTCCCCGGCGCCATCTCCAACATCGATACGCGCATCGCCTCCATCGACACCAAGCTAAAGGCCCTCAACGGCGAGCTCTCCGTCTACCAAGAAAAGCTGTCCAAGATGCGCGATGGCCCCGGGAAGCAGGCCATCAAGCAAAAGGCCCTCAAGGTGCTGCAGCGGCGCAAGGCCTACGAGGCGGAGAAGGACAAGCTCGAGAGCCAGGTCTGGAACATGGAGCAGGCGCAGAACATGCAAGACAACCTCAAGAACGTCATGACACAGGTCGACGCCATGAAGACGACCAACAAGGAGCTGCGGAAGCAGTACGGCAAGATTGACATTGACAAGATTGAGCGACTGCAGGACGAGATGGCTGACCTGATGGACGTGGGCAACGACATTCAGGACAGCCTGGCCAGGAGTTATGACATTCCAGACGAGGTTGACGAGACGGAACTGGACGCCGAGCTAGAGGCCCTGGGCCTGGAGCAGGAGCTTGAGCAAGAAATGGGCGGCGCAGTACCCGGGTTCCTCCAAGACGAAGTCGTACCCGAGTTTGTCGACGAGCCACCCCAGACCGAGGACAAGGTGAAGCAGGTTGCTGGTTAGCGGCCCCCGAGGCAAACGTCA
This sequence comes from Tolypocladium ophioglossoides CBS 100239, assembly GCA_001189435.1. NCBI lineage: Eukaryota > Fungi > Ascomycota > Sordariomycetes > Hypocreales > Ophiocordycipitaceae > Tolypocladium > Tolypocladium ophioglossoides. Next base: position 128,474 of record LFRF01000053.1, on the reverse strand, counting down.
GGCAGTCGAGTCACCCAAGGCGGTCGCCGCCACGTCGCATGTAGCGTTTTCAATACGATGATATCAAGCAGAGTTTCTGTTTTATTGAGGGACTCGGGTTTGTTTCGTTTCTATTCTGCGGGCGACATCGTCACCCAGAGCCAGGGATACATTCCCATTCCGCCTCGTTCCAGCCCGCGCCGTTTGCCAACTCCAATACCCTCATGCAAAAGATTCACCAAACTCCCACGAGTATGCGCCGTGTGAAAACAGTTTCCTCGGGCTAAAATGGATGCAATGCGCTATCCCGCCATGTGTCATGATTTCAAGCAGCTGCGCCCTTCAGTCCTCGTCCAGCGCCTAGTCCACAGTCGCAAAGAACCGAGCCGTCTCTTCCAGTTCGGCCTCTCCATTACAAAAGTCCCAGCCCACGATGACTGGCGCTTGACTACAGCAGACAATCTTGCGCGCGTCAAACTGCAACTTGAACACGCGCGCCGGGGCATTCTCGGCCGCCGCAATGTGCGGGTGGTGATGCGTCGGTTGAGCATTACCCTGGCCAGGAGCGGTTGTCGGCGGCGGCGGTTGTTGCTGCTGCTGTTGTGTCGGCGACGGCACCTGAGCAGGCCGGGCCGCCGGAGCGAGAGGTATTGGGACTGGCATCGCGGTGGGGGCCTGCACTTGCGTGTCATGGCCAAGGGCATCGGGTGTTGAGAAGACTGGTTGAGGCGGGTCGGGCAGCGAGGCACCAGCGCCATGTTGATGAGCATCGCCGCCATTCCCAGGGGGGCCTGCAGTCGGAGCGTTGAATACCGGAGGACGGGGAGTGCCAACGGCGCCGAGTCGTTGTCTCGCAGACTGACCGTTCTGGATTGCAACCAGCGCACGCGTCACTGCCTGCCTAAGCTGTGACCGAACAAAGGGCGACGGTTCACGTTCGACGGTGGTTTGCAGGTAGGTATTGTAGGCCAGCATCACCGGGTAGTTTGCCAATGCCTGCTCCAGAGCCGGCGCTCCGAGAGGCACGACCTGGTCGATCAGCGCCATATACAGGCCAGCAGAGCTGTGAGAGTCGACGTGTGGATCGCGGATGGCAGGAACCAGAGGCGGATTCGCTCCCCTGGAGCGTGACGATGATAGCCCTAGAGGTCGGACCGAGGATCCATGCAGTAAAACACTGCCCTGCGACGACGAGGGAAGGGCGGCGCTGGGTTGCCCGAACGACGCCGTCATATGTCGCAGCGCCGCCGCAGCGGCTTCTTCCTGGCGGAGGTGGTGAGCAGGTTTCCAGACGCCCTCCTTGTCGCGTCGCCAGATGATGATGCTCTGGTCGTACGAGCCGGACACGATCCGGCCATACTTCCTCCCGCCACCGCCGCCGGGCGGTACCTTGGCGCCGAACGCCTGGATCTCTGCCGGCCGCGAGCTGCCTGCGTTGACTCTCCTGGAGCGGCGGCTTCGACGTTCGGTTTCGTGCAATATCTCCCCGGCCTCGACCGCTCTAAAGTACTCGGCATCGACGGCCTTGGCCTCCGCCTCGTCCTCTGCCCTGCTATACGGCAAGTCGCCAAATCCCGCCTGGACGGTTCGAACCAGGTGCGCATGGCCGCGGAGCTGGGCCACCTTGAGCCCCGTCGGGGCGTCGAATATGCAGACCTCGTAGTCGCTGCTGCCGCTGACGATCCTCCGTTCGTCGAACTCGACGCACGCGATTCCCTTGTCGTGTGCGGGGATGGTTTGGGTGCAGACTTGATCAGGCCAATTCCAGACCTTGATGTGCCGATCGCCAGAGACAGACACAATGGTTCGGTCACGGACCTGGATGGCGTTGACTGCGGCCCCGTGGCCCTCGAGGCTGCCAATCATGGTGTATGGCTCCTTAACGGGCAGCTCTTGCGCGAGATCAGGTTCGAATCCGTACCGCCTCATGTTCGTGGCGATCGGGTTCACCACCGCGTCCGACGTTCCGTAGCCCAAGTCACCGTACCACAGCGGCCGCCGGTTAAAGATCTTGATGGTCTTGTCCTTGGACGAGGTGACGAGGATTCGCTTGTCGAATCGGACGTTGAGGACCGACTCGCGGTGGGCTTTTGTAATCTTTTGCAGGAGCTCACCCGTGGAAAACTTCCAGATGAAGACGTTGGAGTCGCTGCTGCCGGACACCAGGATGTCCTCGGCCGGATCGGCGTCAAACTGCAGACATAGGACCGAGCCGTGGTGGCCGGCGAGAGGGGGGCGGACGAGACGGCGTGTGTGCATGTTCCATATCCGCATCGTCTGATCGCGGCTGCCGCTTACCAGATAGTTGGCGTCAAACTGCAGCGTGTAGACGCACTCTTGATGCCCCTCCTCCGGATGGAGGGGGTGCGGCAGTTGAAATGTGGTAAACTTTCCCAGCTCCCAGTTTGACTCCAGACGCCGCCTCATGTTGTAGAGATACTTCCAGTTGATGCGGTACCGAGAGCTGTTGATGTCCCACATCCACAGCGTAGACCGTACCGGGCAAGCACCGGGGATGTCGGCGGGCAGCAGCAGGGGCAGAGGCAACGACGGCTCTGGCGAGCCGCCAGGCTCCTTGCGCTTGGCACGCACCACATGGTCCAAGGATCCAAAGCCCCTGTCCACGCTCTTGCCCTTGTTGGAGGAGAAGCTGGTGTCCATGTCCGTGTCTCCTCCGATCGGGGGCATGGCCAGTCGATTGGATAATGACGAGGTCGGGGAGCCAAAGATGCTGCCGCCCAGTCCGGAGCCTTGATTGGCGGGCGGGAAATAGTGGTCATTGTCCATCATTTCCATATCCTCGTCATCGTTGAGGAGAGCCCGGACTTTGCTCTTGTGTCCATCGGCGTTCTGGATGCGGTGGAGGTGTCCAATCGAGTGGTTCAGCCCGGTATTGACCCGCGCTTCCCACGCATCAATATCGCCCTGTATCGCCTTCCAGCCTTCGAGGTAGTAGAGCCTCTCCCAGAGCTTCCGGTCCAACGCAAGGTCGTACCACGTGCGACACGTCTGCATGACACACACGAGCGAGACGGGGTCGAGGTATCCGAGGACCTTGAGGCAGATTTCGGCGGGCAGGTATTGGATGAAGTCGATGTAGAGTCGCGGGTTCAAACGCTGCACGATTTCGGCGATGGCGGAGGTCGGCAGCTGGTCCAGAAGGGCCATGGTTAGTTCTGCGAGCGGTCAGGGTCAGCTTCCTAGCAAGAGTTCAAGGTGATCAGGTACATTAGCGAGAGGGGGGGCCACAAACCTGTCTTGACAGACATCGGGAGGGCCGAGGCGTTGTTGACTAGCCACGAGGGCAGGTCCGCAGATGATCCCAAGGTCGAGACGGCTGCCGGGAGGCTCTGGTGCAGGGTGGGATTGATAGGGTCCTCCGAGTAGCCCTCGTCGGTGTGGTGGACAGGGGCGAAGGGATCCATGGTCGCTGGCGGGAACCGATCGCCCTTGTTCATGTTCGCCCAGGCAGATCTCGCAGTCGCGAAGACTGCGATGCACGGATAGAGCCGGCAGGGTTGGACGTTGGCGCCGGAGGTGGATGGAATGGACGGATCTTAGCACCTAGGCAGAAGACGCACAGGCGCCTTGCCTGTTCGCGTGCGCCGGAGCTCGAGGAGGGAACGCAAGCGTGGCGCGCTGACGGCTACGGGCGACCAGCGTCGTCTGGGACGCCCCAGCTGGAAGGCTGCAGGAGATTGAGGAGAGGTCGTTGGGATGTAAATGTTGTGACGATGGCAGCAAATGTGGAGTTGGATGGGAGCCACAGCATTTGGGGACCTGGGGGCTGTGGAAGGAAATACTGGAGCCCATGAGGCTCCATCACGGGAGTTGCGGGACGGGATGGAGAGGTTGGGCGCTAACATCTGTCTGTGCGAGTAAGTCGAGTACGTTCTTGTTTCGTGCCCCCATCGCGACAAGTAGGATTAGCCTTTGGCTATACGGACTAGATTGCGTCTTCGAACAAATGAACGTTTTGAAACAAATTTCATTTGTTCCAACGCCCATGACCCTTAATGGCGACGTCTATACGCGTGAAGCAGCTGGCGTGCAGCTTGCCCATTCTCCAGCTGACGATGCGGCTGGAGCCTACCTAGGAGGTAGCTGCATCCACAACAGCCACCGTCAAGGAACGAAGGATGCACTTTGTTTGCAATCTGAGCAATTTTCCGCAGGTTCGGGTGCGCTGTGCCGAATGTCTTGCTCTTCACATCGGGTTGCTTGATGCCCTGCTCGCTTGGCCGTCTGCTGTGCAACGAAGAGGATACTGGGTGCGAGCCGACGCAAGACGTGGATCATGGCATGCATGCGAACGAATACGCGTACTTGCTGCCTCCCGTCTGTTGGTAGGCGTATCTCTGCAATATGCCTGTGAGCATATTGCAGTGTCCCGCCACGCTTTGGTCTTCATGCATGAAACCCTGCTCTCTCGGATAATGCGTCGCACGTAGTGCCAGACGCGCTTCCTTTCACAAGGCTCTGGCGGTCCCTGGCTTCGTGCCCAACCTGGGCGCATTGGGAAACGGCGCGCGGGCTCGTCATGGGTCTTGGTCTGAGCAAACAAGATCTCCATCACGGCAATTGAATATCAGGCGAGTTGTGCCGTAATAATCAGACCCCACAGCCATCTCTTGTGATTGAAGGTGGCGACCGAGTACGGCGTATCAACGAGCAAATGATACTGATCTTATCTACTTCGTGGGTACCGAGTATCAAATACATGTCTAACATGTTAGACATAGCGTCCATCTCATGTCCTAGATATAAGAACCGCGGGTCGGTTCAAAAGCGCTCGGTTCTCGGACAAGGAACCGGGAGCGCTGTCCTTGGTGCAAGGCAATTCGGGTACGAGCTGGGACGGTGTCGCCAGTTCCCTCGCTTCCACGGCTGGGGATTGCCTCTGATGTCCCATCTTGCAGGGTACCTAGTGAGTGAGCCCGTCGATGTCGCATGGGGTCTTTGACTTCCAGGCTGTGGTAAAAGTACGGAGCCTGTGAACGTAAGGCTACCTCCAATCGCCGCGTCATTTCGTCGACGCCAACGGCTCGGGTTTCATCAGTCGGCGCGCAAACATCTTAGTAGCTTCGTACCTCACAAGAGGTATAATGTAAGGTACTGTAAGGTAGCAAATTAGGTATAAATCACGTTCTGTAATACATTAGCCTTGGTATAATCTCGCTGTAGCTCGAAGTAATAGAGAGGAACGGCGAGGACGGTAGGAATAGAGAGGAACTACAGGGAACAGGGGACTAATATGGGGAAATACAAGGTTAGAGCACACCAGAAGGGATGGCACACGCCCGTGACAACCGGGTCTAATGAGAGTGGCCCGGAATATTCGATCAAAGGCCACCTCCTGAGAAGGGCATGTACACGCCATTTCATTTGCGCAGGATCGGTGTAGCCGCCCGGACGACTCTCCTTCCAGTTCAAGGCGTTGGTGCGGTAGGGCGCCTTGTGCCGTCCATGGTGACTGGTCCGACCCAAGCGCGAGAAACCACGGGATGTGTTTACTTGCTTTGAGCTGCTCCAATAATCTCTTTGGAATATGCCGTCAACAACTTCTATAGACGTCTCAAGCGTTGCGTGGCAGTTGGCAATGGCAAAGGCTGGTTTGCACTTTGCATTGCGGTATAGGGTAAGTACGGCACTGAGGTGGTTTTTGCGGGTGCCGCCGGCAGTTCCGCTTCTATCAGACGCCACAAAACGCTTTGGACACCGTCGCCATCGGCCCCAACGCAAGTGTGACGGGTGTGATGAAATATTAGTGCCCAAGCACGGCGTCGAGGGAAGATGTCATCAAGTCAGCGGCCAACCTCCGAAGCTTTTGAACTGCAGCTGAGCTGTGCTCTCGTACTCCGTACAAAGCACTCCGTATCTACCTACCCATCCAAAGGCACGTCGCCAACAGTTGCTTGCACAGTCCCAGGAGTTGTCCTGTAACTGGGCCGCGGGCCTCAATGGCAGCAGAGGAACAAATCGTCTCCACTCAGGCCATGCTGCGTTGGAGGTGATGGGTTAAAGGGCTCTGCTCCGGACCGCCGTTCTGGATGGTGAGGTGGGGAAGAGCAGAGGACCAGGCGCCGTTCTGCGCTCACATTCCCCTCTCTCCTCTCTCGCGCCTGTTGCTCTTCGTTTGGCTGTGGGGCGAAGGCATGATGCCCGCAGTCAATCATGTTGCCATCCAGCCAACTTGTCGAAACAACCGCGGGCTGTTAGGAGAGGGAAGGGGACGGAGACGTCTAGCCAAACCGGCAACGTGGTGATGGATACGCAAGGTATTCATTCTAGCGTTTTCCTGCGAACATCTTGCCAAAGGTTAATGCCACGGGCCGCAACCCATCACTATCCCGGCGTCCGGGTAAGTGGTGCTTGTGCTTCATCTAACAACCGAAGGCATGGATGCCACATCTTGGCCTGCGAAGGCCCCTCATTGGGAGGGGGCTCGAGGAAGAACAGCGATCCGTCCACATCTGCGACGGGAGCTTAGACTGTCTGCGGCATAGCGTCCATGTTCACTGACCTGGGATGAAACAGGCATACGTTCATGATATGGAGGCCTTGGTTGCGTCGAGCGCTCTTGTTCGTGCGCCATAAAATGGAGGGAGACGTGGGCGGTACCTGACTGAGCCGCCGGCTGTGCCCCAAGACGCATGTACCTTACCACCTACGCGCCAGCGCTACTTGGCCGCTGTAGGTCACGAAGTGTGCCGCAGTCTTGGTCGGCCGAGGCGGGCTGGGCAGCGGGCAGTGGGCACCCACCGTTTTGGCATTCCGCCACCATCATCGCCCAGCGCTCCTCGCTGGTGTTTTGCTTCTTTCATTCTCTGCTGCCTACTCCTCCATCGACTGACTCTCCTTTCTCTCCCATACCAAAAGGCACCTTACTCTTCGCCTCTCGCCAGCCGCCCATCTTTGTGTGTGCGCGTGTGTGTGCTGTGCGCGCATCCCCAGGACAGAGACTCCCCCCCTTCATCCCGTATGGTGGTGCTGTTGCTTGGTACCTTAACCTTGCGTTACAAACGACTCTCGACCCACGTGTTCGACGCTGGTGAGCCAGCCACCAAAGCAGCCTTGCCTGCTGTGAGCTGTCCAGCGATCCGCCTGCATCGCACGCAGCCTGCAGCCTCATCCGCCTTGMTTGACGTCGCTCCCGCGAAGCACGACCACGACGACCGTGGCGGACGCCACCTGGACATCCGACCGTGCGACGCCAGTGCCTCTCACCGCGATTCCCAGTCCCCCCTCCCTCCCGACATAGGGGGTCCTTTGAACAACCATCCAACCGGCCATCCATCCAGCCGCCGACCCCCTCGAGATACAACGGTGACAAGCTGTCACCCCGAGCGAGGGCGTAAAGAGCTATCGCTGTTGCATGACGCGACAGGTGCCCGTCTGAGACCACCCACGAGACAGGACAGGACAGGACAGGACAASGGACGCCGAACCGATTATAACGACCGCCGCCCTCCATCCTCTCCGCATTTCACGCCACCCCGGGCTTCTTCGCCAGACCCTCCCTCTCTCGAGTCGTCCATCGGCGTCCGTCAACCCCTGCTCCGCTCCCTTGACGGATGGAGTAATAGGATATGGCCCATGCCTCGTTGCTTAGAAACAACAACGCGCCGGTCTTCCAGTCCAGCCTGAACGGCACCGGAGCTCTGCAACAGAACAGCATGAGCAATGCGCCACGCACCAGTCAGCTGTCGGGCTCGACGGCCTACGCTGGCTCATCCGCGTCGCTCAAATCCTTCGCCAGCAGCGGCACCATCCTCGGTGGCCAAAATGGCGGCCCCGTCATGGCCACGTCCAACATCATCAACCAGAAGGCGGACGCGTCGCGCTCCCTGTACCAGATCTGCGTCTCGCTCAAACAGCGCCTCGCGCAGGTGCCTGGCTTCGACCCGTTTCTCGAGCAGCTGGACCCGACCGACCCCGTCGACCCACTCTGGAATCTCTTCCGCGCCGGATATCCCCTCCTAGCCATCTACAATTCCCTACAACCCGCTGAGCCGCTCAAGGTGGATGATCCAAACGCCTCAGAGGCCAAAAAATCTAAGATCGCCATCTTCAAGTTTGTCCAGGCGTGCATGAAGGACCTGCACGTTCCTCCCGCGGAGAGCTTTGTCATCACTGACTTGATGGGAAATGATACCAGCGGCTTTGTCAAGGTAGGACGTCCCCCGAGGCCGCCCAAACTCGCCGCGTGATGCTGACCGATTCCTATCCGCAGGTTACCCAAGTCGTCAACTACGTTCTAGACCTGGCCGAGAGACGAGGCCTCCTGCTGCAACAGCAGCCGAACCTGGAGGATGAACCAGCGAGTGCCGCCAGCGGCTACCAGATGAGCTACAGAGAACACATTATCAAGGAGCTAGTCGACACGGAACGCAAGTATGTGCAGGATCTGGAGAATCTGCACGACTTGAAAAAGTCCCTGGAGCAAAAGGGCGCCGTACCAGGAGACATTGTCCATCAAATCTTTCTCAACATTAATGCAATCCTCGACTTCCAAAGACGTTTCCTTATTCGAGTCGAGACGACGAATTCGATGCCCATGGACGTTCAACGATGGGGTGCGCCCTTTTGCTTCTACGAAGACGCCTTCGACATCTACCAGCCATTTATTGCAAATCAGAGAAAGGCGGCGCAGATTGCCAACCAAGTCTTTGACAAGATCCAGCTTTCGGACCACCCCGTCGCCACCGACTTCAACACCCTCGACGGATTCTTGCTCAAGCCCATGCAGCGGCTGGTAAAGTATCCGCTGCTCTTGAAGGTATGTCCGAGGAGGGCTGGCCTGGGCCGTATGGGGCACGGAGAAGCTAACCATGGCACACAGGACCTGCATAAGAAGACCGAGGACGCCGAGGTCAAGGACGACCTGATGATGGGGTGCGAGGCGGCCGAGCGTGTTTTGCAAAAGGCCAACGAAGCCGTAAACCGAGATCTGTTGGACGAAGCTTTGGAGGACCTGATTACCAGAGTAGATGACTGGAAGTCCCATAAGGTGGAGTCGTTCGGGAAGCTGCTCTTGCACGGCGTCTACGGAGTCATTACCGGCAAAAGCGACCAGGAGAAAGACGTATGTTGTCCCGTTTTGCTGCCGAATCGCAACTCGGAGTGCAGAGATACTGACGTCCCGCTTTAGTACGAGATATATCTTTTCGAGTGCATCTTGCTGTGCTGCAAGGAAGCCTCGGCGACCAAGGGCAAAGACAAGAAGGACAAGAGTCGGTCATCGGGTCCCAGAGTCCGAAACAGAAACGCCAAGCTCCAGCTCAAAGGCAGGATATTCATGACTAACGTTACTGACATCGTGTCTCTTTCAAAACCTGGTGGGTTTCCTGCGCTACCCTCCGAATCGTGCTAACGAGCTGGCTAATCTCTTGGCGCAGGATCTCACAGCGTTCAAATTTGGTGGAAGGGTGACCCGGGCGTCGAGAATTTTACAATCAAGTTTCTCAACGAAGAGACGATGAAGAAATGGGCGGCTGGACTGGAGACCCAGCGAAAGGAGAACGCCCCGCGACTGTCGACGAGCCCGGAAGGCATCGCCCCAGACTTTGCCTGGACGCGCGACCATGCCGGCGGACTCGAGAACCCCTACCTGCAGCAGGACGACGAGGATGACGAAGACTATGGGCCGGCGACTGCCCCCACGCAGTTTCCGATGCTCGCACAGTCTATGGGTGTAGCCGTGCCGCGTACTGCTTCGACATCAAACTTGAGGCAGCGCTCGGCGACTGGCGAGAGCACACAGTCCCTCGCGGGCATTGCGAGAGCGCCGCCGCCCCGATTCCCACTGCCAGCGCCTCCCGCACCGCTGAGCCTCCAGACGCAGGGCAACGGCGCCCCGTCTCCCGGGGCCAGGGGAGGCGACAGCTACTTCTCCCCCATAGCCGACTCGCCGGCGTCGTCGCGGACGAGCACTACGAGTGGCGTGTTCGCGTCGGGGTACTCTTTCTCCAAGTCGGGGACGCCGCAGCCCATGTGGGACGACAGCAACCGGTATACCGCGCCAGCAATGCCTCGCGCCCCGTCTCGTGACGGCTCATCACCCAACCCGCATGCCATGAATGCCAGGAATCCCCGCGGCCCGTCGCTCCCCGCCATGGCCACGCAGAGCCAGAGCGCGGCTCATCAGCAGAGAAGCCGATCCTACAGCACCCCCGACGTCAACGCGGCGGGCATACCACGACAGCGGCAGCCCAGCCAGGGCCACATCCCGGCCGTGCCTGGGATTCCTCAGCACCTCCACCCGGCACACGACGGTAGCATCCCGAGGTCGCAAAACAGCTCGCCGCGCAACGACATTCCAATTCGAACCAGCACGCAGAGCCCGGGCGCCCAACGCGAGCGGATGCACCAGCACTCTGGCAGCCTCGGCGGCACAATGTCGCACTTCCCTGCGCAGCCCGTCTACCCGCGGCAGAACACCCCCGGGCCTCCTGCGGGAAACACGTTGCGTGTCGACTCGGCCGCAGCCAACTCGCGGACCGTATCCCCGGCGCTGGGCGCGGCGTCAATTCCGCCGCAGCCTGGGAACCCCTTGGTGAGCCCCGAGATGCCGCTCCCCACGCAGCTCAAGGTCAGAGTCAACTGCGACAGCGGCAACTACGTCACGCTTGTCGTTGCCTTCAACATAACCTACCAGTCGCTCATTGACCGGATCGACGCGAAGCTCGCACGGTTCATGAACAGCAGCATCGGTAAGGGCATGCTCAAGCTGCGGTACCGCGATGAGGACGGCGACTTTGTCACGATCGACAGTGACGACGACATCCAAATCGCATTCATGGAGTGGCGCGAGGGGGTGAGGAACATGTACTCGGGAGGCGTGGGAGAGATAGAACTCTTCTGCGTGGGAGAGGCATCATGAGACCTGCCCGCTTTATCTACGTTGCCCGTCCGGATAGTCGACCACGAGCGGCCCGTCTGTGGGGACGCGAACGTGGACCTGGGACAAGTGAGAAGGTGAGATACATTCAAACTCAGGATACTACGGGAGCATTCGCATGCTTGACACATGGAACCATCGCATTTGCCAATTCTCTGGGCACGGCTTGAGGGACAATAACGCACGATGAAGGGGCCACGAGAAACCCCTTCATTTTTTTGTTTTAAGAACTGCCATATAGACACGACTCTGCAGCGAATTGCATCCTCTCGCAAGGGCATCACGCGCCGGCTCTCAATTTTGCCTGTCCATGTTTTGCGCCAACTCGAGCCGTTCTTTGAGAGCACATATTTCATTGTTTCAGCCTGTCAAGGACATGAAATCGACATCCTCTCCCGTCTTGGGATGACACGGCATGGATGGGATGAGAGCGAAACCGCGCGGCCATGTTTTTTCGGTACTTTACTTTTACAACCTTGACGGGACAACGGCGCACACGGTGACAAGGGGGTGCGAGGGCTGATACGTTCGTTCTTTCGTGACTTGAATCTGTTTCGGGGGCGTGTTGCAGGGAGCAGGGTTGGATGGAATTGCTGCTGTGCTGGATAGATATAGACGGCGCAAACATGACGCATGTGCTACCTGCTTTTGTATGGACAAGCAATGCAAGACTTGACCAACAGTTATCGACTGGTGTGCGGGGTGAGGAACACTTAACTTGGTATATCGATAATCCGGGGCGGGACGTTATCGTACAATGGCGTCCATAGCCGCAGCTGGCTTTTCCATGTCCATCTATATTGTACAGTTGTGAAAATGCCCTCAACGCCAGAAATGCACCCTTCCGCTGTCGTTTTATACAGACTCCCTTCACTTTTACCCGAACCTCCCCCTTGTTCGCTCCCTGCCTCTGCCTTGCGATTGCTTCCCCGTGTACGGCGACGGTATGGTGTACGGTGACGGTTCGTAGTTGTGCGAATAGGGCGCGTAGCCGGACAGAAATGCTGGTGGAACCGAGCAGCAACCGGCCGATCGCGGAGCCCCATCACTTTTGCTTCCGTGGGCTGAGAACGTGCTTCTGCATGCGGGAGAGGTGGTAGTTGACGGTGTTGGCGGGCGCGGGCGGMGGCGGCGGGCCGTCCATACATCTGCGCAGCTGATTCTCAATGGCGGCGCATCCAGCGGCGTTGTACCCGGCAGAAGCCCAGCAGGCTATCTAGCATCAGCATACAAGCCCGGACTTCCCCTTACTTTGCGTCGCGTATCCTCGGCGCGCTGGGCATGGGAGGCATGGGGGGAGGCAACGGGGACATACCGAGGACGCTCGACATGATGGCTATGCATGGGTTCTCAGGCTGGCGTTTGGGGCTGTGGACACGGAGGACCTTGAGCGGCGGCAGCCGGATGGGCTTGTGCCCTCCGGACATGATGGGGGCGAGGTGTGCGGCTGTGGGGGCGGCGTGCTCGAAGACGAGGCGGTTGATCGCGACGGGTTTGATCAGTTCCTGATGCAACAGCGCCGTGGGTCTGGAGATTTCGCGGGGTCACGTGCACTGACCTGGTCGCAGGAAAGTCACGTGGGTCTTTGCGCGTTGGAGTTCCAATGCTCCATGAGATTGATCACTAGGCATTATAAAGTAGCGGCCAGTGATGATGAGCCTGCAGGGGATGGCGACGAAAAAGCCGATGGTGAACTTTATGCTCTGGCTGTCACTGCTGCTGTTGGCCGCGAGACCGCCGGTGCCGCTTACTGCGAGGTTGAAGAGCTCATGGGGGAAGAAAGAGGCACGAGTCGTGATTCTAGGCTGATGATCTTGTTCCTCAGCGAATCTAGCCTTGCCTCCGCAGTGGTCGAATTCGAGGGGAAGCTATTCGCTTTTGTTTGAAAAGGTTGGTCGTACGCTATGTAAATTAGGCCGTGCAAACACCGCTGTCCTATACACAAAACACGATATGATGGGAGTCTTGAGCTCTAGCAATCTGACAGTGTCAATACTATCGCTCGTGGTGTGGAACTTAAAAGCCAGAGAAACACTGTGATATATCTAGGCTGAGAACTTAGACTGACGACATCTTGACGGCGCCAGAATGGAAATGTACCCCTTCGCGGATGTATCGCTATGAGCGAG
>LFRF01000053.1:0-109421 GCA_001189435.1 Tolypocladium ophioglossoides CBS 100239 | reverse complement strand
ATTGTAATGTGGCTGCCCAAGGGGCTGCCGAGTCAACCGGTCTATCCGACAGGATGATCCTGAGCTCGTCGATGGATCTCTGGATGCGGCTGCCGAGGCTGCGGCTCAATTCGTCAAGATGCAAGAGGACTTTCTTCCAGTTTGCGAGTAGGACATCTTGAGTCTCGACGTCGAAACGCTCCAGTCTCTCAGTGTGTTTGCCAGTATATGTCCTCGCCCACTCGTCGTAAATCCCCCGAACAGACTCGGCTACGATACTAATATGATTGCGAAAGCCCATCAATACCATAATTAACCTGGTGCATGTTTTAGAGGATCCCTCACAAAACAGGTCATCTAACTGATCAACGTGATCTTGGCAATGGAGCTGCGTGCCCAGTTAGCATGCTACGCTTTCTTTAAAGATATCGGCGTGCATACCTTGACTTTGTAGACATCGTCTACCTCGTTGAGAGTTCGATTCTAGACCTTTTCCCATAAGTCCCATAAGTCCAGGTGTTGCCATAGAATCGTTTGGAACAGAGCGACTCCGGAAGCCTGTTGGGGAGACTGCAGGCCACGTTCATCCCAATCCTTTTCTGATGCGGCCACTCGGGTCCGTCAGTAGTCTGATACGACCACCGCAACCGCCGAGGGTGAGGTGTCTGGACTTTTGCCGCGATAGTTAGTAGCAACTCTGATTCCGGTCCAGGTACGGCGCTCAGAGAAGATCAAGCCACATTTTCTCCTCCCGAACTCGACGGGAACCGTAAACTGGCCGCGGTCTATCTCCATGCCTGACCCAACGTCGCTTGTCGCACCGAGCGGCCCATCAGAATCGTAGATGTAAAAGTGAAAAATGAAGTGCAAATACATCCAGAAGTCAGACGAAGTTCCTAGGGTAAAGGAGAGGCTTCTCTTAAACTCGGGTTGTTCCGGCGTGCTCCGGCGGCTAAAACCGTGCAAAGAGTCTAGGCACCAGGATATATCCCTATCGCGAACTTGTCGACTGCGCCCTGACTCTCGAGCCTAAGGCCGGCTTGCTTACTTGGGCTGGTTAAAAGGCATAAGATGGTCACGATACTTGGAAATGATATCGGGGAGCCGTCCATCTTGGCAATTGACCTTTAGGAGGAGCGGTTAGTTGTGTCTCATATCAACTTGACCTAAAAGTCGTATCAAATTTGTGCATGGGAGAATGGCTCGCCATGAAGGCGGACTTCCGAAGGCAGTACAAACTCCTCAAGCCCGGTTTCAGCGGTATCTTTAAAGGCTATGAGTACCTTTGGGCCACTTTAGCAGGGTCTTCCTTGGTTTGCTTTGCAGTTGTCTTTAATAGAGTCTGGGTAGAGAACAACGCACATGCAGTCTCTGGGTGTCAAGAAATTGCCCATGAGGTGTACGCGAAAACGGTTGCACATCAACGATTTCCGAATTGAGTCGCTTGGACGAAATCCAGTGGAACACTCGGTATTCGGGTGCATTTGTATCAGTGAGTTGAGTTCTCTTGAAGGGATATGTCGGAGGCCCAATCTCTACGTCAGGCCACAGGTCTCGGATCAACGCTGCGACTTCATCTAGGCTCTTGTTGCCGCCTGCCACTAGATCGGGATGGTCCTCGATATGTTTGAACGGGACAATCAAAGGGCCTGAAATCTGAGTACCGGCGGCCGTACTTCGATGAGATGGATCAAAGCGAAGTGTGCCTGCCCATGCTGCGGGATCGGCGTGAATCCGAGGATCTTTTGCGTGGTAATCGTTGCCCGGAATGGGACCGGTCGGTGCCCGCGAAGCATCGAGTTTGTAAAAGTCGCGGTGAATACAATACCAAGGAAGACTCTTGCTCTCCAAAATTGATGCAACGTCATAGACGGATAGAAACTTCTCCCGTAGTTCAAGAAGGGCCTCCGTAGTCGGGAGCAGCTGTCCAGGAACGGCTATTCTGGTAGCCTTGGTGGATGTCGGCGGTGACGACGTTTCCTCAGCGTGGTTGGCCATTGTTTCAGTATAGTTTGAGGCTGCGAATTCTCGAGAGTTTTTGTGGTATCAACAAGTTGTTTGACGATTCTAGGCGTTCTGAACCCGAAGATAAAGAGATGAAAGGGAAACCAAAAGGTGGGAATGTGCCTGGTACTAGAATTCGCGCGCGCGGGGGGCTCAGTCTAGACAAGGCTAGCCCTGTGCCCCAGGCATGCATCATACGTGTTGGTTGCGGACTGCATACATCGAGACGTCCGGCCCTTCGCCGTTCCCGTCCGGACCTCGTCTAAGGTTCTGCCTTGCACTTTATAGTCCGTACAAGGAAAGCAGCCGTTTACGGTAGTCTACTTCGCGTGACATCTAGTACTTACTATGGCCGTTTCCTCTGGTAATCTAGTTTTGTTGGTATGGCCTCACGAAGTTGTACTTCTTTGTTGTCTCCCCCGGCGGCACGATCCCCGCTGCCGGGCCGAAGTGGAGTATGGTACCTGCCAATATCCAATGGCCCGGGTACGCCTTGTCCAAGATGACGTCCAACGCCGTGTAACTGGCTCCATTGGCAAGCTTCAGGCCTGGTGAGTGTGGGTGACGACGTTTGGCAGGAGTCGAAGCGGCAGAAACTATATAGGAAGACCTGCGTCTGGCCGACCGGGACTGGATATCGCCGCGTACATCCAAAATACCCCCTTGCACTTCTCAGGGCTCGTTCCCAAGCCCCTGACCCTTCCCTCATCTATACAAACTCTGCCAATAGATGGGGTTTGTGGGAGGTGACAGTCGTGCGAGGAGTGGATGGATGGGTCTGTGTGGAAAGAGGCTGGAGGCATCAAATGTCCATGTGACACTCTCTGCTCCGGTATTATTTGCTAGACAACTCGAAGAGACCAATATTGCTGGTTGTTCCATGCACCCTAGTATTGCGCCTTTTTGAAGTGGCAACATATTAAACAGGTACCTCATAGTCGCTTTAACCCGCCACATCAAACTATTCGTCCATGTCCAAGTCATCAGCAGGCCGCCGGTTGCCAATGGTTGCCCAGCCTTGTCGGACAGGCACCTGCGGAACTGTCCGAGCCCCCTTTTTGACTGGCGGCGGCTTCTCCTCCTCCTCCTCCTCTTCGACTTCTTCATCCTCCGCATTTCCGCCCTCGCCCTCGCCCTCGTCGTCCTCGTCCTCGTCATCCTCTCCATCGCCGTCTTCATCCCCGTCGTCCTCTTCGTCGCTCGAGTCGCCGGATCCCTCGCTGTCCCCTTCGCTGCCAGGGTCGTAGTCCTCCTCGTCTTCATCCTCGTCGTCCTGCATCTGCTGCTCGGCTTCCAGCTCGGCGCGCTGGAGCTCGCCCATGCCGCTTCCAGCTTGAGCACCAGCCTCACCAGCGTCGCTGTCCTGACCATCCGCTGCATTCTTCTTCGGACCCCTGTTTTCGGCCAACTGAAGCTTTCCCTTCCTCTGCTCCGCCATGCTTCTGTCTTGCAAGCGATTCAGCTTGATATAATTGTCTATGCCGCCGTAGTCCTGCTGGTCCAGCATACCAAACTCGAGCTCGTCCGTGTCCTCGCCCTCGCCAGAGAAGACCTCCACAACGATGTTGAAGGTGATTTGCAGAATGCTGGTGTAGCTGATGGCAGCGATTCGGCTGAGAGGAATGAAAATCAAGGGCTTTTTGAACCCCCAGAGAATGCCTTTTTCGAGAAAGAACAGGTAGCCATCCTTGGAACCCCTGAAGCCGCCCACGTGCACCGCCTTCTCGTTTGGCCGATGGGCTTGCCGAATTACGCTGTGAAACTTGCTCGGGTCGGCGGAGATGAGCTCGACCGTGTTGCCGGCGGCCTTGAGCCGCTTGTCAAAGGCCCAGTGAAATAGAGACCTATAGGTGTCCGACACGGCCGCTGCTGGCCCAGCCAGGCCGCCCCCGATGGTGCCCTCCTTTGGCGCCGTCGAGGGGGCCGTGAAGACCAGAGGCTCGGCTGTTGGGGGATTGGTCTTGGAAGGCAGGCTCGTGCCTCGGGGGAAGAGCACGTAGTTGTGCTGAACCTGTGCCTTGTCGGGGACAGGCAGGTAGAAAATATACTCTTCTGAGACTTAGAACAGAGCCACGGCGGCAGAGCCATTGCATCAGAGGCCACATACCGATGTCTCTCCACGCATAGGTTATGCCAGAAACCGGGGCCACAGTCCCAGGGGCTCTTGCGTACAGGAAGTTCTGGGTGAGGCAGAGCTCAAACTTCTTCCGCTGCGGCGCCGAAACCGAAATTTCCTTCACCTCCAGCAGCACCGTCTCGTCAGCCGCGTCGCCGGGCCCCGACGGGGCTGCCGCTCCGTTGGCTTGTGCCGCATCTACTCGCCGCCGCTTCTGGGCTGGCTCGCCGCTGTCGTGCAGCTGGTCGTATATGTGACCGGTAATCTCGTTGAAGAGCGCAATCCTACCTGGTGAATCTGCTGGTTGGGTAAGCCGCGCCGCCTTGTTACTCTGCGCCCGAGGGGGGGCACGTACCGGCTGCTCTCTTGATCCCTTCAATGATGTCGGGCCGAGACTGGAAGATGGCACCCAGTCTCTGCGAATCCAGTGCCGCGGCCATCTTCGAGCAGGAGAGTCAGTTTCAAGGCAAGGGGAAGATTTCGCTCCTGGAATTGAGCGCTCCAGGATGTGAAGGTCGGGATGCGGTGAAGGCCAGGTAGGGTTCGGACACGATCAGATTGTTGCATCGACGTGACGCATGCTTAGTCATCCAAGCAAACCGTAAACTGTAGCGTGACTTCTCATCGAGCGCCTATGGCGGGGCCCTGCGCAACGGAGCTCTGGAGATATCTTCACAACTCGATGGTAGTGAGCCTGCTTCTCCTGCCCGACTCCATGGGGACAACATCTGAGCACGGGTGTCAAAATGTCAGCGCAGTTTGAAAACGTGTACACGCATCGGAAAGTCGCCGAGACATCCTCAAAGGCGTGCGACATCTGCTACAAGCCGACCACGTCGGTGCTCATCACTCCCGATAAGAAGGTGCGGCATGACATCCAATGGCCCCCGGGACTTAAACGTGCGGATAGAAACAGCTGACGCTGCCAAAGGACTTCTTCTATGTCTGCCCTGTCCACCTGAAGGACAAATACTTTTGCTCTCCAAAGATTGATGAGGAGGCCGTCAAAGCCAGGAGAGAGAAGGAGCTGGCAGAGGAGACTGAGAAGCTGAAGAAGGAATACGAGGAGAGGCAGCGCAAAAAGAAGGAGAAGGAATCCAAAGACAAGGATAAGGACAAGGACAAGGACAAGGACAAAGAAAAGGACAAAGAAAAGGACGAGGAGACGGACAAGAAGCAAGGCGACGACAAGGACGAGGGAGCAGATGACAAGAAGGTATGTTGGCCAAGACCACGAACTTCTATATTCCTCGACGGCGATTCTGTGCATATGCTGACTCGCTAGGCAAAGGACGACGCTTCGACTCAAGAGGAAGAGCCACGGGTGTTTGAACTGAAGAGGTCTGGATGGCATGGCGCCGACCTTTACAGGCACATGGCTGACTTGCACCAGTTCATTCTACCAGCAACGGCTGCAACGGAAGCGCCAGGCTGCGGCGGCAAGGAGGGATCGTGAGCGAGTCTCACAGCCCAACTACTTTCCATCAGTCCCGAAAGACGTCCCAAGGAAGTGAGCAGAACTTCGGAGAAGAGACGAGTGGATTTTAAGCCGTGCCGGCTGCCCTCCGGGGAATTTCAACTCGTCACATGGATGACTGTATGCCGAAAGCAGACGGGCGGTGCTGGGCGTCAGTCAGACGCGTCGGCAGACCGGACTGCTGCCATGTGTGGGCGCAATGTTTTCGACAGCTGGCATAGCAAGGACCCAACTCCCGATGGGATGGCGATTTCACTTCTCGACAGGTCGTGAGTCCTCTGACCAACTTCAATCGTTTGCTGCCAGATGGCCGGCAGTTGTCTGTCTCCATGGTCGTTGCTCTTGCGATCCCAACAGCGGCTCGAGTACAACCGACGGATGGTCTGAAACGTGGGCGAAAGGACGCAGCTCTGCTTTGTTGCTTTAGCCGAGAAACATAACATTGGTGTGATCAAGATGTCTGGCTCGGCAAGCTTTTCTTGAACCCAGCTTCTGTCGCCACGTGGGCGTGTCCTCTTGTCGAGCACACCACCCTAGTACTGGGAGCACAGACGCTTGCCTTTACGCCCGAAGTTCCTGCGGATCCTAGTTGCGAGGCTCGGTGCGAGCCGTCAAGGCGTTTCCGGCATCCGTTCTTGTATGGACGTCTGTCAGACAGAGACACAGGCGCATCTAGTTTCGGCAAGCCGTCGATACGTATCAATACGGAGACATTCACAGACCCTCGACCCTGAAGCCATTCCTGAAGCCCGTTACACAAGGGGGTGAAGGTTGCTAACGTAAAGGACCCCGATGCGCCAGGATTCCCCATAACGGCTAGCGCTTATTATCCTCTCAACTCTCGACGGAAACACCCGGCGCCACAGTTCTTGACAGATGAATGGGCTGAAGTAGGTAGCCCTTTTCAGACCAAGGGTCTGGCGGTGAACATGGCGAGGCCACCAGAAGCTGCATTCTGCGCTGCCAGGGATCTGGCTTGTACTGAGACCGAAACTCGAGCTGATATGCCCCAGACACTATGTGATGATGATGGCTCATTTCGACGAATTCGCCCTTTATCTCTGCCCTTGACCGGCAGGGCATTTCCAGCCACTCATCATCTGTCGTGATGGCACAACACCTGCAGGTGCCTTTTCAACACAACCCTTGCGGCCTGGATGACGCCCAGACTGTCCACGCCCTGGGGCACGCTTCGGTTGCTGCCCAACACTAGTAACACGACGCAGATGGGCAACACTTCAGGGTACGGAGTACCCCTGGGTAAGGGCAGTTGGACCCTCGGGCCCGTCCGTCTCTGGCTGGGAACCCCCGCGTCCGGCGATGCCCCCGCGCCGCTTCGAGGCTTCTGTAAAAGTCGCCGAGGGGGACATCCCGCTTCCACCGAGCGCTGCGTATGCCTCCACTCGGCGCAGCAACTTGCAGAGTCTGCGTTGAGGCAGCCGCCGATGCAGCAAAAGAACCGACGAATCGATCAGGCAACCCGCGGAGGATCCCTCGAGGGCGGGATTACGCGCCACTTGCTTGCATCGAACGCAATGATGCCGGCGTGGTCTGCGACAAGGGGCGTGTGATCTCACTTCCGAGGGTCGGGCCGCAGGTACTTGAGGCCGTTGTACCTCTTGCCTCTACCCCAGGGTGCCCATCTAGACGACATGATGGACGCCGTTCTTGGTGTATCGCCGGCGCGCCCGCCGTTTTCGGCTTCGGGGATAATTACGTCAACGCCGACCTGAGTTCAGCGAAACGCCCGGCTGCAAAGCTGCCGGCTGGCTGGGGTTTCGAATCCAGAGCACGCCGCGCTTGTGGTGGACTGTCAGCTTTGCCTCGAGTACGGACCATCATCCATCACCCTTGATGCGCTCCTGGGATGCCGCCTCGTCGCCATACTGGGGCCTCGGGTCGGTGCCTCTTGCGGAAGTCGTCTACAGATGGACGAAATCGGCAAAGATAACGGCACTCACGATCAGCGAGCACTTGCAGACCACAGACAAGAAACCATTCGTGGGAGATTTGCTTACGGTGGAGCTGCGCACGCGCGTTGAGCGAAGGACGGATCATGACAAGCAGGGCATCCGTACCCGGGCCCGCACGGCACCGTGCAGGATCGTGATGGGATCATGGACATCGCAGACGAGCATCTGCGGAGAAGCCTCGCGTCCCCCTGACGAGCAGAGAGCCGCCAACAGAAAGGGAAGACACTACGGCATTCGCACCTGCAGTGAGATTTAAAGCCATGTGATCATGATCGTGGGGCCGAGTAAGGCCACGGAATACCTCTGCTGACGGTCTGTAAGCAAACGGAAGGCTTCTGGATGATTGCCAAGCGGCACGGGCTGGTGGGTCCGGCCCTCGCACGTTTGCGGAAAGCCGACGGCGTCGTCAAGGAAAGCCCAATGCGACAGGCGACCGTTTCGGCAGTCATGATAACCCTGTGCCCACAGCGTATTAACGCCTTGCAGTGCCAGCACCCGCCGCCTCGCTGAGCCGCCGCCACCGCTTTCGGCGTCCGACGGGAATCCTTCGCCAAGACGGCGCACGGACCCCGGGTTTGCGCCGGGGGCCGGGCCGGGCCGAGTGCGGACGGTCCGGTGGCCGCCAACCAGCCTTACGGGGCAGAAGCCGCAATTATGGAACATGCCATGTGCCGATCCACAGGAGCCCTGCCTCGTTTGTGTCTTAGGCGTGACGTGGCTTTCGGTCGGTGGACGGGAAGGGGGATCTGCTGCCAGGTGGAACCACCAGGCGGACCGCCGGCTTGCCCACCCCAGCACCACCGCAATACTCCGTATCGTGAATTCAAAAGGTTACATCTACACCCTGAACCTCCCTGAATCCAGCCTCGAGCCCGGGAGCGCTCCCCGCCTCGAGCAGACTGACTCAACCGGTGCAGCAGCACTCGCGCGGCACGCCTCGACCATGCACCGCAGCGTGGCATCACAGCCGTGGCGCAGTCCCAGCATCTGTCTCTCGGGTGCATCTCACGCAGCCGGGCAGCTCATCTCCTTCCCCATGGGGCAAGGCACAGGACTTGTGCACCGGCAATGTCTCGTTGGATCGGTGCCGTCCCGCTGGACGCATCTCGGCCCATCCCTGCCTGCTCTGCCGTCTATCCATAGTTCCATACCTGGACATCGGTCTTCTCTGAGTGCCTCGTAGCAGTAGTACGCAAGCTTGCACCTCCGTCTACAGATTCCCACCCCGTCCTGCCTCCGGCGGCATCCGTATCCCCATACCCACCCTCCTCGCTGCATCGTCACCACCGCCCGCTCCCGCCCCCGGCCGCCTCCTGACCTCCTCGTCCACCCTCGCCCTCTGCAGCGACAGGCCCGGTGCTACCCACCCGCCGCACGCGCACCGAATGCCCTTCCAGTCGTACCGCCCCACACCGGCGCCGCACCGCTCGTTGGGGCACGCAAGCCGCCCGTTCAGCTCGCCGCGCTCCAGCTCGCCACGCATCCAGCTGAGCGGCTCGATGAAGTAGTGCGGGCAGGGCTGCTGCTGCGACGCTACATTCGACGGTGGCGGTGGCTTGTGTTCTTGGATAAAGGGCGCCGTCGCGAGCGTGCGGCGGCACTTCCTGCACCGGAGGCTGAGCCCGGAAGCATCGTCATCTGCCGTCTGAGTGTCGCCGCCGTCGCCGCCGGTGGCCTGATACTGCTCGTCTTCAAAGCGTAGCCGGCTCGGAGCCTGGCCGACAGCGACGTTCTCGTCAACTTCTCGCCTGTACGCCCACCGTTGATAGACAGGGTGTGCCTCGACGTCGGCCGGGCACCCCATCTCCCACCAGAGGGCGAGCTGCTCCATGAACCCGTCGTTGGGCTCAGCCATGGGCCGCGTGCGCCGGACGAGGCTCAGCGCCGCGGCGACGGCTTCCTGCGCAGTCTCCTTGCGCGACCGCTTCTTGGCTGACGGCACGGGCGGCTGCGGTGTAGAGGCCTTGGCTTTGCTGGAGAGGTCGTAAGAGGAGGATGGGACGATGTTGGCGTCGAAGCGGTTGGGATATCGCCACAGCAGGTATGCCACCGTGACGGCGACGGAGCGAGACTTGCCGGCGACGCAATGCACGAAGACGGCGCCCCCTTTTGTGTTTTTTCTCTGCTCTCCAGTTCCGAGCTTCATATTCTCCATGCCTTGCTGCAGGGCTGCCCCGCCTTCGTCTTGGCTGCTCGTGGTGCTGCCAAGGCTGCCCCTTAGGCCTTCGTCAATGAACTTGACCGCCCGTGGCATCTCGACCAGCAAGTTGGTCTCGTCAACATCTTCAACGTCGATCATCAGGTGGCGGAACTCCTTGCCGTACTCCGTCCACGGCTCATCCTTGAAGTTCTTCCAACTGGAGGGGTTGAAGCCAACGAGGGATAGGACGTGGCTTATGTGCCTCTCTGTCAGGGAGTCTGACCGGCGGAGAGCCCAGATCCTAAATGTCCAACAGGTCAGTCCAGTGTGCCCGTGAATCAAGTGGAAACCTGTTGCGTGATGTAACACGGCGGGAGGGGCAAGGCTCACCCGCCCACGTAGAGCTCATCCTGCCCTTCGATCCGACTCAGCGCCATCTGAGCAATGCTCCTTTGTAGGTCCCCAGTGCCGAATGATTTGCTCTCCGTGGTGAAACGGGACGTCCCTCTCCGCCGCGGCCTCCTCCCTTGCTTGCGCCTTGCTTTGCTCAGCGCTCTATGCAGTCGTGCCCGCTGTGTCGTCTTCACTCACAGAGCCCTGCACCAAGGGTAAACGGTCGACGAAGATCCTAGCCGAAATTGCGTGTCGTCGTCGTGTCGCGTGGTTGCAGAGACAAATCTCATGCAACCGCCGCAGGTTGCTCAGCGTACGCACGTGCAGCCTCTCAATCAATGTCTGCCTTTCTCCCAACTTTTCACCCCTCAACTCTTCTCCTCGCACCGCCACATCCACGCGTCGCAGCCACATCAGCCCTGTAAGGCTACGCCACAAGATGCGACAACAGTGCCTTCTGCTTACACGTGACCTCCCGCGCTTTCGTCTCAACTCTCCACCCGCAACCCCGGTCCCGGGCAAGTCGAACGCCACCAAGACAGCCTCTCTGCTCAGCTGTCCCACCGAAATCCTGCCGGTCCCCTTGAACTCGCCAAAGCACGTTGGCTTGCGCGCCCTCTAAAAACAACCCCTTCCCACGCAGCGGCGCCCCCTCCTCGACGACAAAGAATACGCGCTAGTCCCGGGCATACCTGCGCCTAACGTTTGGCAGCTGAGGGCAGGCCACAGGCTTGGATGGTCGTCACCCCACACGAATTTCCTCTTATCACTAGGGCGGAATCAAATCCGGCGGAGATTCCTCTAGCTGCATGGCCTTTCGAGCCAGCCGATTCGCAGCCGTCGAGTTGTCTAGTTGTCGATTCATGGCGGGCCACACAAGTCAGTCTCGAGACACCGCCCGAGGCCCGCGAGGCCCGCTTCTACCCCGAGGCGACACATTCACGTTCCGATAGAGGCAACCGCCCTGCAAAAGATTCGGCATCTGTTGTCATGTTTTTGTACGGTTGGAGCTTTGTGATTATTTTCCATGATCCACAGCCCAGTTCCGTCCTTCAATCCGACCCAACCCCATCATCTCAACTCAAAACCGAGCGTCCAGCTTTTTCGACGACACGAGAAGCTCGTGACACCGGTGCTACTCCGTTGGAAGTCGTTGACCAGGCTTGGAGAAACAAGGAAGACGAGCGACGCAGAGTGCGCCGTCCAAATAATATTTGAATGGCGGCTCATGACCATGCGTCCTGCCTGCCGGCTGGGAAAGAGTGACGAGCTGCAGTGAAATGCAGTTGCCCCAATGATGCCATGAAGCTTAACAGCGAGATCCTCACCCAACGCCGTTCCAAAGTCCCAGGACGAGCGCACAACCCGAGGCTTGGACCAATGCCATGCGCGAGCAGGGGTCGTTGGCTTCAGCCCATCTACCCGGCCCCGCCACCACTGCACGCCTCAAAACAAAAAGTCTCGACCAAACACAACTGATGGCGACGCCACGGGTAGCGAAGGACCCCTCTCTTCCCGCCGCGATTGATTCTGGCGGTTTCAAGCTGGCCGTCAAGGGTCGTCTGTCTGTTGAGAGGCTGAATGCTCCGTCTTGATGCTAGCTGCGACGAGATCCAAAGTTGATATCCCCGACCCCTGTCGGCAGGGAGACCGTCAGACCGGATCAATATTGAGCCTTGCGCGAATCCCGACTCAAACGAAGGAAGGGCCTTCACGTCTGTTGGTATATGGGTCCACTGGCCTCCCGCTGCATCCGCCGTTGGCGCATCCGTCCTCGGGGCGGCGTGGTTTCGGCCAGGTTTGTCGCTGAGGGTTCGGTCGGCGCCCAAGGAGACAAGTGCCCCAAGGGGGCATTTCCCTTTCTGGCATCGGCCGCCGTCAGGACAGAATCGAAACCTGTATTGTCAACAGACTGCAGGCCGGCCAGCCCTGTCCGTTCCCGAGGGCGACGCCATGCCTGTAGCCGTTTCGCTTTGAATGGTCTGTGGGACATCAGCCTGCATAGCCCCGTCGCACCCTGCCTCGCGTGCCGAATGGGATGCATGCATTGCCACGCATGAACAATCACCCACAACCGACGCCTCTGCCCAACCACCAGCTGCATCTTCGGCCGGTTCGTTCAGCCAACAGTATCTCTGGTCCAAAGGGGAAAATAGATTGATGCACCCGATGTGTTTGCCACGCATGAGGGGGTATGCGCCACGAAAGCCCTTACCAACGCGCACGATTCCTTGTGCGCCTATCCACGTTACCAAAAACGCCCTTGGGAATAAATCAAAAATGTCGTAAAGTCGTCCCATCAAATCAAACCCGCCGTAGGATGCATCCGAGCGTCTGCGCCGTGCCGCTTTGGTCCCAGCAGAGTCTGCTGCGGGCGCAACTGTGCCACCGTTCCCTCCCAGGGTGGAAGAGGTGCGCCGGCGAACCACCCTCTGATCCAGTGGCAAGACCTTTGTGCGAAACCCAGCGCCGCTTCCAAAGCCGATGACCTTCATCTTCACCTTGGCGATGGATCTTCTTCCACCATGCAGGCGTTCTCCAGCATGTTGGTCCACTTCCCACTCGTCCCGGCGTGGCTGTGCTTCAGATGTTGGCGAAAGTGGTCTGCCCTGTAGAATTTCTTGGCCGAGTTGCACTCTCTGAACTTGTGCACGTCCTGCAGGTGTCGGATCCGCTCCTCCCAGTCCTTGTCCGTGGCGTGCCTCGGCAAGCTGAGCGCCCCCTTCTCATCACCGCCTCCAGTCCTTGGGAACTCGTCGCCGCAGTAGCCGCACGTATCGGCTTCTCCGGGGCGGTTCGTCGAGTCGTGGAACGCGCGGCAGTAGCCCGACAGTGCTGAGCAGGACCACGAGTGGCGGCGGACGTGCAGAGAGTTTTGGTGACGCTCGGCTTCGTTCTTGTTCTTGAAACGGTTGCCGCAGAACGAGCACTCGTATTGCTTCTCGGCTGCGTGGGCACTGGATGACGACGGTCAGCCCATGTTTGCTCAGGACGACTACGTAGGTAGGCAAGGCAATGGCAGCTTGATTCCACAGTGGCACAAAAGAACAAGCGCGGTGTGCGGTGCCTCCTACGCGACGTCGCAGGGACACAAGGACCCGTTGGGGTTCAACTTACCTCAGCTCTTCGGCAGTATCAAACTTCTTTGGCTTCTTCGGACAGCATTCGCACATGAAGAAGCCCTGCAGCCTTGAGCCGCCGCCAGGCTTCTGTATTTCCGTCAACTTCCTGGGGCTCGCTGCTGAGGTCGTCCTCACGTGCGTAGAAGCTCGTCCAGAGATGGACGTCCTCGGGCTGTGCGTCAACGAGGTCGGGGTCGTGTACGGAGAGCTGCACGAGGTCGGGGAGGTGCCGCCCGGCGAGGCGCCACCGGGCGAGCGGCCGCCGTACGAGTTGCCTGGCGTAATGTTGGTGTGTGGCATGGAGACGGTGGACATGTACGAGTTGGAGCGTGACACCGCGGCCGGTGACATGGCTGAGACGGACGAGGCTTGAGGAATGACGGCCAGTCGAGGGGTTGGGGAGCCGCGGGACCCCACGTCCCTTCGACGGACGACGTCACTCTGGCCGGATACGCAATGCAGCAGGATCTCTTCGGCAGGCGGGCTCGCCGCTCGGCGCTTCTGGCCGGCCGCTGCGTAGGCGTCGTCGATGTTAAGCCTCTTCATGGAAGAAGCCTCGTCGATTTCCATGTCTTCGGCCCCAGTAAACTCGTAGCTCCCTTGTGTCGACGTGGCGTCGTCGCTGTTATTCCGCCTCGACCGCGCCCGGGGCGAGCGATCCAGATCTGACGCATCGTGGTAAAAGCGCTGGTCCACCGGGCTGTGGCGGAACAGTCCGGACCGAGGCGACATGGCAGAATATATTGGCGCCTCTGTGAAGCGGGCGGGGGACTCGAGGATCATGGGGCGGCTGTGAATGGGAAGTTGGACGGGCATATTCAGCGCTGGAGGGAGCCGCGCGTCGGGATGCCTTCGGGAGAGATCGCCGACTGACGAGGTGAGCAGCCACCGCGGGGGCGACCTGTCAAAGGTTCGGATGGGATCAAGCTTCTTCTTTATGCTGTCGGTGTGGAGGTCGGCCGGAGTCTGGAAGTGAAACTTGTTGTGGTGAAGCCCAAATTCCGCCGGCAACGAGTCACGAGATCTGTACTCTCAGGGTCAGTAACGTGTGTACGGGCGCGCCTGCCAAGGAACCCTCTCCCTCCCGGCTTGACCAAATAGAGCCCCGAGTGGTGGGCTTGGTGTCCTACCTCTCGGTGGAAGCGTAGCTGCAGTAGCCCTCGTCACCGTTGGTGGTGCTGCCGGTATCCCTCCTCTTGAAGTTTGGGTGCTCGTCGGCGTACGAGGAGCCCATGCTGCCGTAGCCGCTGGCGAAAGACGACGAGCCGTGGACGTATTCTCGATGGTCCTTTTTCATGTCTTCGGGCTGCTGCGGAGCGTCGCCGAAGGGAAGGACTCGCGGGGGTGGCAGCGGCGGAGGGACGTCCTCTCGAAGCTCGAGGCCTGGGATGGAAATAGCTGGACTCCTGCCAAAGGGCAAGTCGTGGTGAGCTCGATAGCGTCCGGTACCGGGGGCTATAATACTCGGAAGCGTGGGAGCGTGCTCCCGGTATTGTGGCGGAAATGCCATGGCAGGTATGCTTGGCCGATGGCGAATGACGGGCTGGGTGCGGTGGATGAGGCGACCGATGGCGGACTCGGGACTTGGGCAGAACCCCAAGGCAGCTGAAGGCTGTTGGCCGCGAGGGAAAAGCTAGACGGACAATTATGACGCAGGCACCGTCATTGAACCGTGAGAGTGCGACGTCAGCCGGGGAAGGCAGCTGAGTCTGTTGATGCAGATGTAGGCGCTCGTGTCTGACTCGGCCGTGGGTGAGGCTCCGAGTGGCGATATCTTCGGGGTATCCGTATCGTCGAAATGCCAGGTGGTGCTGCACGGTCGCAGAGGCAACAAGACGAGGAAACAGGAGAATTGACAGAAGAAGCAAAATCGAGCCAAGAAAAATTTGCAAGAATAAAAAGTGGAAGTAGGAGATGCAGCCGTGCAGCAAGCCGTTGGACGAGGCAAGGCGTCGAGGGCTTGAGGACGTGCAGTCCCAGAAGTATAAGTGCTGTATAACTGTAAGTGAAGGGTGGGATCCGTATTAAGGTTTGGCGGGAGGGCTGCCGACGTTTTTGTTGTTCTCGAGTGGAGCGGCCCAAGGCCCAAGGGCCAGGACGGTGACGACGCAGGGTGTGGGAGAGGCGTGCGTCGAGTCCGACCGAGTCGTGGGGATGGATCGGTCAATCTGTGTCGAGTCCGACCGTGGATGTACAGTAATACAGTGCACGCCTAACCGGATGCTTGCTCCCTGTCTGGGTCGTATGATGTATCCCGTCGTTATGTGCCGCCAGCACCTCTTTGGCGTGTCCCTTCTTGGAAGCGCACGAGTCTCCGTGCGCGTGCGCGGTGCTGCAAAGGTTTCCCTCCCGGATTCGTCTTGCTTGCTCCGTCTGCTGTCCTGATGCTGCGGCGGGAACACGTGGCGCGGCTGCAGATCCGAAGGCTCCCCTGGAGAGCCGCAAAACCCAACGAGTCCTGGTGTATTTGGCGACCGAAGCAGGGCGCGAGCGAAAAGGCGAGGCGACAATATCTGACGGCGAGGCTGCAGATAGGCAAACAGCGGTAAGTAGGTAGCCTTGAGGGAGGGGAAACGACCCAGGGGCGTGCGTSCGTGGCTGGTTTCCTCTGGCGGTGGCGGTCACAAGCGATCCCAAGCGGCCGGTTTCGAGGCGCCCCGTTGTGCTGTGTCGCAATTATTAATATTAGCATCAGACTGGAGGATGGATGGACGGATGGACGGATGCCATGCTAAAGCTGGCGTTGGTGCTGGTTGTTGATGTCGTTGGGCGTGTCGTTCGTTGGTGTCGTCCGTTGGCTTTGGTGCGGCGATTTCCGTGCACTCGGGGCACCAACACCAGAGAGAGAGGAGGGAGGGGTGCATCTTGAGCCAGTTTTCCTGCGTCCCTGGCACACCCCCCTGCCCCCCTGCCCGACCTGGGAGGCGGCCGTGTAGCGGTACATAAAACCCCCATTGTGGCATGCCCTCTGCTCAATTCWAGCACATGCATGTGCTCCGTCCCTAGGTGCAGTGCAGCTTGAGCCCGACCTGCACTCCACGTCTGGGTACTTCCAAGGCTCTTAAGGCTGYGCTGTGCCGGGATTGGGCTGCCTTGGCGCAGGCTGTGCGGCCTGGCACAAATAGCTTGACCGCGGGCAATGTGCTCATATTACAACGAGGCGTGCTGCCAACAGTGCCTGGGTGCATTGGAGCCCGCCAAGCACTCTTAGCCTCCCTGCCATCAGCGCGACGCTTCAGGGCCATCGATGCCCTGCGTAGGTACCTGACTTCGTACGTACCTAGGTACCTCGCGCAGGCAGAACCGGGCGTGCACTCGGTTTGCGCTCTCAGCCCTCTTTTGCGCTCTCAGCCCTCTTTTGCGCCCTCTGTTGCTTGTAGGCTCCCGTCCCCGGGGCGAGCCTGGCAGGGCTCGAGGGCGGACCAACAAGGTCGATCCTGTGCACGCCTGCACTGCAACCTGATGCCCTTGGCGTGTTGCCGGCTCCCAGGTTGTATCGGCAGCTCGGGGGTCGCCTCTGTGAACTCGGGGGCTAAGAGGGGGCAGAGGGGTGTAGGGCCAAGCAGCTGGCCCAAGCCACACCGGGGGGTTATTTCAGCAAGGTACTTGCCCAGAGCACGCGGCCAAGTACCCGTACTATTACTCGTACTTGCCACTAACAACACCAAGAGGCCAGAGCCCACACACCCCCCTCTCTCGTGGGCCCAAACCTCCATGCTTGAATGTTGGGGCTGACCGACGTCTTGTCCCACTTTCCGACCAGCGACGAGTACAGACAGACGGCCCTCATTGCAGCGCTCAGCGTCACCAAGGCTCGAGGCAGTGTTTCTGCTCCTCACCTGCGTCGGGCTCTCGCTTCCGTGCTTGGGGCGCCCGCCTTGCCTGTCGACATCATGGCATGCTGGCATGGGGCGTGGGGATGGCGGAGAGCAGGGCAGAGCGAGTCGACCGACGGGCGAACAGGAGGGAGACCCGTCGGCGTTGCAGGATCCGTTGGCCCCGGCTTGGCTGTCGCGCTGCTCGCTCCAAGCCTCCAACGCCGCGATTCCGGCCGCCGACTACAGCGGATAGTCGCAGCAGAGCCAGACGCGGCGGGCCTGGTGGTAATGCGGAGTGGGAACAAGGCGACCGGATTCAACAACGGAATGCGGGCTATGGACGAGACGACCCCTGTGCTCCGAAGAGACGGACGCCATCGCTTCCCTGCAAACCTCGACAACACTCAGCCTCCTGCCCGAAGCTGTCTACTGCTGACCCGTATCGGCCTGGTCGATGGCTGGAGTTGACGGCCTGGTTTTCGAGCCTTTCATGTCATGTCAGCTGACCGCCAGCATGAGCATCCATTTGTCGTCATATTCGCCCTGTGCACTTAATCGCTGTCACCGTTTTCTCGTCAACAATGCCACTTCCGCATGCCATCTTGAATCTGGCATATTGTCTAATAGTGGCGTGCCGCCAAGCCCTTCCAACTTCAGCTGCGTGGAGCCCAAGGCGCCTCTTCGTCGACTCGAGTCGTCGTCATCCAAGGGTTTCCGCCTCCCATTCAGCCTCTCCGTTAAGGCGGAAGCCATCCCATGGTGAACTGCCCTGTAACCACGCAAGCCTGGCCCGGACAACAAGTGCTCGCCCGTCACCGTTGCCAGGCGGGCGGGATGTATCCAAACAGGCATGCTGTGCGGCGCATCAGCGCTTGCGCACTGCCCTGCGACACTCCTGTCAGATGCAATGAGTTTTAGCTGCGCATCTGTCTATCTGAGCCTCCTAGGCTCACGAATGCCTCTTTCTAAGTTTAGCTGAAGCGGGAGCTGGTTGTGCTTATGTCCTGATCGGAAAAGTCCGCGCATGCCCGCGACGTCAAGTCAAGTCTCTTTCAACGGCTTGTTGGGCTGCCTCTCCCCAGTCGAGTGACTCTGAAAAGCCATGGATAGGTCCCTTCGTGAGAACAGCTTCGAGAGTATCTAGCTTAGCAACAGCTCCTTTCTACGAGGCGCCGCCCCAGAACATGCGGCGCAGCACAGAAGGCCATTTCGCCGAGTCCTGGACTCCTGGGGCTCTTGATGTCGACTGCAAGAGAAGCTAAGGGACGACTTTGTCCGGTATCCGCGGCATCCAGCATGTTCGAAAAGTCTCCCATTCTGCGGACTCTGGCGGTGTCCTGCAGTGGCGGAAGCTGTTGTCTTGTTGCAGAGCATCAGCCCACGCGACGATGCCGGCCGGCACAGTAGGGCTTTCCGCCGGCCACGTCCCGGCACGCTCGGGGTTGGCGAGCGCCACTTGAAGCGGGGAAACAAGGGGTTCTATCCATTCGTGGCATCGCAGCGTCCGTAATAGCCCGTCAGCCAGATTAGGCTCAGCCTCGCGACGGCGGCCTCAAGCTCCTTCAACGGTCGGAATGAGGGATGCAAGCCACGCGCCACGGACTGAGACAAGCGCGGCGGTAGGGAACTCGCATCACGGCTCGCGGGAGCACGAGTATGCACGCGCACCAGTGGCAGCCTTGGATGACTATGCTGCGTACTGTCTGGGCTGTTCCGGCGTCTCGATGTGCCGCCTCGCATCCATCCATCGCTTCATTTGGCCTCATTGCGGAAATACATACTTTGCACAGACCGGATTCGGTGACCACAACCGAGGTCTGCAGCCCCTAGCCAGCTGAAGGCGCTAATCAGCTTTCATGCCGCTGCGGATGACCCTCGCCTCTGGACCTCGACCAGCTCGTTGCCTCTTTGCCCCCGGTCTGCATCCGTAAGCAAGCCAATAATATAGTCTGGCAAATGGTGTTCATGCTGGACGTCACGTCAGATGACTGTTCGAGAAATTGCCGCTTTGGGACTGGCCAGGGGCTTCTTGTTAGTGGGGCCGGCTCCGGAGCCGACGGCTACCCCTGTGCCGAAATGCCAGTTAATACTTGCCCAGACGCGACGGGCCCGGCTGAAACTCTATGGCTCTGGAAGGCCATGGCGACGTGATTGGGCAGACGCTGGAAGACGCTGGAAAGCGAGGTAGTCGACGGTGTGTTTGGTTGGTCAGGCGAGCCCTGCGGCGTCGTGGAAGAAGACACTTGCTTCCAGTTCCAGTTCCGCCTTGTACTTCGTACCGTCGAGTCGGTGGACCCGCACCAACTTTCAGCCCTACCAGTCTGGCGCCCCGTTGCCCAATCGGGTATGGGCATAGCATGGCAAAGCATGAGGGTGGCCAACGACGAGGTGGGACGGAGTGGGGGTGTGTTGAGATTGGGAAGCTGACGAGTAGCTTGCGGCTGGCCAAGTGGCGAGTTGTGCACAAATACAAAGCAATAGAGGAAACAGGAAACACCACGGATTGTCCGTTCTGCTCTGTACCGCTGGGCCATGGCAGTTTTCTCAGCTGCGGGGGATGTGCGCAGGGTGTCCACCAAATATTAAGCCACGGCGTCTGATGTCAGCCTCGAGAGCGTCGTAGCCGAATCCGTAAATCGGCCGGTTGTGCCATGCATCGTTGAGGCTGCCCCCGGCCAATATCTTAGAAGGGCTCGGACACCTCAACTGGGAGCCCGAGGGGGTCAGCGTCATGGCGCATCAGAGCTCGTCATGGGCGCACATCAGGACGCAGCCAACGATGGATGATGGCCCTGGTAGGATGGCATGTGCCTAGGACAAGCGCTCGCTTCAGACCGGTAACTTTGTTCCTCATGCCGGCGCAGAGTGCCTGTTGTGTGTTGCGAGGCTCAGCGAGGCTGCTGACGTTGGCGGCATGCCGGAGGTCCGGGGCGGCCCACTCGCCTCCGGCGCCGGTGGACACGCACGTCCCGACTCCCGAGGGCCCGCCGCGCCGCCGCGGAGAAATGCAGGCCA
Organism: Tolypocladium ophioglossoides CBS 100239; assembly: GCA_001189435.1. Taxonomy (NCBI): domain Eukaryota; kingdom Fungi; phylum Ascomycota; class Sordariomycetes; order Hypocreales; family Ophiocordycipitaceae; genus Tolypocladium; species Tolypocladium ophioglossoides. The sequence goes on along the minus strand of LFRF01000053.1, from coordinate 89,384 downwards.
GCCCTGGGTGTCCCTCGACTCCAGAGACGTTCCTCCAACGCCTTGGTCCTCTGGCAAGCCCACGCCTTTACGACCGCCGGCCGGTGTCACCAGTCAGCCTCGCCCCCTCCCGAAGCTGCAACTCTGAAGCTTGCTAAGCAGCAGCTTACCCGAAGCTGGAGCTAATACCTGTTCGAGCAGCCCCTACAACAGGCGCTTGCCGCGACGTTTAGGCTGAAGGGCGATGCTGTCTCGATGCTTCAACGGGCAACGAGCGCACAGCCGACTCGGCGCTTCCGCCATCATGGGCAAACTCCACAATGGGCTGGGCGTCTCCAAGCCTCAATTGTCGACGGCGCGTCTATCTCCTCTCAGTTCTCAGTGGTGTTATCCACGCCAAGCCTCTAGGCATTTACCCGCGCGTTCCGTGTGGCCACCCGGAGCGGGCGACGACGACTCGCGAGTCGCGAGTCACGACGTGCACCTCTTAACGTGCGACTCATCTTAAAGTCCAGGATTTGCTGACCAAGGGACAGTCACGGTGTGGCGGCCTGCCGACGACGGAGCCGAGACGGCCACCTTTTCCCACCCACGTCGCTGTGCTCGGTGACGTGCTGCCCAAGTGCGAAGAGCGCAAGTTACTCGTCGTAACGGGAGGAGGGCGACCTGCCTCCCTCTCGCATCACGACAACGCGGTCGTTGCTATGCCCACGCCCTTGGCCAGCCAAACCGGTGCACAGTCCCAAGGCAGGCGGGCGAGTTCGCTGGCCAGGGCTCGGGGCTGTGGTTTGTGGTGGTGAAGCACGCCGCCTGCAGCCCTGTCGAGATGCTGCCCGTCAGAGGCACGACGACGACTGCGACGACGTACTCGGACCAGCACCACGGGGTCCGGCTCTGGGTTGCAGAGTGTCCCGGCCGGATCTCTGGGTGAACTGATCAGCAGGGAACCTCTCTGCCCTATCGCCAGGCTGTGTGCATGCTCGCCCCGGCCACCTTCCAGAGGCGGCTCGTGGCACGCACGGCACGGCAGCTGAGCCAGGGGCCAGCAGCCAGCCTTGTTACTTGGGGGCCGCGGCAGAGTGCTCGTGCGCCTGCGGTTGCGATTCGGCGCCGATCGCAACCATTTCTCGCAGGTTTCAGGGATTGGTAGCCCGCTCATGCGAGATCTGGTTTCTGCTCGTGCCGGTGGATAGCGGGCAAGGTTGCCATGGCCCCCATTGCCCAAGGGCATCAATCTATGTACTCGAAATTACTCCCGTCCGTGCAAAGTCCTCGTGCTCGGCCCTGCTTCGATGAGGAGCTGCTCTTCCATATTGGCTGCCTCCTCGGGTATTATTACGTACTTACCGCAGCCGCTGCGTCGGTTCGTTCGGAGTGAGGCCACAATCTTACTCGTACTCGGTGCATTAATTACGAGGCCATCATCAGTCAGCACGCGCCCACATTGCCGTGGCGCGTCAGTGACCTCCTCCTCGACGCTCAGTGGTCGAGCCTCTCCCGAGTCCCGACTGACATGCCCAGCCCGTCGCCGTCCAGCCAATGATATTCCGGCGGTATTTGCGGAACGCGGCCCATTTCTGGCTGCGGCTGCACCTTTGCACGGCTGGACTGGTTAATATGGGCGAGTCATTTCATCTCGGTGTGTGAGGTGGTGTGGTGTGCCGCTGTCGTCGTCATCTAACCATGCCACTGGGAAGAGCCGTTGCACAAGAGGCATGTGTACTTGTATGAACTGGACGTCGAGGTCACGACGGCTCGTGCATCACACGCCCCCATTGCGTGGGTCGAGCGACGGGCGTCCAGACAGATGTACAGCTACCCAAGCAATGTCCATGGCACTGGCCAAGTGGACTCGGGCATCGGTGTCACAACGGGCTGGGTCGACGCACCGTGGAACTCTGTCGCAGCTCCCGGTGCAAGACTTACGGGAAACCTTATATCAAGCGCCTGTACGAAGGCCATGAAGCAATGCAGCTCTGCGGCCTGTTTGATATAAAGTGCCTGCAGAGTTCCTGTGCCACTGGCCATGGATGGGCCAGGGGCACGGCACCAGACGAACCCCGCGCCGTCGCATCGGCCGAAAGCCTCGCCGTGTGTTGGAATCTGCTCTCGTGCCAGATGCGCCAGGGGCGACGGCGACGGCCAACTCCAGCCAAGCCCGGTGGGAGGAGAGTGGGGATGGCATCAAGCAGCCGGAATGATGGACCATGCAAGACTCCCCCCAGCAGCTACTACCGGCCAAGGAAGAATTGCCGAGATGGGACGCATGGCCGCAGCCCCTGCGGCCATCTCGCCCCCAAGCAACGAGAGCATCTCGATGCTGTCAAGTTTGCTGCTGCAGCAGCCTCGGAAGCCCTGGCTGACGCGCTCCTCGATTCTCGTGCAAAGGCGCAGTCCAAACCGAGCCGTTGGTCCAACGGGCAGCCAAAGCCCAGCACCCGGGCGGGCGGGCGGAGTGACCCCGGCTCCGGACGACCCAGACTGCCGGGAATTGGAGGGCCAAGCCGTCTTCTCAACTTGAGGCATGCTCCGGGACTCTCGGCGCGAGACTTCGGAGGTGGAAACGCCGTTGACTAATTCCGAGGCCAGCTGCGGACACCCCCTTACTCGTCCTGGTAGGTCTGGTGTGGGCAGAGGGCGCCGTGGGCTTGCTCGGCTCGCCTAGGCCGAGAAGCCGTCCGTCCTCTGCGAGACATTGCCCGACGCCCGCCGCCGCCGTTGCGATACCCGGCGTGCTGCCTGCTGCTGCGCGTGCCGTCCTTGCCGCCCCGTGATTTGACGCGACGCCTGCTCGCGCCATCGAGCTGTTCGTTGCATCGGAGGGCAACGCCACGGCGACGTCTCCAAGATGCTAGCTGTGCCGCCGCGGCCAGCCACCTCCCCGAGACCCCTGGATGGACGGCGACCGCCCACGGTGGTGAGTGGCCGAGTGAGGCTTTAAATTCGCCGCCGGGCGAGCCCTGGACGTCCGCGGCGCCGACGGCGTCAGGGGAACTTGTGTGGGGGCGGCCGCCCGGAGAATTGTTCACTCGCTTTCAACCACGGCCATGGCCTGGCCTGCTGACGACTCTCGCCTTGCCGAGTACCGTCCGAACGAACGTCGAACGTTCGAAGACGAGGGCTGCTGAGGAGACCGCCGACGGCACGGACGGGGCTCAAGCACTGACTGAGAGCTTGGACCGGAGTCTGATTCAAGCCGCACATATGAAGGCCGAGCCCTTGACTCGCAACGAGCCGCCAGTTGTCCGTCGCCACCCAGCCCTACGACGAACGAACAAAGCGCCGCGCGGCAGGGCTGAGGGCCAAGTTCCGGCGCGGGTCTAGGGTAGCCTTTTGTCTCGCGGCGTCGGCACCTGCAAGCCGTCGCCGTCGCCGCTGGCCAGATCCGCAGCAACACTCGACCGCCAACCGTCGCCGTGTGCTTCCAATTGTGGCTTCCAGTGCGCAGCTGGAACATCAGCTCCGTGGACTCTTCCCATCTTCCATGGAACAAGCTACGTACCGACACTCAGAGGTGCCAGAGGTGCCAGAGGTGCGGTTTCTGCCTCGTGCATTCAGGTATTATGCACGCAATGCCCGACAGACGTGGCTTGTGGCTGAGCCGTTGACGCTGGTGGTTGGAGGAGGAGGCAGGGCGATGGGAGCGCAGATCGGGACGTCGATCGAGGGCCTCGCCACCCCTGCGTGCTTCAGCGGAACGCCTCCGTTCGGGCAGGCGCCCATGATGTTGATGTCCATGTCCTTCGAGGGGGCTTGGGAGGTCCAGCGCCATGCGGGCGAGCAAGAGGCGAGCGCTCTCCCGAGCATTGATCGGCCGAGTCCCCGTACGCACGGATACACGGTGAAGAGACATAGCGGTGCTGCGTCGTCGATCTTGCTCAGAGACAGCCAGCCATGGCATCCACGGCCGAACACGATACAGTCCAAGCCCGGAGCGGCAACTCGTTCTCGCCGTGTGAGTAACGTCGTGCTGATTCGGCCTTCGACGGAGAGCTCCGTTGGTGTCTGCGGCGCGGAATATCTGCGTCGGGCTGGCGCAGATTGTCTCACAATTTGCAGAAACCGGGCTGAGCCTCCACTCCCAGGGCAGCCATGTGCCGCCGCCGTCTTCCCGTCCACCGTGGCCAGCCGCGATGTCACCCTGCCCGGGGCTTCCACACGCAGAAGAGCACCCCCTGTCTCCCAGCCTCCGTGCCCCAAGCTGCAGCCTTGGCAGCCCTCCTGGCCCTGTGCGCACGAAGCCAGAGCCAGGACCAGACAGGTATCGGCATCCGTGGGCTCCACAGCCAGCCACAGCCCCCCTGCCCTTCCACTCCCACCCCCTTGCGGCTGCTCCGTCCTCGTACTCGTACTGATGTGCGCTGTGCGCTGTTCTCCATGCCTGCTGCTCCGGAAAACCCCCGCTTTCCCGCTTGCCCAAAGGGCTGAGGCCGTGCAGCAGGCGGCGATATCGTCGGCCGAGGGTTGGGCCAACGCCGACCAGGGAGGGGCCACGGAGCTCGGCTGTGCTCTCTCCGCGCCAGGGGGAGCTTGTTTCGAGCAGCGGTGTACTCGTACGAAGTGCACAGGGAGCTTCGATCATCAAACGTGCAAGACATGGGGGGTTCGATCTCGATTCCCTGGCGTATGCCGTCTGGCGCTGCTGTTGGCCGCGTCGCGACTTGTTGGAGAGAGCAACGAAGGCCTGCGGCCGAAGCGCGGCGGGCAGTGGTAACAGTGGCGGACGGGACGGGGGCGTGTGCGGGTGATGGCATCAACATGGGCAGAGAGGGCCAATGCTAGGCGTCTGCCGCTTTGGTTGGTTGGTGGTGCATTGTTCAGTCCGCGAGCGGTTTCCTGAACGTGCTCTTTGTGCTGTACTTCGTACGGAGTACCCCGTCCTGTGCAAGTATGCAGCTTCCAAGGCGCCGATACGATAGGCAAGGTGGTTGCACACGCCCTCTGCGTTGCCTCGTCTCAAGACTCAGTTCCTGTGGCACCGGGGCGAGCTCAACGCCATGGCGGCCGCTTTCGCGCGTCCTCGAGTTCGGCGAGGCGGCGCCAACGCCTGCCGACTCTTCAGGCTCCTCCGGCCTGCCCAGGGACACGTCAGAGGCTGACAGGAATGGAAGGATTCTAGAAGGCATCGGGAAGGATTCTATGCTCGGTGAGCGAGCTGATAGCACCACTGGCGGCGTCTCTGGAGCGGTACGAGGTGTCGAAGCGTGGCAGCTTGCACAATCGTCAATATCGACACCCCGTCGAGTTGCACATGTGACCGCCTGCTGGCTGGAACAACACCGACACTCGCAGCAGTTGTGCACGAGGGCGGCACGGAGACATGTAAAGTCACAGACGCACTGCGCACTTTTGATGATGGCGCCCTGCAAACCTGCTCAGGCCCTGCCCTGGCAGGCGTCGAGCGATCCATGACATGTCGGATTGTTGAGGCTTGACTGGCTGCCGACGTATCGCCCAGCATTGTTCGTCGCAGCACTGCTCACTTGCTCGCCTCGTGCCTGCACCAGAGGGTTACACCCTCCTCGCCTGTGCGACTTTTTCGTTGGACGGCTCCCGTGGTGCGTGGTGCGTGGTGCGTGGTGCTGCGCGAGGGCAGCCCTGCCAGTGATTCGATCGCCAACGCCAGCGCCAGCGTGAAGCGTCCATTGCACGCAGTAACTGCAACTGGCAGCTGCTCGTCCCGTCGGGCTCTGAAAGGTTGCACCGTAGCACCACGGCCTGCGAGAGGCCTTTGGCGCGGCAGTTGGCTCGCCCGTGCCGCGAATTCCTCTCCCGTCCTCCTGTTGTAAACCCCGTCGCCGCCGGGCTCGACAACGCCGCTCTCCGCAAGGGTGTTGGCTCCAAGCGGGCAACTGTGTCGGGACGGCTACGGATACGCCGTTCGCAACGGGTTGGTTGCAATGCTGGCAACTTGGCTGAATCCTCTCCAGACGGACGAGGCCGTTTCCACCAACCGCCAAGTCGCAGCTTAATGAGGTCACATGGGTCGCCCACCTGTTGGTCCAAACAGGCACCAGGACGAACGCCGCCAAGGACGTCCTTCGTACACGACAGGGCCAACACGCGAGGACAGACGTCCGGTCGGTGCCCCGGGGGCTCCATCGCCGCGGCAGGGCCGAACAGGATCACAGGATCACGCCCAGGACGTCGGGGTTCGACCGAGCCAACAAGTCCCGTGCACCGGCTCCTCCGGCGTCCGTCCGGGCCCGCTTCCACCCTCGGCCAACGGACGTGTTGACAGAAGCCAGCATCAGGCGGGAGAGACGTCAAGTCAGTGCCTCCTCCGGTTGAGACGGCAGCGTAGCACCGCGGCGCAAATTGGCCTTCAGACAACGCCCAGCTGCGCCGCATGCAAGACGACGACGACGACGACGACGACGACGACGACAACGACAACGACAACGACGGTTGCCGTGCCTTGTGGGACTCCAGTGGCTGTGATCCGGCCGATGGCCCTCTTCTCAGACAGCAGAAGCCTGGACATCCGCGCCAATGCAACCGCCTGCTGCGACGTTTTGCTGTCAACAGGTTGCCCGGGTCAACTCGGGCGAATCGCCCTTCCCTCCCACACCCACACCATTGGGTCTCGCAGGGCTGGTGTGCATCTTGATGAGGTGAAAGCTGCCGTAGCACCCAATGGTTGGTCATTGGCTTCCCTGTATGCACCTCTCCCACCTCTCCCTACCCAACAAGGCTACGAGATGAACAAACCAACGGAGCTAATTATGGGATGCTGCTGGGCCGTGGGGCTTGCAAGATTCGAGCCGTTTCTTCTCATCCTCCCGGTCAACGCCGAGCCAACATGTCCATTTCCGGCCAATCTCCAGGCAGCGATATGAGACGGCAAACGAGATCAGCCCGGGAGCAGTGTTTCGAATGCATGTGCGCTCGGTGTCGCCGTCCCCGCGAAAGGAATCTCGACTTACGCTGGGTCAACCCGAATCCTACGCAGAGCTCAACTCTGTTCTCGTTTGGGCCAACGACCCCGTTTGCGAGGCGGACATTAATTATGCATGCAGATTGCACATCACTGGCGGGTAATAATAGCTCTGCAGTCGAGCCGAGCGGTGGCAACCTCCGTGCCGCTCAAGGCTGTGATAGCCCGCCTCATAACTCGCGCCGTGACGCTCGTGCAAGCAGAACAGGGCCGGCAGTCATACGACCGCCTGCAGTGCAACTCGGCTGCCGGCCTTAAGGCCCAAATGCAGATGCCGTTGCGACCCACGGAGAGGGGGGACCCGGCATTCGAGTTGAAGCTTGCCTTGTGCGCCGGTATCTTGCTCCGAGCCCATGACGACGTCTGTGCAGTATCTTGTGGGCTCCAGGGAGGCGAGGCCTTGTCCTGGCAGCCTTCTTGGCCCGTCCATGCTCGCGGTCATGTCCCTTGGCTGATGGCCGATGCCAGCAGCGATTTGCTCTGTGGCTACCGTCCACGTCCAACGGGGGAGGGGCGTGTATCTTGTTGACTGCTGCCGCGGGCCGTCCTGGTCGAATGGCGGATCCCTCCCTCCGTGATGGGTAGGCGGGCGGGCATCAATGGATCGTGGGCTATAGGTTTAATGGAGGCCGGGGGTGTGGTCGGTGGCTTTCTCGGGTTGTCGATCCGCCCCGAGGCGCAGAAAGGCGTACTTCGTAATCAAGGCGTCATCAGGGCGTAGTCATCATCTTGGACAGAAAGACGGACTGTCTTGGACTCACGTCATATGACCGACCACTAAGCGGAGGTTTCGAGTCTCTCTTGTGCAGTATTTTTCCCGAAGTCTAGTTGCTGACATTGTGGGCTCTCAGGCAAGCGCCGGTGCGCAAGACAGGTCTTGTCAACGGGAACAGGAACTTGGCGCTTCCCAAGCCGATGGTCGTGGCCCAGTTGGGTACGACGACAACTGGATCCGCCAAGCGGGTCGGATATGAGAGACGGGCCACACACGTCTGTTGAGCAGCGCAGGTACGAATAAGGTCGGGCTACTGGCCGGGGGTTTGGACAGATCTGGTCGAGACGCCGCTGCTCAAGTCAGTCCAAGGTGTGTTGCCATTGCTGACGCCATGGGGGAGACGAGAAAGAAGCCCGAATCGATCTCGGCGTTCCAGAGCTCCGTGCCATTTAGGCAAAGCTCCATCATGCGGGCTTTGCAGGCTCAATCGGGAAGGTATAATTCTGGACTCGGCTAAATGATAAACGGCACGGCGAGTTTGGAAGCGGAGGACCGCTCCTGTTTCGGACGCCAAGGGCGATGCTCCGTTCAAGCTCGATACTGTCGAGCGTTGTATGGAACGTGTGGCCTGCCGTATGCATAAACGAGTCGGCCGTTTCGTTCCCGGCAGCGAGTTTGCGCCTCTATCCCGCCGTAAGTCGCCCGCCCTCGACTGGCCTCGGGGTAGAAACCCAAGGCCCACGAGAAGAAGGGAGTCAGCATTCGGAGTGTACGCGCGTGCATGTTTCATCTAGTTTCTTGGGTCAGCCCTAGGGCTTGGCTTGATCCGGATTGCTAAGTCGAGGCTAGTCGATTTACGCCGCTATTGCCAGTGTGGAGGAGGAGTACGTCGCGCGAGAACGTGTAAATGTGAATCTAGGGAGCTAACGACATGGCAAGCAGAGCGCGTGACATTCTTCATTGCGTAGAGCTGCGTGCTGTTCTAAATCGATGCAGGCTTCTCTGGGCATTGATCCAGTTACACAAACCTTCAAGCACAGCTACTTGCTCATCGAAACCGAGTTCAAGGCAGTAAGCCACAGCATACACGAGCAGTCCCGAGCAGCCTGTCGCTTGGAGCTGGTTCTCCGCAACATTCACGCCATGGAAGCTCGACAGACATGCACATGTCTACGAAGATGAAGAGACGTTGGCTACAGCTGGAGGAGCACGGATCTGACTACAACGGCTGGGCAACTGACTCTTGGGCAACCATACGTACTTGTCAAGGCAACAGTCGAGATGTCGAGCAACACGATTCTTCGCCAGTCACTGTGCTGGGGCGAGAGAGAGACACTGCTTCTTGAGAGAAGGCACCTAGTGTTGATGCACTTTTTCATCTCAGCCGAACGACTACTCCCACGACAGCCTTCTCGGGTTGCCACCGAGAGGTGACGATGCCGGAATCCCACGTCTGTTCCTATTGCGCCTGAAGCATCGCGAGCAGATGGACCATCCGGCTCCGGGATCTTGGCACATGTTGATATCATGTGATGGCCAGTTGCCAGGCCCGTCAGAGATAGTTCTCTCCTCCCAACTCGACCCAGAATACAGACTACGTACCGCACATAACAATGGGGGCTTTGGAATCGAACTGCCTGGCGCTTCGATTACGATTCGTAAATACTTTGCTTGCGATGGTGTTGCGGGCCGGTACAAATACGGCCAGGGAGTCCTGCAGACTTGCTCGTCTATATGAACCTTGGCCCATTCACACATTCTCGGCGGCCAGAATCGGTAACTGCTTTGAGTGTATGGTCTTGGGCAATCCATTGTGCCGTCAACTCTCTCCATGATGGTTGCTTCCCCTGAACGAGGACAAGTATCTCTATACACAGCAGCTAGGGTCGTGAATCGTCTTGCTCAGCTAGAATTTATCAGGGTCGGACAAGAAATAGCCCAGATTCTCATGCATGCTGCCTGACTGGGCCATTCCTCACGGTAATTAGCTTCTTTCGGCGACTGTCGTCAAGTCTAGTTGGAGGAATTGTCGTGATTCGAAGCAGAAGCCGCCGGTTCGGAGCATGCTGGCAACCCCATCGGCTTGTCGACCACAACTCCTGGCTTTAAGGTCTCATCCTGCGCTCAAGAGACTTGCCTGGGTTCCAGCTTTTCCACCGATTCTGAATGAGCGGCGCAGGCCTCAGCAGGAGCCACACCAGCTGTGACATCATGATCGGAGTTACGGCCTACCGGTCGTGGGATCTTATACCTGCAACCCACGCCATTCTGGCCAACAGACGCCTGCAGTCACGTTGGCTTGCACTCAGCAAGATGTAGCGAAGCTCTAGCATCTAGTGGCTTCCACTTGGAGCTGTCCCATATTGTCGATGATCACACTAGGCCCGAGTCTTGATGGTGTGTGCTTTTGCCTCCCTGTCGTCTTCTCTCCAACTTTGGCGTCCTGGGTTGTATCAATAACATATTTCATCGTTCGTCCGAGAGCTCTATATATATTCTTTATGCTTGAAAGTGTGCGACAAGTAAGCCTGAGTTGTGCAGATGACATGTTGCCGACCTTGGGCATGAGATGTCTAGAGAGTTGGCCATGAGGGTGGCGAGAAAGAAAGCAATGACAATGTAGCTCGCATAGTGGACAATGTCCCTGAAATAATGAGGGCCAGGTTTGTAGATACGTGATGGCCATGCCCATCAGGTTGCCGGGACGCAGTGCGGCTAGGTCTGCTAAAGTCGTCTGGTGAACGGCGGCCGGCGCATTGTACCGCATATTTTGTTCAACTCGCCATCTAATCATCATTAGCACTCCTGGAGATACAGGTGAGCGTTCAAAATGCCACCCATCGTACGCCTGCGACTTTACCTCTTCCATTGACGACATCGGCTGCTGATATGGAGTCTTACACCGTCTTTGTTCGAGGATGCATCGCAGGTCCAGAACAGAGAAGCCAGACACACATAACCACTAGCTGTTCTCTCAACAATCGCTGGCAAGATATAAAATAGGATCCCACATCGTCAGCAGTCATTGGTGTGAAGCATCCTTGTTCCCGGCGAGAGCTCCCATGATCGGCCTTAAGTGTCAATACGCTGCGAATGGGATTTAAGAACACAAGATTCTGACATCCGGATCACTCAGTTGTATACGCCGCCGAATTGCAGCGGCCGTCGAGTTTCCGATGTGATGTCCAACTTGTGGCCAACTCATGTCGACACAACGTGTGCAAGTCGATGCAGCCGTTGTTCAAAGTCGATCTTATATGATACCAGCAGAACCCTTTCAAGTGTGCGTGCCGTGTTGTTGCCCAAATTGAACACACATCAACGCAGCAATGACAAGGTGGCCAGCACAGGGGCTGAGATTGTCGCCGCCGGCAATGGTGGCTTCTTCTCGCGAATCCTGACGCGTGTACAGAAAGTTGACGTAGTGCGGTATAGCATTAAGATGAACAGCGTTGAACTGCATCTCATCCGAGATAAATTAGGCAGCTAGGGATTAAGGGCAGATAGTAGACAAGGACCACGACTTTCCAATCTGTATAACTGATGGTCGACATCTGAACTGGAACACTGCCCACGATAGTATGTGAACGTGGTTCATTGATCAATGGCAGAACGTCGATTTGCTCTCTCACGTGCACGTGCAAAAAGCAGCAATTTTTCTGCCTTTATCTTCGCAGCCAGTGGCTACGGTCAATCTGCAAAATAGCAGAAGTGGCGAGCAGGCGTATCAATGCTGGGACGGTCGTGATATATACTGATGGCTCAACTCAGGCCGTGGAGGCGAGGGAGTGGTAGGTATAGGGTAGGTAGGCCAAAGTAGAACGGAGGAACCTGAGGACCCGCATGATGCGGAATGAGACCCGTTCTTGGCGCTGACGACGACTCTTGCCCCAGTCAGTCTTACTCAGCCTCCCTGGGGCGGATTGGCAGGGCCAAATGAGATCGCGGCTAAGCCATTGCCAAGTTTCGCTTGCAGTGGCAGGCCTTTGTCGTGTGCCGAGTGCTGAGAAAGGAAGACTTCCAGGACACTGCCGGCCGAGGACGCGCGTCAGCAAAATAGGAGCAACCTCCTCGTCGCTATTTTCCTTCACTTCTCGGGGAATGACACTGAAGAGGTCGCTAGGAGGAGGCGTGACCCTCTCTGATAGGACAGAACGAGCAGAGGGCGTTGATTGGAACGGTCACAAGTGGTCTGGCTTTAACGAGCCAGTGGCCATACTGCCCTGAGCAACGTGCCGCGCCACTCGGCTCGGTGTATGGGGTACACCGAGCCTCGAGGCCTGGAAACAACATCGAAACTTGACGATTGCGTCGTTTGACCGGGACGGATGATCCCGTTCATCTCTTGGTTCCGGCTCGCCTGTGACATGTCGCGTACGTTCCTCGAGACTCGACTCGGCTGACTGACCTGACCAACGCCGTCGCCGTGATCGTGTGGCTCATCAACACCTTCCACAAGAGGCAAACCTGGGGAAGCGTCTTGGAACCTGTCGGACAAAGGCCCCGGGCTGCTGCCGATTGAAACAATAAAACGGCGATTGAGGAAAAGCGCATCTCCTCACATCTCTGATGATACCGCATGCTTGCATGTCGTGGAACCTCGGCGTCGCAGCGAACGGATGCTCGGCCTGCTACCACGGTGCCGATCCTCCGAGTCAAAACTCTCTCGAGTCTCATCACATTTGTTGGTATTGGTGTGTTACCCGAGTCCTGCACAGGCACGAAGCGAGGGCCCAATGACTCGTGGAGTCTTTGCATGCTGTTGGCCTGCGTTGATGGAAGCCTGTGACTTTGATACTCGTACGTAAACGTCGTGCTTGAGCGTCAGGCACGTTGCGCTTGGAGAAAGGATGGATGGATGGCCGCATGCGCAAAAGTACAGCGCAACGTATGGTCACCGTGAAGATCTGAGCCAAGCCGTTTTGCCCGCAACGGTATCCATGGCGTCAAGAGGCCGACTCCGAGGCTCCACCTCGCTGGCGATCTCGGCAGCTGGCTCTCAGCCGCACTCGTACGTGCTCGTACCTCTTGCCGTTCGCGATAAAGGCTCAATTGCTGCGCGGGGACTCGCGACGGTTGGCTTGCGTTTGGGCTGCTTGGATGCCGCGCGCCGTGCGACCATGGCAGCTCGATCCTGTCTCAGCAGAATGGCAGGCTCCCGTGCCGGGCAGCCGGGCATCAAAGCATGAGCACACCCTGGATCCAATCCCAATCGCCTCAGGGGAGCCAGTGGCCAGGGCCAACCAATTGCATCTGGGCGTGCTTGGGACGTGCTTGGGACGGCTACAGGGCCATGTTTCTTCGTGTACTGCCGTGTGCCGATTATTAGTTCCCAGCGCCGCCCAATGCGGATCCGAGTTCTAGAGATGGTGGCATGGCGCCTTGTGCGTCTGGCGCCACTCGGCGTCCCTCTGGCCTCGTCCGTTCGTGCTTGCTGTGTTGGAGCCCGTTCACCATTGTGTGCCGTTGTCTGGCAAGGGGACACAGCTCGGATTTGGTTGCCTCGTCAGATGTGACGGGGGAATGGAGTGATGAAGCAACGGGAGGATTGGCGAGCGATGATGGTGACGGGGAGGAAAGTGGCCGGGGCAAGGGGGACTCCGCGGACGTCAGGGCTCGCCGTCCATTGGGTGTACCTGCCCGTACCCGTGGACCCCTGGCGAGCGGCGTGCAAGTGGCCGCGACAACAGAGTTCCAGGTCCTCCCTCCACAGCGGTCAAGCCTCCGCAGCGGTCCAACCCAATGGCGCTGGCCAGTACTTGCGTGTACCCGTCCAGCCCACCTCAGCCGCCTGGAATAAATCTGCCAGCGAGAACCTGAGCCAGCCCGCCCACAGGCCCCCCACCCTAGGTGCACTACTAAACTACGCCCCGTCGCCTGGGCTGCCTCCCCCGTCCCCCGTCCTTGGTGTCCTTGGTTCTGCTGGTCTTTCACCAACCTCGTCCGGCAATCCGTTCATCGCCGCCCGTCGCCGTCTGCCGCCGCCCATCGACGCTTGCCTGCTGTCGACTCTCGCTCTGCAGGGCATCCGTCTGCGGCCGCCATTGCGACACTCGACGAGCCCAGCGCGGGCTCTGGCTCCAGCGACGCCTCCGTCTCACGCCATGGCTGACGACGAGAAGCGAGCCGCGACGAGCGGGGCGGCTCTGGAGATTCCGCGCCCGTCCGCCGTCTCTGTCAACAAGTCCGAGGACAGTTCGGTAAGACGGCCCTTTGGTTGAGGGGAGAGATGGCCTGGATGCCTCTGGCGGGCCGTGTTGGGACCAAAGACGCGGCGCCGTGGCGTGGGAGCTGGGATGGGGCCAGCGACGGCATCATGGATGGGCATCGCAGGTTGAGGCTCCAATGGCCACGCGCTGACAATTGTCCCCCAGGAGCCCTTCTCGTACGACGAAGACGACCGCTACTTGTACGCCACCCAGCAGCAGCAGCWGATGACGACCGAGCACGACCTCAACGTCACCGAGGATGACCTGCTCGAGGCCAAGGAGCTCGCCTCCCAGTACACCCTCGACGAGGTCCGCGACATCATGATCCGTGTCCGTCGCATCCACGAAAAGGACCCCAACTTCCCCTCCACCGTCATCCAGAAGATCAAGGCCTTCCTCGACAACGAGTCCGTCGTCTCCAACCCTGAGAAGCACCAGCACCTCATCCAGGAGATGAAGCTCGAGGCCGCCCTCATCACCAGCAACAGCCCCTACGCCGAGGTGCGCGCCGTCGTCAGCAACAAGGACGACGTCAAGACGCCCTGCTCCACCATCCGCAGCTGGACCATTGGCCTCTTCTTCTCCTTCGTCCTCGCCTTCATCAACCAGCTCTTCGACATCCGCCAGCCCGCCATCCGCGTCATGGCCAACGTCGCCCAGCTGCTCGCCTACCCCATCGGCAAGGCCGCCGAGAACTGGCTGCCCGACAAGGGCTTCACCCTCTGCGGCGTGCGCCACTCGCTGAACCCGGGGCCCTTTTCCAAGAAGGAGCATATGCTCATCACCATCATGGCCAACGTCGCCTACAACACTCCCTACACCAACTACATCATCTGGGTCCAGTATCTGCCCCAGTATTTTGACCAGCCGTACGCCTCGCAGGTTGCCTACCAGCTGCTGATTGCCCTCGCCACCAACTTCATCGGCTACGGCATGGCCGGCATCTGCCGCCGCTTCCTTGTCTATCCGTCCTACTGCGTCTGGCCCGCCTCGCTCGTCACCATTGCGCTCAACTCGGCTTTCCACACCGAGGTCAACCCGCCCGTCGAGGGCCCCTTCCGCAAAATCTGGCGCATCTCTAGGATCAAGTTCTTCTATGTCATGTTTGGCGCCATGTTCGTCTGGTTCTGGTTTCCCAACTACATCTGGGTCGGCCTGTCCAAGTTCAACTGGATCAGCTGGATTGCGCCCGGCCACCGCGACGTCAACATCATCACGGGCATCAACCACGGCCTCGGCTTCAACCCCTTCTCGACCTGGGACTGGAACGTCCTGCTGTGGGACTCGGCCGACCCGCTCATGGTGCCGTTCTTTAGCACGCTCAACCGCTTCATCGGCGTCTTTGCCTCCTTCTGGGTCGTACTCATCTTCTGGTACAAGAACGTGTACAACACGGGCTACCTGCCCATCAACACCAACCGAGTATACGACCACTTTGGGCACCTGTACAACATCACGCTGGCGACCGACGACCACGGCCTGTTCAACCAGGAAAAGTACTCTTCGTACTCGCCCCCGTTCCTGGGCGCCGGCAACATCGTCATCTACATGTTCTTCTTCGGCATCTATACTTCGACGCTCACCTACGCCGCGCTGTACCACCGTCACGAGATTGTCATGGGCTTCAAGGCCTTGGTCAATAGCTTCCGCAAGAAGACACTGGCGAAGGAGGAACGAATCCTGGACGTCCACAGCCGCCTCATGAAGGCGTACCCCGAAGTCCCGGAGTGGTGGTACATGATCTGTCTCGCCGTCGCCCTTGCGTTCGGCATCGGCGGCATTGTGGGCTGGGACACGCACACCTCTCCCGGCGTCGTGTTTTACGGTCTCGCGTTGAGCGTCGTCTTTGTGATTCCCGTGGGTATCATCAAGGCCATGACGGGCATTGAAGTGACGCTCAATGTGCTCGCCGAGTTTGTCGGCGGCTCTTGGGTCGACGGCAACGCGCTCGCCATGAACTACTTCAAGTCGTTTGGCTACGTGACCTGCGCGCACGCAATCTGGTTCTGCAACGACTTGAAGCTGGCCCACTACGTCAGGATCCCGCCCCGGCACACGTTTGTTGCGCAGATCGTTGCCACGTTCATCAGCACCATCATCTGCATCGGCGTGCTGAACTTCCAGATGCAGAACATCAACAACGTGTGCACGCCGGAAGCGCAGTACAAGTTGACGTGCCCCGGCGTCAACACCTTCTTCACTGCCTCAGTCTTGTGGGGCACCGTCGGCCCCAAGAAGATCTTTGGACACCAGGGACAGTACAGCGCGACTCTCATCGGCTTCCCGCTGGGGGTGATCATCGTGGTGTTCTTCTGGGCCCTGGGCAAGAAGTTCCCCCACTGGACGAGGACGCGGCAGATCCACCCCGTGGCAATCATGTATGGAGGCATCGTGTGGGCGCCGTACAACATGTCGTACGTGTGGCCGTCGGTGCCCATTGCATACTTTTCGTGGATCTACTTGAAGTCTCGATACCTCGGGCTATGGTCAAAGGTATGTGTGGCCATCGGTGCCTTGGAGCCGCCTTGAACACTAACAAGCCATTTCTTGTAGTACAACTTTGTCCTCTCCGCGGCGTGGTCGTGCGGCATTGCCATCGCCGGCATCATCATCTTCTTCAGCTTGCAGTACACCGAGACCGACCTTGACTGGTGGGGGAACCAGGTGTCGAATATGGGCTGTGAGGGCAAGGCCTGCCGGCTCAAGCACCTCGGCCCGGGAGAGTACTTTGGGCCGCGGATGGGAAACTTTAGCTGATAGACGAAGAGAGTGTTTTGTCCGCCTGGACGTTGTTACGGCCTTGGCGCGGAATCATCATGCCTGGAGTTGGGGGATACGGGTCATTTACATGAGTGGGTTTAGCATGGACGTGTGTTTTTTTGGGAAAGAATTTTCGGGAACAAAGTTATACCCTAGTTTGCCTTTTCTGTTGATTTTTGTCGACGGGGTAGCCGGCTGGCGGCCAGGCGCAGTCGCTTGTGTTGGGTTTCCGCAAGCCGGGGCTTGTTTGTACGATATGCAACCATGTCGAAGAGAAACATACATTGCTGCACCTTGCGACGTCTCCAAGTCAGCCCTCGCAAGTCCAAAGACGAACAGATGAATAGGGGCGCGGTGGTGATGAAATATCTAAAAGCGTCATCGGCGTATACCTCACGAGGCCCTCTGCTTGGTCCCCAGGGGCCTTTTCGCGAGAGCACAGCGGGATGTCGTCCGACGGCAAGGAAAGGAGCACTGCTGGCTTCCATTGCACCGAATATGCTCGCGCGGGTTGATTGGGCGACCAACCCGGGCCCGTGGGCTATTCTGGGTTCTCGGCAGGCCTGGCAGGATATCATATGCGGGCTCCCTTGGGCGCGACACCCGAGGGCCACAACTTCGAAGGCTTGGGTGGGTAAAAAGAAGAGGTATCATGTTTACCAGTGCTGTCTAGTACTAGTACGCTGCAATACAAAGGAAATAAGGGCTAATATACCGGCCGAAGCAACCCGCGCGCCCGCTACATGCATCATTACGCAACGCAGACGGTGCCATCCTGACCGTCTTAGATATCCGCCGACGTCCTCTCGGGCGACACACCCGGGCTCTCGCTCCGCCCGTCCGTCGACGCCCGCCAGGTCCCCAGCGCCGACGGGCTCAGCGGGCTCACGTCGCCCGGGGCCGCGTCCGGCGCCCCCGTGCCCAGCTCGGCGGCCTCGGGGATGACGCCGAAGCCGCTGGCGGAGCTGCGGACGACGGCCTCGCGCTGCGGCGACCCCTGGGCCGCGGGCGCCTTGTCCCAGGCCAGGTTGACGCGGTGGCGCACCCAGCCGCCGGCGCGGGCGCCGAGGTCCCGCACGCTGCCGGTGCTGTCGCCGCGGCGGCGGTGGTGGTTGAGGAAGCCGGCGCGGCCGACGAGCGGCCAGGACGATTCCTTGGACGGCGACGACGACGACGCGGTTGTTGCTGTCGAGGCCGTGGTTGTTGCCCTTACGAGGCTGGTGGTGGACTGGGCGAGGCTCACGGCCCGGCGCCGCGAGGACTTGGCGATGATGCCCAGGGCGCGCATCTTGCCGACGATGAGCTCCCCCTGCGCCGCCAGGGTCGGGTTGCGGACCATCTCCTCGGGCGTGACGTGCACCATTTCCAAGCCGCCGATCTCGAGCCTGCGCAGCCCGCGGTTGATGCGGTCCGCGAAGAGGTACGCCGGCATGAGGGACCCCGAGAGGTCGTAGAAGCGGGCCTGCTGCATCTCCTCCTCCTGCATGCCCACGGCCGAGGGGTTGAGGATCTCGTTCCACGCCGAGGCGAGGTATCCCCGCAGCGCGTTGCGCTGCTCCCTGGACAGCCAGCTGGACGCGGAGCCGCCCTGGCCGCCCTGGCCCGCGGCCGCGGACTCGGGCCTCTCGAGCAGCGCCTGCGGCGTCGCGCTCCCGTAGTCGCTCGCCGGCGGGAGCACCGGCCGGCTGACCGTCTTGGAGCACGCCAGCGTCTTGACCGCGCCGACGAGAAACCTCATGGCCGCCTCGGCAAAGTCGGCAGGCACGCGGGCCCCTGAGAAGCTGAGCGCCAGGGCGACCCGGCCGGGGCCGCTCATGGTGGACGCGGCGAACAGGTCCGGCACGTCCCGGGCCGGCGACTCGACCATGTCGTAGGTGAACGTCGTGTCCTCGATGTTGAGCGTCGTCGTCCCGTCGACGGGCTCCTGCGAGCGGTGGCGCACGACGGTGCTGAACTTGGTCCACCTGGGCCAGTCGGTGCACTCGCGGATGATGTTCTGCGCGCCGAGGGCCTCGTACGGCAGAGACGCCGCCGACTCCCGCTGCATGTGCTGCATCGTCTGCAGCGGCGACGCGTGCGTGCCGGGGAAGCGCACGCGCACGGGGACCGTGTTCTCCATCGGCCCAACAATCGCCGAGACGTCGATGCTGGTCTCGAGCTTCATGCGGCGGCCCTCGACGAGCTCGCCGAAGACGACGTCCGTGGCCCCCGTCAGGCTCGCCAGGGCCATGGCCCACGCCGTCTTGAGCACCGTGTCGAAGCCTATGCCGAACTCGCTCAGCGGCGAGACCTCGATCGTCTCGCGCAGCGTCGTCCGGTCCGCCGCCAGGCCGTACGGCCTCGAATGCGGCACCACCTGCGTCATGGCTGCGCCCTCGAGCCGATTCTTCCAGTGCTTGACGCTGTCCTCGTACCTCGCACCCTGCACGGCCCGCGCGTACTGCAAGAAGGTGGGCCGCTGACGAACCGTCTTGGGGTCCTCGTACAGCTTGATGAGGTCCKGCACTAGCTGCGGCACCGTCGACTCCGAGGCCTGCGCCGCGCTCAAGCGGATGATCAGCTTGCTCTGCTGGCCCGCCTCCAAAAAGGTAAACCTGGTGACCGGCTGTCCCAGGCGCAGCGGCACGTCCTGGTCCTGTCGGATGATCTTCTCGGCGACGACGCCGAGGCTCCGCGCCGGGCAGAACTGTTGCTTGAACTCGGCCTTGAACGACTCGATGGACACCTGGTGCACGCGGCACTCGTGGATGGCAAACGCCGTGCGGAGGATGTGGTGTATCTCGGTGAGAGCATCGCATGCCGACTCCAGCCTCTGCAGCCGGACGGGGCCGTTGAAGTCGAGCACCAGGCAGTTGATGTCGCCCCTGGGGCTGTACAGGCTCGTCTCGAGGCTCTGGACCTGCTGCGACGGCGCCTCTGCCGCGTCCATGACGTCGTGCCAGGGGACCTCGATCTGCGGCGCCAGCACGAGCTTGATGAGCCCGTGGTGAGGGCTCAGGCTCTTTTTGCTGTTGGCCGACGACCGCCTGGGGCGTCTGTGGCCGCGTGCCCTGTCCCTGCCTTCTTCGGGGGGAGACACGGAGCGGCAGATGTCAGTCAGGGTTGCTCCTCTCAGCACATCCTGGATCGAGACGTCGAAGCCGTTCTGGCGACACGAGACGACCAGTCTGGCCGCGAGCAACTTGTCGCCGCCCGCGTCGAGGAAGCTGTCCGAGGGGCTGATATCGGCTGCAACGACTCCCAGGACAGCCGCCCACACGAGCCGCATCGACTCCTCACTCTTTGTGAGCGGGAGAGGCTTCTCTTCCAACGCGGTAGGCTGTCCTCCGGCATACTGTCCGTCCGCGAGTACGGACAGCTGGGAATAGGAAATCGAAGCCACCGTTTTCTGCAGCCTCCGTCTGTTTACCTTGAGCGACGTGGACAGCGGGAAGCCCCTGACTGGGACGAAGACGGCCGGGATGCATTGCCACGGCAGCCTCTTGCCGTCCTTATTGGGCTTGGCCAGCGAGGTCTCAACGGCCTTCCTTGCGGCAAAGAGCTTCAGCTTAAGCTCCGGGCCCAGGCAATTTAGGTCGTAGGACCCGCGGCTCGGGTCGTCTCCAAAGTCGAGGAACGCGGCCAGGAGATTTACAGAGTCGCTCGTTGTGATGGGCTCCACGATGACGTCTACGCCGCGGGCGAGGCAGAGGCGGATCTGCCGCTCAATGTCGGCGATGGCAGCGGGAGAGCCGTTGCTCGAGAGCTCATCCCTCATGCTGGCAAGGAATCGGACATGGCCGTGGTCGAGGTACCGTGCTTGGTGGCCGGTCCTCAAGTATCGCCACTTCTGCTTGCCCTGTGGCTCGCAGAGGCTTGCAGGATCCACCAGAGGCTGACCAGGGACAAACTTGTGAGGCGTGACTAGAGGACTATCAATCGCGAGCTCGCCCACGGCGCCGACGGGCACCATCTTCTTCGGATCATCGGGGTTGAGGATCAAGAATCTGCCCACCAGGGGCGGGGCAATGACGCTCGTCTCGCCCGGCCCAGAGATCTTGAGGACCGAAATGGCCAGCGGGCAGACATCAGGGGCTCCGTAGGCGAGCAGCACATCCCTGTTGTGCAGCCAGGGGGCATATGTCTCTTCGTCCAGGCTCCTGGTCCTGAAGCAGACCGTCTTCAGGTTCGGCGCCATGGACGGGTCAATCTTCCGCGCGAGCACAGATGTCATGTACGACCAGCTGACATCCATGCGCGCAATGACGCCCTGGAGGTCGTTGGTCCTCTCAAGCGCAGACGGGATGCAGACGCACCCGCCATGGAGCAGGGTGCCCAGAACCTCCACGAGCGCAATGTCCACATTGAAGGCCGACAGCTGCAAGACCCTGCTCCTGTCGTTGATTTTCAGCGCAGGGCCCTGGACCGACAAGATGGAGCACAGCGACTGGTGTGTGAAGAACAGGCCCCGGGGCTTGCTCTGCCCAGGCGCAAGGAACGCGCAGGCAGCCTGCTCCGGGACCGGCTTGTCCATCGTGAGCGTGACCTGAGGCGGCAGGGCGTTGAGGAACGTCTGGTTGACGAGGATGCAGTTCCTGATGATGGGGCTGACGTCCTTCCACGCCGAGTCGGAGACGAGCACCATCTGAGGGTCGAGCTGTTTGATGGTCGCGTCCACGTTGGCAATGTCCTGGCTGTCGAGAGCGACAAAGCACCCGCCAGCCTGGAGCACGGCGAGCATAATAATCGGCGACCAACGGCACTTTTCCAGCACCACGGGCACGAGCGCACCGGGACCAACGCCGAGGTTGACCAGATACGTCCTCAGCTTGGTCACAAAGGCCTCGACTTGCTGGTAGGAGAGGTCACCGTCCCAAGACGAGACCGCCGTGGCATACGGGCGCTGCCTCGCTTGATGGATGATCAGGTCGTGGAGGCAGGCCGACACCTTTGTGTCCGTCTGGTCAGGATCCCAGTCCGGCGCCATGGTCTGCGTATAGTCGCGATCGGTGAACAAGTCGACGTCGGAGACGTGCTGCGTAGGCGCCTCGAGGATGAGTTTCACGGCGCGCTCAAACGAGTTGACGACGTTGTAGGCCTGCTCGGGGGAGAGGAACTGGTAGGTGATGTCGCTGTGAAGGCGGTCGTCGAGGAGGCTGACGCAGAGCGACAACTCGCAGTTTGCATCTAGAGAGGAAGTAACAACTGCCGGCTCCCACGTCTCCGCGTCGGATTCCGTCTCCTTGCCAAACATGCTCGTCATGTCCTGGAAAGAGACGAAACTGTTGAACAGAGACTCGCCGCTAACCCCGAGCGCGTGCTCGATTTCAGACATCGCGGGAATCTCGCTCTTTCTGGCATCCCGCGACAGCTTCTCCAGGTGTTGCGAGGCGTCGAGGACCGTCTGGAGACGCGAAAAGTCCACTAGAAACGGCAAAACGGCCGCAAAGCTGCCCACGGCCTGTGACATGTCCGGCACCAGCGTCTGCGCGCGTCCGCCGAACTGGTACCCAAAGGTGACGCGATCCTTGGCGACAAAGGCGCGCAGGACGAGCGCCCAGGCAAGCTGAACGACCGTCGACGGCGCCAGCCCGTTGTTCATGCAGAAGTGAGACAACTGCTCGAGGTTGACGTCGAGGTCGAAGCCCCGAGTCTGCATCCGCCCTGCGTGCTGGAGCGCAAGACGCGGGAAGACGCATGGCTCCGCGCCCGCGAGGTCGACTCGCCACTTTTCGAGGTTGTGAGAATAATTCAAGGACGAGATGTGTCGGTGCTGCTGGCGGGGAGGGGAATCGCCGACGAGCACCTCCTTGCCCGCGTATACACGCCGCAGCTGAGACACCAGGTTGTGAATACTCGCCGGCTGACGTCCCGTTAGCAACTCGTGGGGCACTACATAGATAGGATATTCACTTACATCGCAAAGGGCCTGACTGGCATCGAACCTCAGATACGTTTTGGTCGACGACCTGCACACGGACAGCCTATGCCGCGGCTGCGACGGCACAACCTGCATCGCAGGGACGGAGGCCAACGTCTTGACCGGATCGGCAGAATCAACAAACAGCATCGCCGGCGAAACTTTTCGCAGGACGACCTGGTCAAACAGCCCCTTGTCGGAGACGCTGTCGATGAAGATGCTCCGCAGCGAGGCGTGCAGCCCGACCAGCGTCTCCCACGCCTCGCACAGCCTGCCCTGCTCGGCGGGCCGTCGGTCGGTCGTGACGAGCTCGTAGGTGCTGCTGACGTGGAAGGCGTTGGGATCCTGCCCCTGCGCGATGAGCATGTCCTGCTGGACGGGCCCAACGGGGCACATGGTGTCGACGTTGGCGACGCCGTCGAGCCCCACGGCCGCCAGCCGACTGAGCGCCAGCTTGGATATGCCGTCGTACGACACCTCCAGCAGCGGCGCGTCCGCCAGCGTCAGCCCGTGGTCCATGCCACTGAGGCGCCCGACGGCCTCGAGGACAGAGTACTCAAAGCTGCCCACCCACGAGGCGATGTGGCTCTGGCGCGTGGCGCCGGCGTTGTACAGGACCTCGACCCGCGCGCCGAGCTCGTCCACGACGACGGAGACTTCAAAGAGCGCGATGCGGCCGATCTCGGGCCCCACGTCCGAGGTCAGCGAGGCGATCTCCCGGTCCGGCGCGGCGATGGGCTTGAGGACGCCGTTCTTGCGCTCGAGCTGGTGGAGCGTCTCGACGCAGTTGAACATGACCTCGACGGGGATGGGCGTGGACGGCGCCTGCGACGTGGAGAACTTTGACGTGAAGAAGGGTGTGCCGTTTCGGGGAATGGCCTTGCGCGTGTCCTTGATCAGCTTGATGAGCTGCACGAGGTCGGTCGCGGAGTCTGCGGGCACGGTGAGCGGACAGAGCGTGGTGAACCAGCCAACCGTCCCGTCAATGTTAAAGTCTCGGTTGTTGGCTTCACGGCCGTGCTCCTGTTTCCAGACGGTCGGGACATCGCGATCCGGGAACGTCTGGTAGAACGAGTGCAGGAGGGCCGCCATGAATATGTGCGAGGACTCTGTGCGGAAGACCTGGTTGCACGTCGTCCGGAGGGCCGTCGCCACGTCCGCCGTCAAGGAGAAGCCCAGCTGCTGCGTATCTCCGTAGCAGTTGGCGCTCTGCTCCAGGCTCCAGTACTCGAGGTTGGCCGTCCCAATCTCAAACGGCAGGATGGGCTCGACGAGCCGCTGGTTGTTCTCGAAGCTCTGGTAGTCTGTCCAGTACGTAAACGGAGTCGACGCCTCCGAGACGAGAGCACCCTCTTGCAGCAGCTCGTCTAGGTCGTGCAGCAGGATGCGCCACGATACCAAGTCCACGACGAGGTGGTGGGCGACCAGGTAGAGCAGTTGCCTGTTGTCCCGCGTCCGGATGTGCTGCGCCGCGAACACGGGGCCCTTGAAGACGTTGAGCGCGCCCTGGGCCTGATCGATGACCGCCAGGATGTTGCCGTCGCCGTCGGCATACTTGTGCTCGAACCGGTAGGAGCTCGTCGACGCCGGGGCGATGACCTGCGCCCAGCCCTCGTCCGTCAGCCGGAACCGCGCTCGCAACATCGAGTGGCGAGACGTCAAGACGTCAATGGCGGCCTCGATATCAGCCAGCTCTGCGCCGCCCTTGACCTGGAGAAGTATGCCCTGGCTGAAGCGGAACCCGGGTCCGGACACGGCCGGCGACTCGATGCTCCGGGGCATCGTCGTGCGGAAGAAGAGCTGCTGCATCACCGACAGGGGGAAGAACTCGGACTTCTCTGACGGCTCATCCTCCAGCGGACTCTCCGCGAGCTGGGGGCTCGCCTCGCTGTCATCGCGATACAGCGACCTGGGCCGCACGGGGCGAAGCGGTGGCTGGCTCGATCGTCCCGCACTCCGCCGGGTCTTGAACACTTGCATGCCCATAATCTGCTCTTCAATCTCCTCGGTAATGTTCTGCACCCACGTCTGCAGGCGCCTGGCGTCCGGCTCGCCCTGGCTGTTCGTCGCCATGGACCGCAGGACAACCCACACATCGGGCCGCGGCGAGTCGCCCCCCCATTCCAACACTGCCGTCCGCAGCCCGTGTATTCGACGCCGGCCGGCGTCGTGCTCGGACTTCGGGATCAGGGATATCTCGCTGTCGTCGGGCGAGTACACGGMGGCGGCGGCGGCGGTGATCAGAGCGACAAACTGGCCCTCAAAGGGGCCGGCCCTCGGCGCGACAAGGCAAATCCTGCCGATTTTGGATGTCGATAGTAGTAGGTTCTCGAGACGCCTGGCGCTGTCCTTTGCGTTGATGTTTGCACCGCTGTTTGGTCTTGAGGGCGGGTTGGAGCTGTCGCTCTCGAGGAACGCCGCGGGCTCGGCATCGATGGCGGTGAATATGTCGTCGCCGCCGCCGCCGCTGCTCGGCGACCCCAAATCCCCCGAACGCTTAATGTCCGAGTTTGAAGCTCCAGAGAGTCTCCGGTCTGGCGTCGAAACCGGCGTTGCGGTCGAGTAAGTGTCACAGTCAGACCACGTCCCCGTTCGTTCCATCGGCGACGACTCGGCCCTGCTGCCCATTCTGACGAGCTCAGACTTTCTTTTCAGAAACTCGTCGAGCTCTTTGTGGTTAGTCAAGTCCGCAAACAAGTCGGATTGTTGGCTTCGTCTTCTTAGTAGGCGGGTAATGTGCGATATGTCCAAGTTCAAGCTGGCCGGCCTCGTGGCGCTGGGACTCGTAGCACCAGACGTGCCGCCGCCGTCTTGTACCGCCCCAAAGCCAACGGGCTGCGCTCCTTCTCGATCCATGGCAAACGCTGCAACCAGACTTACAAGTCCGAAGACGTCCTGCTCGGATGTGGGCGCATGTAGGGAGGGCGAAAGTTGTTGGGCGTCGAGTTGTGTGGATTGCTGTCCGGGCAGGGCTATTTCGTCTTATACGCGCACCACCAACTGTTAAAGGTTGTCGTCAGATGGAGACGCAGGAACGTGCACCAACAGGCAACAGATATGATTGGTATACGTACGGAGTAGTCCGTAGTATCCGTACCCCGTAATACCCTCTTCCCGCTTCTGTCTCCTCCCCAGCATACGCATTGATAGCGGTTGAACAGCCGCTCGCTCGCTGGCCAGCCCAGCAGCACACGCATCACATTTCCGCAAGGCGCAGCATCCTACCAGGCTCGACCCCGGACATTGACTAGGCGACGCATCCAAAGGCGGAATGGCCCACTCAATGCGTGCCGTGGTGGTGTGGACTCGTCCTCGTACCTCGTAAGAGAAGATGCGGCCTGGAGCGGCATGACGTCGAGTCGACAGCCGCCATTGGGGGCTCGGGATGCAGCGCAGGACGCAGGACGCAGGACGCAGGACGTCTCTGCTGACAATAGCTGCTGTCCGTTCGTGTCTCCCCAGGCACGTTCGTTCCCAAGAGCTGCCGCTCCGCAACGGCTCCGGCCAGGTTCAGTCGTCTTTTCGATGGGCCGTCGTCGTGAGACTGCCGCTTGCTTGCTTGCTTGCTCGCACGCCGCCTGTTCTATTTCTGTGCTTATTACGAGTGCCGATCGCTCAGCAGAGCAGCGCCGCGCCTAGCCTGGCAGAACGAAACGATCGCGGATTGGTCCATTGGCGCGTAGATGCCGTCAGCGCTGCCTCAAGCTGCCGTCCTGTCAGCCCGCTCGCACCTCGACTCGCAGAGACGCCGCTGGGGGCCATCGCCATGGCGGGCAGTGCCGTCGGATCGTCACCGACCAGCGCACGCCGATCATCCATAAAGATGACGGCCGTCTGGGCTTACTACTCTGTCTTACGGCAGTCCGCAGCCAGCGCTTGCAGAATCCACCCGATTGCTGGCCCCTCCGCCGACCAAAGGACGCGGCAACTCCGCGGGCGCGAATTCGGGCTGCAGGTGATGGGACGGCCTTGGCCCGTGCTTCGTGGATGTGTGGTGATTTGCAGCGCTCTATCGCGACAATGCGATGCTGCCTGAGGTGTGCTGGTCTGTGTTGGTCTGGATGGTGAAGGTGGGACGTTTGGTGGGTTGACGGATCGCGACCCAGTGGGTTATGAGTCGATGACCACTACCACCGCTACCACAAACAACTACAGTAAGTTCCAAGCAATCGCGAATCCTATCGGCGGCCATGATGCAGCTCAATACTGTAGCTTGACCTCCAGATCCTTTCATCCATGCAAGGGAAGCTGGCCCATTCCGACCCCAAGCTGCATTCGGACCCCAATTCATACTCGTAGCATTTCGACCCCAAGCGAGCCGCCCAAACAACCATGAAGAGCCAACGCCAACCAACATCCTCAGCCCGTGTATTAATTAATACCGCAAACGGATGGCCCGAGTTGCTCCCGCAGCACGTCTCGTGGACCACACGCTTCTCTCAGGCTGCGACTTTTCTGCCATGTACGCACCAACTTACTGACTTGGCCTCTACGTAAAACACGGGGGCTCCGTCTTGCAGTAGACCCAACAGCCTTTCTAACATGACGACAACCCGGAAGAGCCAACTATTACCGGTTCGCGCGGGCTCTTGCGCAAGCCAAGATCCGCGTGAATGATGGATTCTGGCTCCTCATCGTGGTCCCATAGGCCCGGTGCTAGGCTTAGATCGTCCTTCGCGCGGGCATTGTGACCGGATCAACCACTCCGAGGCATTTCAGTCGTAGATCTTGCGCTGCAGAGACGATAACTCGTGATCCTCCGCATCATACTAACCCAGAGGCAAAGCCGTTTAAACTTCAACGTGCGTTGCCCCCGGCTAGCCTCAACAACACTCGCACGCATCGACTAATAACAACCAAGGGAGAACAAGACTCTCACTCATCAGCCAACAGCATAACCGAGCAACCGCACTCGTCCAGAACACATCTCTCATTTCCCGTAGATTGTAATTTACAAAACACAGCCTAGTCAGAACAAAACATCCTATAGAAGTACACATCGCCCTGCCCCGCTGACAAGCGCGACGAACCCCATCACACCCAGAGCTCCCTCTACAACATGTCTCCGCTCTCTCGACATCTATCGAGACGCACCACCGGCCACGCCCTCCGTTCCAACCACAACCTCCTCTTCGTCTGGCTCCTCGATGCTCGTTCTGCTTGTCGCCTCCTTCACCTCCACGGCGTGCTTGTCATCCTCTCGCTTCTCGCCCAGGGCCGGCACCACAACATCGTCCTTGAGCTCCTCCTTGCCGCCCTCGTGCTTGTTCTTGTCCTTGTCGCCCCTTGAGCCAAACGGCCACAGCCCGCTGAGGCCCCTGCTGCTCTCCTTTGCCGGGTGCACGGCGAGGGGCCGCAGCAAGACGTTTGGACCATCCGGTCCATCCCCCGCCTTGTCGTCCTCAGCCATCGCAAAATCTCCAAACTCCTCCKCGTCGTCGTCGGCATCGTCCGAGTCGTCACCACCAGCCTTGCCTCTGCTCCTGACTACCCCTCTCCACCACGAGCCCCGAACTCGCTCGTGAGGGGCATCTCCTTCCATGTCGTCATCGTCAATGTCGTCTTCTCCGTCTCTGAAAGGGTCTGCGCTGTCCTCGTCATCATCATCGTCGTGGTGCAGCGTGGCCGAGGACGGCTGCGCCGCCAAGTTGTTCTTCTGATGCATCGCCAGCCTCGCCGCTAGCTGCAGTCTAGCCCTGGACGGCGGGAGGTTCAGTGGAGGCGGGGGCGGCGGAGGCGGGGGGATTGATGGTGGTGCCATCGAGTTGCCCGGGTTGTTGAGCGAGTCGGTGTAGGCCCGAAACTAAAGCAAGGTTGATGTCAGTTCTGCTCCAACCCAATCCAGGCAACAAGACGAAAGGAAACGATGACGGGCAGTGAGCGAAACGTCATCGCTGCAGACGAGTAAGGTGACATCGGCCTCCACGTTCCATTTCTCTCTCCTCTTTGTTCTTTCGTTCTTCTTTCCTCATTATGCATCCTAGTGCCCCATTGTACATCAAGATAAGAGTCCTGTCCTGCCCATGCCTCCTGATATACCATGGTGCAAAAGCACTGCAGCAGATCCACAACGCCACGTGTAATCAGCTCAAATATTCGCCTTGGCAAGCAGCCTTGCAAGGTCTTCAAGATCAATGTCCTCGAATTCCTCCAGGTCGTCAAACATCGGGGTTTCGTGTTCTTGTGCATCATTCATGAACTGGTGAAAGGTGGCGCTTGCCCGGCGGTTGAGTCCCTCGTGTAATGTCCCGTTCTAGGGGAACATTGCGAGTGGCGACTCTCCCTCCTCGTGTAAGTCTTCCTCGTCCAGAACCCGCAACTGCGCGGGTAGGCTCAAGGTGGCCGTCTCCAAGCCCATGGAAATGTCTAGAGAGTCTGCCCTGATGGGCTCCGGGGACCTGATGATGACATCCACGGGCGAGTCGGCCGTGCCGGTCGCTTCAAGAGAATCCATGCTCCTCTCGTCAGAAGAATCGCCACTCACCTCGGAATTAACGTCTTCCTCGTCGCCGTCGCCCTCTTCGTCCTCTTCATCGCTACTGCTGCCAAAGCCCGACATCAATGTCCCGGCGCTGATGGCAAAGGGGCCGATGCCGTTGCCTCCGCCCTCGTTGAGCTCGATGCCCCCATTCAGGCCCGCTTCGGCCAGGGCACTGGACGAGCTTCCCGACGCTCCTCCGAGGCCCGACATGCCCACGCCACCCAATCCGTTGCCGCCCATGCTTCCCCTGTGTCCAAGCGCAACTTCTGGTCGAACACCACCCAGGATGGCGTTGTCTCTCTCGCGGGTTTCGGCGAGGGCCCCCTCGACGTAGTTGACCCAGTCTTGGCTCATGACCTTGTCGAGCACCATCTCGGACAGCAGCTCGGGCGGGTGCCGCTCCGTGAACTTGACGACCTCTTCGGCGATGAGGGTGAGGTGACCCATGTATCCCATGCGCGTCTTGGTCTTGGCCTGGGAAACGTCGCTGGCTTGCTGGCCGTTGATGATGGCGGTGGTAACGTCCGCCGCTTCGAATAGGGACACCGCCAGGGTCGGGTTATATCCTCGATCCATTGGTCCGTTAAACACCTGCTGTACGATGTCGTAAACTACATTGTGCAGAAAGTTGTTCCAAGGGTATGAGAAGAAAAAGGACTGCCATTGTTAGATCAAACACCAGGTAGCAGTACCCATTAGTAGACGGAATCATACCAGTATCGCAGGCAACACACGATGGTCGACAAATTGCATCTTTAGGTAGTCTCCAACCACAGGCTCCATTGAGCTAGCCTCCTCCTTTTGCGGCCCGGAGGCTGATTGCTCATGAATGCTGCCTTGTGTGAAGCCGGTCTCGTTCGCAGTGGCATGGCTGTTCGGGGGTTCCGGCTGCGTGTCAGCGGTGTTACCAGCTGAAGGCTGCTTCGAGACAGGCTGAGGAGCGCTCGGGATAGAAAACAGGGGTGCAGGCGTGTCCTCGGGATGCGGTGACAGGTCATGATGTTGTGCTGAAGCTGGTACGTCCTTGGGAGCCAGCCCAGTCGTCTCAACCTTGACCTCAGGCTCAGAAGCCGCCGCAGGAACAACTGCGGTTGCCTCTTTGGGCTTGGGTTGATAATCGATCTTCTTGCTGGTTGGCTCCTCAGATACTGCAGACTGGGACCTGGCGGCTGCATCCTGCGAGTCTGGGGCCCCGGTTGGACCAAGACCAGCAGGCTTGGATTTTGACGGCGACAACGGGGCCACTACAAGGTCTGGGTTCTCGAATTGCTGCTCGTTGATCTTGCCGGCTCCAACAGACAGGCGAGGGGAGCTGAGGGGCTCGTCGACAAAGTCGTCCTCGTCCTTTTCCAAGAATGAGCCGGGAGGCGGCGCGGCAATGTCATCTTCGGCTTTGACGAACTCGTGCGAGGTGTCTTCGCTCATTTCCTTGCTCGGCTCCACCTCTTCGAAACCATCCTCGTCCACATTTGTAACCCCGAGACGTCGGCTCTCCTCGGGTGGCGCGTGAGGCACTCGCATCGTCAGGTCATCCGCAGAATGGTCTTCGTCCCGTCGAGGTCCAAGTCTGCCCTCTGTCCGTAGACGGGTGCGCTCAGTATCCCGCGCCGAAATGAGCTGTTCCGATCCGACTTCGTTAAGCAGCCCCATGTTGCTGCAGTGCAAGAGCTCCGCCATCAACTCGCAGGTCTTGAATCGGTCAAAGCCGAGCGGCTCGAGCTTCTCGCCGAATGTCGAGGCAAGGCCTTGCTTCCGTGATGGGCCGTCCATGATGAGGCTCATGAACTTGGGCACATTGTCCGCAAACCGCCGCAGCAGGGTACCCAGATAAATCGGGTCGCGACTGGATGGGATCGTGTTGGACGAGGTGCCCACATCGGGGTCGTAGTCGGAGTTGTTCTTCCTGATGACCTCAATGACAATGCCGACGCCGACAGTCAGCGGATTTCCGCCGCCGAGCATGTAGCTGATGAGCTGTTCCACGCAAGGTTTGGACACGAGCTGCCGGGTGAGTTCGTTGGGGCCAATGCACTGCTGCTCGTTCTGGGAGGCGTTGGCAGAGATGGTGATGATGGCTTTGATGAAGTCGCCGGCAGCGGTCTGCACGACCCAGCTGTGTTTGGGGTCGAGGCACGACAGGAGCGTGGGGATGATGCCCTTGGAATAGAGCCACTGGGGTGAAAGACGCTTGTTAGGGAGTTACAGGGGAGCTGGGTGAAAAGGGACACAAACTTCGACAATGCCTTGTCCGCCTTCGGCGCGGTCCAAAGCAATGACCTTGAGCAGCAGGTCCATAACCATGGGGCACTCCACATGCTTGAGCAAGTCGGAGACGATATTGGGCAGACTACGAAGCAGCTCCATCATGTCCTCCGTCTTCTTCTCGAAGAGCGACTCGTTGACCTTTGTAAAGTAGCTCGCCTGGAGGGGGTCGAGAGGCGCGGGCCGGGAGAGAAAGGCCCAGAAGCTGCGGACAAGCTCGCGGTTCTCGGTGAGGGCCTCGTAAATGGACCATGTGTCGGAGCTTAGGACCTCGCAGGCGACGAGGGCGTAGCGGTTGCGCCGCTTCTCCTGCTCGTCCTCGTCGTTGTCGGTGGCGTCCGTCGCCCGCGACGAGGCGCGGGGCCGCGAAAAGGGCAACAAGCGGCTCTTGCTCCTGGCCTCGTCGTCGGCGGGCTCGTCGGGGGCCTCGACGACCTCGAGCTTGGGGGCGACAACATACTCGGGCAGCTTCTCGAGGACCCTGTCCTCGCGGAGGTACTCGATGAGCTTGGTGTTGTGCTGCTTAAGCTCCTGGATCAGGTCGCTCTCGTCGAGCAGCTCCTCGAGGGTGAAGTCGGGCTTGTCGAGGATGGTGTCGATGGTGGAGATGTTGGCATAGCCGCCAAACCTCCAAAACATGGTGGAGGGCCTATGTCACGGCACCGGCGGGGCGAGACGGGGAGAACGAAGGGGTCGCGACGGGCTCGGCGAGCCGGATCGTGTACAGCTGGGCCGTGGTGATGGATCGAGGCTGCGACGACGGTCGGGCATTCGACAGAAGCGGCGAATCGGAGGTTGGGGGCGGTTGTCGCACAAAAAGACAAGAATCCCCACGCACTGGACGAGGTGCGCTCCGGTCCGACACGAGGGGCAGTCGGTCGTGTGCAAAAGGGGGGACTAGTCGGCCGTCTATCGCATGCCGCAGATGGCGATGGCGGTGTCGGAGGCGCAGAGGGCGTGTCGTCGCTGACGAGGCGCGAGGGTCGAGATGTCGTCTGGTTTGGCCCAGAGGATGGAGGATTGGGCCACTCCTCCTCGGGTTTGGAGGATTGGAGTCAGCCAAGTCGGGTCAGTCAGCAAACCTGGAGCCTGGAGCAGTTCCAGCGCGACGAAGCCTGGTCCGTCGCTGGAGGAGCACTGCGACTAGTGATGTCAGCTCCGCTCACAGGGCCTGTCTCAGCGTCGGGTTGGGTGCCAACAAATCAGAGCTGGAGCGTCACGGCGCGCAGTAGAACAGGACACGCGACCAGGCGGCAAGATGTCTCTACTTAGGTACAGATACCCTTCCTTGACTTGACAAACGTGGTGAAGACGCTGGATGGAGCAGCTTCTGGCAGAGGCACTCCACGAACGAGGTTTGCGTCGAAGTGGGCGCGAGTCCAGGGCCCCGGGCGCAGAGATGGCGTGGAGTGCACGTATTGGGCACCAGCCTCGTGCAAGGGCTGCGCTTAGTCGTGCCCTGGGAGGTAGTTGACTGGGACGTGAAGAAAAGAGCGCACCCAACGTGGGCTTTCGGGCGCGATCTCGGCTCTTGGCAGCGCTGCCGTGCGTTCGTGGGGACTAGATGGGCCGCGGTGCCTGGCCTGGACTGGGGACCAAGGAGAGGAGCGGAGCCGTGGGCAAGGAAAGGGGCTCGTTGGCCGCGATGTGATAGGCAGATGTTGGGACGGGAGGCATCAACGACGCAAACCGATGCATCAGATACGAGAAGGTTGAAAACGGAGAAGGAGGCCATGGAAAACACACGGCGTGCTGAGGGCTGTCACATGGATCACGAGTTGCGGTAAAGACAAGGCGAGGTGCCACAGCGCGGCGAGACAGGAGTCGTGCAGCGACGCACGTTTAGATCTGAACAGCAGCATACTAATCAGCGACAGGGCACCAGACGTTGCTTTACTCGTACTCGCTCGCCAGGGCGATATGGAAGCTCCATGGGTCGTCTGCAGACCACAGGGCAACAGGAACGGGGGCACCAGATCGCGGCTGGTTCAGATGATCCCTCCCTCSCGCTCGGGTGTGCCGGATGAGGAAACAGAAGAGCTCTTGGCTCGTTCTGTGGCCTGTGCTCGGCGAGCTGGAAACATGGCCAGTCGGAGCTCGCCCAACTTTGGCATGACAGACAGATCTCTTACCCGCGTTTCTTCTGCCTCCTCATCTGCATGAGCCGCGAACATGAAAGCACTGTTTCTACCGAGTCGCCGGCCCGAACACATGATACAGCTCTGACCGCGATAAGGCGCCTTCCAATTCACTCACTGACCTCGTCACCACCAGGCGCCACGGCAGCACGGCAGGCCGCCCTTTGCGTCGTGCCCAAGACTGGCCACCCAGCGCCTGGCTGCAATCCTGGGCTGCCACGTTTCTGCTCCCGCATCCCGCCCCTCCACCAGCTCCGACTACCGACGCCACGCCCACGCGGAGACGACTAAGTGCGCGTGACACTGTCTCGCGTTCCACCTCACCGCACGCATCACTCGCCGTATGCAGTCAGCCAGGCAGTCGTCTGGCATCTGAACGCGGCCAAGCGCAAAGGTAGCAACTGACAACTCACTTGCTCATGCGTACCTTGGCTGGATTGCGCAAAGGCATGAGTCAGTCAAGTGGTTGGATTAACTGCGGAGTACGCAGAGTTGAGAATACGGAGCGCTAAGGAACCGAGTCAGTGATGGCTATTCGCTTCGCATCATACCAGGTTCATCATCTGCATGCCCTTGTCCAGCTCGGCACCTACGCCCTTCATCTGCCCCAGATCCTTCAGCAACACTCCCCTCCACCAGGCATACCACTCGGCCACCTCGCCAAGGTCCGCCTCCTCCAGCGCCAGCCAGTCCTGCAGCTTGGCGTACCACATGGGGAACATGTCCTGCACGAGCACCTCCGTCATGATCGCGCCGCCAAGCATGTGATGCCACTTCAGCACGCCCGTCAGGACCGGCAGATATAGCTCCTGGTCGGCCGGGTCCACGCGGAAGTTGGTGCGCAGGTATTTGCCCATGGACGGCAGGACGTGGGACATGATCAGGGGACGCCATGTATCGCCCAGCACGTCCTGCCACTGCCGCAGCCCCGGGACAATGCCTCGCTCGAACTCCCAGACGTCAATCAGCTGCCTAAACTTCCTCTTCACGTCGGCCACTAGGCCCGTGCCTCTCGGGTCGAGGTGGTACGGAGGCAGGTATTGTAGCCATGGGAAGAGCCAGGTGTGTGGCAGATGGTGGCTTTGACGCTTCTTCCTGGGGATCCAGTCCGACACTGCCGTCTCGAGCTTGCGGGCAATGTTGTCCATGACCTGGGCTCGCACAAACGGAGGTAGGAGGTCGTTCCAGTTCTCGACGACGCTGAGCATTGGTGCTGGTGTAAGGGGATCCCATCCTCGGACCGCAGCCAACACCTGGGGCAGCCAGTTCTTGTACATCATGCTTTCGTAGAGGGTCGTCGCTTTGTGATGCCGTCGGTAGATCCCATCGGTCTGCGCTGTCGTCGAGTCCCACTTATCAACGGATCGACCGTCGTTGCCCAAGCCCGACTTCATCAACAAGCCGGACAGCTGCTGCAGGTCTGATGCGAAGCGAGCCGGCTCTGTCAAGGGATCCCAGTCTGAGCCTCTCAGGAACGGGTGAATGGCCGCAACGGCAATGTCTGCCGTCTCCGCATTGATGGAGCCCAGATCAACTGCCTTTCGGAGGCAGCTAATGATCTGACCCCAATCAGAGCCTGGCATCAGCTGCTCCGTGACAAGAGCCGAGAAGCTCTGAAGCCGTTCAAAGTCGGACCGGAGGTCTTCAACCTCCTGCTCTCTCTCTTTCAATTCGAGGTTCAACCACGTCTTTCGCTCCTCCAAGCTCCTCCATTCCTCGGAGAAAGCCAGCAAGTCTGCCTGCGCTCGTTTCACAAGCTTCCTAGCCTCAACAACCTCGGTCGATTCGGGCACGCCGGATGTAGGTGTCATGACACCGCTCGTCGAGGTAAGCATCCTACCCTCTGGGCCGGTCATGTCCAGAATCGGCGTGAAAGCTTCCGGAATATGTAGACCCGGTGCCGAGGCCTTGAGTTCCTCCGCCGTCAAATACCTCGTCTTCTGCCTTCGAGGAGTGCTGGCAGCACTATTGCCGGCGGTTCCTAGAGCCTTGTTCTTGGCCTTCCTTTGTTTCTTCTTCTCTTCGTCCGAGTCGACGACTACTTCGCCGCGTAGTCGAGCTTGTCTCTTTTCTTCCTGGCGTTCCTGTTCCGACTTTTCCTTCACTGCTCCCAAGCCTATACCTTGGGGGCGCAAGTTTGCTTCAATGATGACGTTACGTCCATGTCCCTCCTTGCCTAAGCCCTTGCCCTCAACATAGCCCATCTTGGCCATCATTCGGGCACCGAAAGACTTGGCGTTGATTTTTCCCTTGGCACTAAAAGCGCTTGGTTGAGCCTTGTTTCGTGGAGGCGAGTTGCCCGTCTCGGGCTCTTTCAGCACCGGTGCGTTCGCGGACGAAGGAACGAATCCGCTTCCGAGGACACTGTTCCCGTTGAACTTGATCTTGAACGCGGCGTGAGACGGCTTAGGTGTTGATGTACTTTGGTCTGGGTCCTTTTCCTCCTTGGCCCAGCCCAACCCTTGCGTCGTGTTTCCGAATCCAAGGCCAACGCCACCATCTTCCTCATCTTCCTCGTCGTCGTCGTCGTCGTCGTCGTCGTCGTCGTCTTGGTCTGCATTCCCGTTACCAAGGACAGGCCTGGCATCCTCTGAGTTCTTGTCCTCATCCGCATCATCGTCTTTTGCGGTCGTGGACACGAAGCTCATCCCCTTGCTTCTCAGCGTCTTTCGTTTCCATCGTTGACCGCGCCGCTCGTCCTCGCTGTCGGAGCCGAAGATCCCCAGCGCCGCCTTCTCTTTGTTGTTTCGCCCGACTCGACGTCGCTTCCGAGGGTTGAAAGCGCCAAAATCGTTGTCTTCGGCATCGATTCCCGGCACGACGTACTCGTCTTCCTCTTCAGAGGCCGACGAGGAGAGCTCCGCCGCGGAAGCTTTGGTGAGCCGGGAGGGGTCGAACGAATAGCGCTCCGAGTTTTCCATGGCGACGGGCTTCCTGCAGCTCGCAAGGGTCTCACAGGGAATATTCGGAATTCCTCATCGCCGGCGATTGTGGCAAAGTGCTGGAAATGCATCCGCTGTGCGAGACACGTTGAACAGTCAACACAGGGAAGAGCCGAGTTTGTCGTGTTATCTTATCCTCACGTGACCTTTTCCACATGGTGCATTAAGACGACCAAACTCATACAGAACCTTGGTAAGCATCTCTATATTTCAACACCCGGCCCTGCTGCCAGCATAAAAATGCTATGAAATTGTTGCAAAACATGGAGAAATTAATGTCTGTTATGATACGCATGAGATCCCGAACGCCCTAAACGCCAACGAGCGTTGTTCGCTCATTGTGCCTTTCCCCCAGGCGATTGTTCGTGGCTGGAGCAGTGCGCAGTTGGCAGACGGTTGAGCGGTGTCTGTACTGCCTGCAACTACTTGAGCTAGAAGTGGTACGGGGTCATTCGATAGTCCAGCGTGTGGGATGAATTAGACGCCGAGCTCGAAGTTGCCGGACTCCTGAGGTCTCTTGATCCTCCATCGACTAGACTCTGGCCCGGACCCTCGCCGGCTTTAAGAAGCATGAAAGCCATACGAACCTCGACGAGGCTTTTGTGCCGTTCGCCCAGCCTCATCTCTAGGATGAGGGGTCCGGAGCCTCCAGTTTTTGGTCTCGGGGCCCGCCCCTCGCTCTTTTGCAGCGTCTGAGAAGACGTACAGTCCTCTAGTAGACCTACCATTCGGATCCACGTACCGATCGACGTGGCAGACTTTAAGCAGCCTTTCCTMATTCGTCCTGCGATCAGTCTCGTAGAACATCACAGATATGTGCTCAGGGGCGTTCACATCTGTGCCGCCTGTATGCCACGCTTTGCCTCCGCTGTGGGACCTGTCAACAACACTGAATCGCTGACATATACCGGAACGCGTAGACTCAACTGTTTCATGGGCACGCATTTGATCAATGCCCTTGACATCTTGAAGCAAGAAAAATGTTCTCTAGCGTACTGTCGGCAACGCTTCTCAATCTCCGAGGATTTCTCGGCCTCGTTTGAATACTCTACGGGGAGATCGTCCTCTTTCTCAGGAAGCTCCGCGAACCCCACAGTATTACCCATTGTTGCTACAATTTATTCTTTATAAATGAGGCTAAAATTGGCTCCCTTGACTGAGTCGTTGTGAAGCCTACGTTGTTGTAAAGCGCGGAGTGTGGAGTCTGGTGTGATCAGCTGTGTGATCCTGCTTCACGAAGTAGATGAGAAAATGCAGCATTCGCTCATGATATAGTTATAGTTTCCGCCTTTGAGATCTTCGGATGCTATAGCGGAATGAGGCTTCTTTCAGTTTCAGTTAGAATCTGCCAAAAAATCGACACTTCCGCCCCAAATACCTGGCTTCGATGTCTGGGCGCTTTGTCTCTATCAGCATGAATGATATTCTTAGCCATGAATATCTGGTTTAGAACTTATGTTAAGTCTTGGCTTTGTGTAAAACGAGTCCAGGTTAGAATTAAATGTTCCGTCCGAGACTCCTCCTTGGTCTGTTCAGCCATATCTGTGCTCGAGTTTATGGTCGGCAAAGCACGACTGCACGTATCCCTTTGTCCCGGGTGTTTGTTGGAAATCACCCACCAATGTCAGAGTGAAAACGACACAAAGAGGAGGCACGGAGATGGGCTAAAATAGTAGAACGACGGCTTCCCGCATGGACACTCCGCTCGAAATCATTGAAAACGAGCATCGCCCAGGCTGTGAACTTGCGGTTTGCAAGATATATGGCACCCAAAATTCTCCCCCGTACTGGACTAATCCTTGAATTCATACTCGTGCTACGCAACATGTGCGTCTTTCTCGACCAGTTCAAGCTGCTCTGGCAGAAGTTTATTGCACCAAAGGTCAGAATGACAGCGCAGAGTACTCAAAAACTACGCCTCCCTACTCCCAACGTCGTAAGAAGCGATGCCAGCACTGATGGCGAGGAAAGTCCGGTCTCCGAGAATGGCGGCCAGATACCAGAAACCGATGTCCGTGCTCCTGAGAGTGTCAAAAGAAACTCGTCGTCGTCGTTGTCCTCCCCGTCTTGGCCGGCCGGATCTGGGGACACCAGAGACGAAGTTGCAGCACAGAGCGACAAAGAGGTATGTCAATATGAAGGGGACAGAACAATAAATACGAGCCCAAAGCTAATTTTATGAAGCTGGCAAGCGAGGAGAAAGTTGTGGATCGTGGTGCTGATGACGCCAATGGTTATGACTGGCATCTCGACGAAGAGAGCATCAGCCGATACGTGCCTGAAGGCTTCCATCCTGTTCGTTTTGGAGAAGTCTACAACTCTCGCTACAAAGTCCTTCGGAAACTTGGCTGGGGCGAGTACTCCACGGTATGGCTGGTGCAAAATTTTGCCGCGAAGAAGGATGCTGCCGAGAAGAAGTATCTTGCCATGAAAGTCCTCTGTGCCGACTCGTACGGCGGTGAGGAGCATATCTTTGAGAAGGAAATTCTCAAGCATCTCAGGACAGCTGACCCCAAACACAAGGGTTACGAATTCATCAA
This sequence comes from Tolypocladium ophioglossoides CBS 100239, assembly GCA_001189435.1. Lineage (NCBI taxonomy): Eukaryota > Fungi > Ascomycota > Sordariomycetes > Hypocreales > Ophiocordycipitaceae > Tolypocladium > Tolypocladium ophioglossoides. The sequence goes on along the minus strand of LFRF01000053.1, from coordinate 50,522 downwards.
CCATCTGCTCGATGACTTTGAGCATGATGGGCCAAACGGGACGCACGTCTGTCTGGTATTCGAGCCCATGGGCGAGACGCTTGCCACGTACCCAAACTGGTTCCGCAGCTATAAGCTGCCAGAACACGTCACGAGGAAACTCGCAAGGCAGTTGCTCTGGGCAGTGTCGTACGCCCATGACAGCGGCGTGATCCATACAGGTAAGTGGCTGCAGGAGTGCCACGGAGATGGACCAAACTAACTGTATGCAGACATCAAGCCGGACAACATCTTTTTGAAGATGGTGCTGGGCCAGTCGGCGATTGAAGACGACTATCTTCCTGCGTCTGAGCCCCTCGTCGAGTACATTGGGCCAGACGAGGAGTATAGGATCATCCGATCCATGCCGATGACGAGGTACTACGCCACCGACATTCACGAAGCCATGCACGCCGATATATGCCTGGGCGATTGGGGCGTGTCGTCGTGGAAAGAAAATCGCCTGTGCTACCTCATCCAAGCAGACGCAATGCGTGCCCCGGAGGTCTTCCTCGGCGCAGAATGGGACGAATCAGCCGACCTGTGGAGCCTCGGCGTCGTGGTCCTCGAGATGTTCAACGACGAGCGCATGTTCAAGGTCTCTGAAAAGGACGAGGCCGGCAAGCGCAAGTTCTCAGAGCCATTCATGCTGATGCAGATGCAGCAGCTTCTTGGCGGGGGATGCTTTCCCGCGTCGCTGTTGGAGAGGTCCGACCCAAAGCTCGTCGACAAGTTCTTTGACGAGAGCCGCCGGGTGAGAAACTACAGCAACGAGGAGCCCGCGGACCTGGCCACGGGCCGATGGACCGACGGCATGGACGAGTTGGTCAGGGACAAGTTCGTGCCCTGGCTGTACTTATTGATGAAGCTGGAGCCTCGGGAGCGGCCGAGCATCCAGGAGCTCCTGGACCACCCCTGGCTGGACATGCGCATCGACGAGGCGAGGAAGAGGAAGATGGAAGAGGACTGGGACAGGGAAATGAAGAGGCTTGAGGAGGCGGCCAGCGGGGAGGAGCCGTCATAGGAGGGGGGAGCGACGTCTGCCGGCAATGTGGCTGGCGCTTCTGCCGGGGGCTGATGAGGCTTAGGAGTTGAGTGTCTTCTAGAACATCCATGTGCAGGCTGAGGATGGTGAACGAGTGCGCGTGGCCGTGGTCCTGCTCGGCCGATGGTTGCGCGGAAGACATGATTCCTGTATTGAGAGAGCACCGTACCTAGTACATACTCTTTCCCGATTCCGACGCATTAGAATCGGGCTGAGCACTGGATGATGGAGTGACGGAGCACCACGGGACTCACCAACTCGCAAAGATGAGATGGCGCGCCGAATATCCGTACATATCGGAGTAAAACGAAGGGAGCGGCGCGTCGCGTTTTTAAATGGACGTGCGGTGTTTGTACTGCAGGATTAGTTGCATCCACGAACCTGCCAAGTCGCGATGCTGTGCGCTCTTGGCGGGTGTGATGCAGGCGGTGGGTTGTTGACGCGCGGGCGTTTCTGAGGCAATGCGAGTTGTCAGTGGCTCTCGGCGTAAACAGCCAGCTGAGCAACAGAGTTGAGCTGAGCTGCTGCACATGTTCATTACGTGCAGCAAATGACACCCGGGTACCTCGATGATTTACGATACATGCCCAGAAGCGATGCTTGGAGCGATTTGCACAAGGCTGGCTACAGGATCGGCCTCTCCGTGGGAAACAATGCCTCTTTTTGTCCTTTCAGTCGAGCGATGTTCTCTGGGGAGATGACATCTTTCGGCAAGGTGCCCATGATCAGGTCGGTTGGGCTCTGATGATTGGCGCCGTCAGGTCTCAGTGACTTGTTGACTTTTTGCGAACAGGGGTCTTGCATTCATGGTCGCCCCCATTCGGCCGCTGCCAGGGGGCCCCTCCACCGCACGCCGCCACAGGGCACTGTCTGTTGTCTGTTGTCTGTTGTCTGTGACCGTCTGTCTGTGCCTTTTCTCAACCCAACACAACAACATCCTGTCCTCGTGCCAGCGTCTTGTTTGCAGATATCGTTGCGCCTTCGTGCTTTGCGCGACAGCCACCGCGACAGGCATCACCGCGGCCACGCACCCGTTCGTCTCGTCGATACCCGCGCGCCTGTGTTGGCCTTGCCGCGCCGCTGCCGCCCCTGGCTCGAGCTCCCCGCCAACGCCGACGACGACGCATCGCAAACGGCGCATTCCTGCCTCAAGCCGTCTGTACTATTGCATTCGCCGGCTGTCCAGGGAAGAACAGGAACAAGGAGAGCAGGAGCCCGAGCTACGCGACTCCTCTTGCCGACCCTGCACCCACGGGCCGTCGTTTCGCCTGCTCCTCATTCCGCGCCGCAAAGCTCGCCTGACCGCGCCCTCCCGCTCGCTCCTCTGTTGAGGCTCCACTCGGTATGTACAGCATCTCTCTCCCCTTGCGCTCGACTAGGCCTGCCGAGTGGGCACGCCCGACGCCGTCAAGACCTCACCTCGGGACCCGGCGTGCGCACGCCGTGCACCATGGACGAGCTGCATCACCTCCGGTCCATGCAGAAGCTGATAGGCAAGGTCGGCAGGTTCGTGAAACTCCAGAAGAGACGCCGACATCTTTGTCACGAAGGCTCCAGCTCCACTGAAAACGACTTTGATTGCTCCGCCGACACCATGGCGGACAAGGAGGAAGACTTTAGCTCGTTGCCTTTATCCGATCGCTTCACCCACAAGGTACGTTGCCTGTCCACCCCAGCGGTTCCTGCCCGAGCCTTGATGCTTCAACGGATGTCGATTCGCTAATGCCGGTGTGAAGCTATGGAAAGTCAGAAAGGAGGCATACGAAGAGGCAGCCAAGCTGTTCTCCGCCTCCCCCGACGAGTCCGACCCGTGCTTTCGCCCCTTCGTAAACGAATCCAGCTTGTGGAAGTCAGCCGTCGCCGACTCCAATGTCGCCGCGCAACAAGAAGGCATCATCGCGCTCTGCGCATTTCTCAAATTCGGCGGACGAGACGGCGCGCTGCGGACGCGAGGCATGACTGTCACGCCCATGGTGGAAAAGTCCCTGTCGTCCACGAGAGCTGCCATCAAGCAAAACGCGCTCGAGGCCATACTGCTATACATCGAGCTCGACGTCGCCGCCCCTATGTTGGAGGACGTCATCCCCGGCCTCTCCAACAAGGTGCCCAAGAACGTCGCTGCGACTCTGAATGCCCTGACCGCCATCTTCCACAATTACGGGTGCAAGATTGTGGATCCCAAGCCCGTCCTCAAGGCGCTGCCCAAGGTGTTTGGCGCTGCCGACAAGAATGTTCGTGCTGAGGCGACGAATCTCACTGTGGAACTATACAGATGGCTGCGCGAGGCTATGAAGCCCATGTTCTGGGGAGAGCTGAAGTCCTCCCAGCAAGCCGACTTGGAGGCGCAGTTTGAAAAGATCAAAGCCGAGCCCCCGCCCAAGCAAGAGCGGCTGCTCCGGTCTCAGCAAGCCGCGGCTGCAGCGGCTCCTGCCAGCGGTGATGAGGGCGACGAGGGCGAGGAGGAAGCGGAGGAGGCCGCAGAAGTGGACGCCTTCTCCCTTGCCGAACCAGTCGACATTTCCAAGAAAATTCCCCCCAATTTCAGCGATATGCTGGCATCGTCAAAATGGAAAGACCGAAAGGAGGCCGTCGACGCCCTCGCACAAGCGCTCAATGTACCCCGGATCAAAGACAGTGACTTCAACGAGGTCACCAGGGGCTTGGCCAAGTGCATGAAGGACGCCAACGTCGCGGTGGTGACCCAGGCCGCCCAGTGTATCGAGCTGCTGGCCAAGGGTGTACGTCACGGCTTTGGCAGGTATCGTCCTGTCGTCATGCAGCCCATCATGGATCGATTAAAGGAAAAGAAGGCCACAGTGTCCGATGCTCTTGGCGCAGCTCTTGATGCTGTGTTTGGATCTACAAACTTGACAGATTGTCTCGAAGACATCCTTGCATACCTCGGCAACAAGCACCCCCAGGTCAAGGAGGGGACGATGAAGTTTCTCATTCGCTGCCTGCGAACGACACGCGACGTTCCAAGCAAACCTGAAATAGCGTCCATCTGCGAGTCTGGAAAGAAGTTGTTGTCGGAGTCAAGCCCTGCGCTACGAGACGGTGGTGCGGAGATTCTGGGAACCGTCATGAAGATTATCGGCGAGCGAGCAATGTCACCGTATCTGGACAACCTGGACGATATTCGAAAGAACAAAGTCAAGGAGTTCTTCGAGACGGCAGAGGTCAAGGCCAAGGAGAAGCCGAAGCCCGCACCGCCTGCCAGGGCACCGCCGGCCGCAGCAAAGAAGGTGGTAGGAGGGAAGCGGCCGGCTGTGAAGAAGGCTGCGCCGGCTGCCGCTGCTCCTCGGGTTGTTGAATCAACCCCCTTGTCCCCTCAGCCGACGCCTAAGCCTGCTGCCCAGGGAAGCAAATTGGGAATGCCCAAGTCCTCTGGGATCGGCGGTCTCAAGGCTCCCCAGAAGAGAACCCTTGGTGCCCCTGGAACAGCCTCGCCACGCCGGGCTCTGGGCGGGCCGCCGGTGATGCCGGCCGACGACGAGCCGGCGGCGCCTCCGCAACCGCGTCTTGGCCTATCCCGCGGCCTTGCTGGTCGGTCGTTGGCGAAGCCTGCTGTGGCACCCGCCCAGCTCCCTCCAGACTCTCCTACTCCGTCGAGTGGACTCACTGCCGTGGAGCGAGCCGAGCTGGAAGAGCTCCGGGCTGCCAACGAGCGCCTGTCTCGTCAATTAGACGACATGCGACAGGAGCGGAGCAAGTTCATGTCCGAGATCCAAGAGTTGAAGAATCAGAATGCGGGTCTGATCGAGGACCACACACGCGATGTCTTGAGCATCAAGGCCAAGGAGACGCAACTTGTTCGCGCCCGCAGCGATGCCGAGGCGACGGAACAGGTCAACGAGAGGCTGAGGCGCGAGCTGGAGCGCTTGAAGAGAGCGCTGAGCCGTGCCGAGGGACTCGGTGCTGCATCGGGCATGGGAAGCCCAGGTGAGCCTCGTCAATCATGACAATCATCCTTGCTCCATTACTAATCTCATGGTCAGTAGTTACATCCCCGACGCATGACGATGCCGGCATCTTCCGTGATCCTGGGTCTGCAACGGCCAACCGGAACCGGATGAGCTTTGCGAGCACCTTGTCTGAGGAGAAGGAAAACGGAGAGATGATGTACCCGAGAAGCAAGCTGAGCCCTGAGATGCGACACGCTGGCAGCACCGCGTCTTCAGGACGAGGCTCTCCTGCTAGAGGCTTCAGAAGCGCACCGTCTCGAGATGATGGGAGCGACTCGGGGACTGGCATGACGAGAGAGCGTCCTGTCTCTTCCCTGCCGCAACCATCCGCAGGTGCCCCTGGCGAGAGCTGGAGGAGAGCTGCTGAGGTGACGAGCCAGCTAAAGGCCCGAATTGAGCAGATGAAGGTACACTCCCCCAGCCATGACGAATGGTACAGGCAGCTCTAACAGCACAAAGGCCAAGCAGGGATTCGCTCGACCTTAGAGCACTCGGCTCCTGAAAAGCGGTGTTTGAAGGATGTTTTCTTATTGCGTCCGACCGGTCGCCATGATGATGATATGGCCAAACGATCCGACACGGCTCGGACGACGGCCGAGCTGTAGATTGTATCTGTGCATTTTCAGGGCGTTGGGACACATACCCCCGTTTCTTCCATGCGGTTGATAGAAATATGAAGGTGATCGGCGGCCTTTGTGGCGTCCTTCTGCGCTGCGTCACGGGACGTGAATATTCAAGTTTAATAAGCTCTTACGATGGAATCCGAGGTTGATGTGCGCGATGGAAACGCCGGCCTTCGTCTTGAGCGTTTGCCAGCTACCCTAGAGCTCGGCGAATTCCCGACAGAGAGTTGTCACGCCCCATTGGAAAGGTGTTGATTCTAGTGTGAAGTGCCGCCCAAGGAAGTGTTTTGAGTATAGCCACAGACGAACTATGAATAGTTATCGTTGATGCTGGTGGAAACTAAGAAGTTCATATAGTTGCTGCTGAAAAGTACCACGCCAAACCTCTATTCGTTAGATACCCTATCGTTACGCTCCAGCCCATTACTTCCCTCCTCGTTATCAGGGTTCTTTTCTGCCTTGATTGTTCCTCTTGTCGTCCTTCTTGTGGTCAACTTCCTGGTCATTCTTCTTCTGACCCTCTTTCTGTTCATCCTTGCCTCCGTCCTTTTTGCCACCCTGCTTCTCAGAGCCCTTCTCCGGTTGCTTGTCGTTCTTCTTCTCATCCCCTTTCCGTATGTCCTTGCCGTTGCCTTTCTCCGACGAGTCCTTGCTGTCACTCTTCTTCTTCGCACTCTTCTTGGCCTTCTTCTCAGCCTCCTCCTTCTCCTTCTTGATCTTCTCCTTCTCCTCCGCCTCCAGCTTCGCCCAGTCGGTCTTGGTGTCCGCAAGTCCTGGCTGGGACATGTTGGCCTTCAAGTCCCGAGAGCTGAGCTTGCCGTGCTCGCTGATGGTAGCGTGCCCGACCAGCGACACGATGATCGCGACGCCAACCATGGCTGTGAGCAGTAGGCGGTAGGTGCCGTACCAGTATGGAGCCCAGCCACGCATCGCGGCGCGTGCGTCGGCAAAGTATAGCGCGACAAATGCCATGAACTGCGTAGTCAGGGCGTACTCGACGGGCATGAAGAGGGTGGGCCAGGCGACGACGGAGGCGGCGACGCCCATGCCGTAGCGGAAGCGGGTGCGCTCCGGCGCGGGCTTCTTTTCGGCGTATTCCAATCCCTGCGACAACATTGTCAACTGAGGGCGATTGCATAGACAGAGGGAGTGCTCGCCATACCCAGTGGATTGCTCCTAGGAAGGAGATGATGACGGCTCCATAACCGAGCTGCAGAGGTTCGATTACGCTGAGGAGATGCCGAGCCGTCTCATGGTTGACGAGTATGACATCGTACAAGGAGTTGCCGCTGGGCACATTCTTGGTCAGATTCCAAGCTAGGAACACTGTCGAGAGTGAAGTGGCCAGGTATGGTACCGTGCCAGCAAGGCCGAGAATATGGGATTCTCGCGGGACTTGAGAAAGGCGGAACGTGTCTTTGACGATTCCCTGCTATGGTTTAGCTTCCAGGGGGCCCCCATCGTGTGATAGAGCACGCGACCTACAATATCATGCTTGAGGCCTCCACCTAGATTCGCCTCGTCCTGGCCAGGTGACGAGAAGTCCTCCATCACATGGCGCACGGAACTGCCAGAGGAGACATCGCCGGGCCGTGGCTTGATGGCCTCCTGGGCGACCCTTTTCTCGTGCTCACGATCAATTGGCTGCTTGGACACCGGAGGGTTGGATCTGCTACTGGCGAAGCGAGCGATGGTGAGTCTCAACGGCTGAAGAGCCAAGGAGTAAGTTCTGGGAGGGGCACGGGAGGTCGAGCTCGCCAAGTAAGCTCGCGGGGTGAGGCGAGGAAGAGGTCGCGATGCTCGAAACATGGTGGCTCGTGGCCGGCTCGATCACGAATTAAGCGTGTAAGTGGAAAGCATGGAGCGTGCCTCGCAATTGGTACGGATATTTCAAACAGGCCAGAGCCGGGGAAATGCTAAACAGAGTCAATTGGGGCCACAGAAGAAGGTAGCAGAATAGCAATGTTTGGGTAACAGAAGCTTTGCTGGAGCTTGGAGGGTAGAACGGAGCAGGATGTGGAAGCACGATGGCATCATCGACTGAAGCTCCAAGACTTGCTTCGGGGGCGAGCAGGAGCGGTTTGTGTGCGCGGGGAAGCTGAGCTGGCTGCCGACCTATCAATCTGGGAACCTAAGGTACCCTGGGTGAAGGCAGGTAACTAACTTGGTAACTTGGGTGAATCGGCATCGAGAGATCGGAGATCGGTGGGCAACATAGTATTGTTGATGGTGAAGATCGTGACGTAATCTTGGAGGACAGGAATCAGGACGGTTTGGTCCGGAGGTTGCACATCAAGTACACCACATGTACCCGTAGGTCCCTTGATCACGCGTTCTCGATAATAGCAATACCCTCGCTTTTTGATCTCGTTTGTTCTATTCCGCACAGAGTAGCCACTCACGGTGAAGCTGTAGTTGGAACAGCTCTGTCTTGACGAGTCCTTGCTATCCCCAGCAGCCTCATGTTTCTTGCCGGAATAGCGATGAAGAGATGTATGGCAACCGTGAATGACATGCGCTCACGCGGAGTGCAATGCCCGGATGATCCCTTTGTATTCCATGGCTATTCCATGGCTCGAGATCATCAGTGGGATCGACGCCTGCAAATGGCAGCCCGCGAGTCCGTCCCCAACCCCGCCAAAACCTCGGCGCTTGCTGCCAAGGTGCTCGGTGCAACGCGGCCGTGCCTTCGTTACGTCACAGCACAGGCACTGCCAGCTCGTTCTGCTCCCACCTCCTTTGCGCTTCGCTGCTATCTGGATTATTCCACGCACCAGGTTCCGCTCATCAGGCCACGCAGCCGTTGGGTTCCTGAATCGACTGTGACGGGCTCGCTGCACGCCGCCCCTTTGCTGCGCGGACGCACACTCTTTACCATCCTTGTCACGGTTACCTACAGTCTTGGCTGGGCTTGAGCCCCTCCTCACCACCGCCTCTCCCTCCCTGCCCAACCGACCGCGTCGATACGACCGATATCAGCAACGGCGACGACGACGGCCACGGCGACGATCTCGGCGACAGAGACCGCTGTCGGTTCGACCCTCCTGCCCAATCGTGACGCGTTCCACGCTTCTCGCCTACCGATGTTGCCCTTCTAGTCTCCGAATCGCACACTCCAGCTCCGCTTCCCCGGCCCGGGTCACGGCGCCGCCTCCTTCGCCATGCTGGAAGGCCTCGTCGCGGGCCTGCTCAACCGGTTCTTGGGCATGTACGTCAAGAACTTCGATCCAACACAGCTCAAGGTCGGTATCTGGTCTGGCGATGTTAAGCTCCGCAACCTGGAGCTGCGACGCGAGGCCCTGGATCAGCTCAAGCTGCCCATCAATGTCATGGAGGGCCATCTCGGCGAGCTCACCCTCGTCATCCCGTGGTCCAACCTGCGCGGCGCCCCCGTCAAGGTCTTTGTCGAGGACGTCTTCTTGCTCGCCAGTCCCAAGGAAGAGGCTGAATACGACGAGGACGAGGAGCAACGCAGGAAACAGCGCCTCAAGATGGAGAAGCTTGACAGCGCCGAGCTGCTAAAGGAAAAGAGCCGCGAAGGCATGAGCCAGGAGGAGCAACAGAAGAACCAGAGCTTCACGCAAAGTTTGGTCACCAAAATCGTCGACAACCTTCAGGTCACGGTCAAGAACATCCACATCCGATACGAAGACTCCATATCGGCGCCCGGCCACCCGTTCGCTCTGGGTCTGACGCTCGAGGAATTCAGCGCCGTGAGCACCGACGGCCAATGGAAGCCGACTATTATACAAGATTCCACAGCAGTCACGCACAAGCTGGCGACCCTCGGCGCACTGGCCGTGTACTGGAACACGGACTCGGAATTGTTTGGCAGCGGCCGCGAGGCAGAGTCGGCGCCTGAGAAGGACATGCCTCACCAGGACATGGTAGACAAGTTCAGGAGCATGGTCGGCAAGGCTAACGCCGCCACCTCGAACCACCAGTTCATCCTAAAGCCCGTCAACGGACAGGCCAAGATCGAGCTTGACAAGTCAGGCGACATCCATGCACCAAAATTCAAGGCCAACTTGTTGTTTGAGGAAATCGGTCTCGTCCTCGACGATCACCAGTACCGCGATGCTCTGATGATGGTGGATCTCTTCCACTACTTTATCCGCCACCAGGAATACAAGGCGCTTCAACCAAAGGGCGTTCGTCCAAAGGAAGATCCACGGGCTTGGTTCCAGTTCGCCGGGCATGCTGTATTGGGCAAGATCCACGAACGCAACCGCAAGTGGTCCTGGGACTACTTTAGAGAGCGCCGCGATGATCGCAATAGATACATTGAACTCTTCAAAAAGAAGAAACAGCAACAGCAGCTGTCGCTAGACGAAAACGACGACCTCGCGAAGCTCGAGTGGAAGCTGGACTACGAGGACCTGCGCTTCTGGCGATCTCTGGCTCGCAACCAGCTGAAGAAGGAGGACGCCGAAGCGCTGAAGAAGCAGTCGCAGCAACAGGACCAGCAAGGCTGGTTGGCGTGGATGTGGGGTTCGAAACCCCAGGGAAACATAGAACAGAATGAAGAGACCACCCAAATGACCGAGGAGCAACGGAAGGAGCTGTACGACATGATTGACTGGAACGAGAAGGCGGCCTTGGCCGAGGCAGTCGACGTCCCGCGAGAGGCAGTCAAGCTGTGTCTCGAGGCGTCTCTGAGTACCGGAAGCTTCACGCTGAAGAAGAGCCCCCATGACGGCCCCACGGACCTCCTGAGTCTACACTTTGACGTGTTCAAGGCCAAGGCCCTGCAAAGAAAGGACTCCTTGCTTGCCAACATCAGCCTCGGAGGATTGCGCGTGAATGATGGCACCACCCCCGACAGCCTCTATCCCGAGATTGTGCGCGTCAAGGATGCTCCAGAGACGAAGAAGCGCAAGCGATTGTCCTTGATGGAGTTGGAGAAGAGCAACGAGGAGCCATTCTTCCAGTTTGAAGTTGAGAAGAATCCCATCGAGCGCGAGGGCGACATCGCAGTCGTCGGCAAGCTGATGCCGCTCGAAGTGGTCTGGAACCCCAACTTTGTCGTTGGAATTGTCGACTTCTTCAGGCCACCCGAGAGACACATGGAGTCGATCGCGGCGCTGATGGAGAGCGCCGGCGCGACCGTTGAAGGCATCCGGGAGCAAACCCGCGCTGGACTGGAATTTGCGTTGGAAGAGCACAAGACGATCAATGCTGAGCTGGACCTGCAGGCGCCCCTCATAATCATCCCTGTCAGCATTACTACCGAGGACTCAACCTGTCTTATTGTTGACGCGGGTCACATACATGTCAACAKTGAGCTGGTTGATCAGGGTACCATGAAGGAGATCCAAGCGAAGCAACGACAGTCCTACGGCGAAGAAGACTTCAAGCGGCTTGAGTCCGTCATGTACGACAAGTTCATCGTCAAGCTCACCTCTACCCAAGTCCTCATCGGACCTTCTATTGAGGAGACCAAGGCGCAGCTGACCAGGAAGAGCGACGGCTCTGGGCTGCATGTGGTCGAGCAGATCAACGTGGACTTTGTGGTAGAGACTTCCATTTTGCCCAAGGCGCCAAACCTGACCAAGCTGAAGGTATCGGGCCACTTGCCGATGCTGCATGCCACCGTCTCGGATTCAAAATACAAGAATCTGATGAAGATTATCGATGCAGCTATCCCCAAGATCGGAAAACAGGGACAGATTGAGCCGGCGTCGCATTATCAGCCTAAACGGTCCCCGCGTCCACGGCTCCTCAGCAGTGCTTCGAATAAGTCTCGGCGTAAGTCTCGGCGGAAGTCACAGCGCGAGCGCCGACAATCGTCTGCTTTCCCATTCATGCAGCCACAAACTGCCGTTGTCCTGGACGACATGGACGATGAGGATGACGATTTCGAGGACGCCACGGACGGAGTCGAGGGACAACAGCTCAAGATTCAACAGCGGAGCTTCGAGTTCAACTTCAAAGTGGACACTCTGAAGGGCTCGCTTTATCGGAGTGACCCGGACAAGAGGAAGCCCGACGCTCTGCTAGTGGAATTGGTGGCCGAACGTTTCGACCTCGCGTTTTACACCCGGCCTTTTGACATGGCGGCCGAGGTGTCCCTTGGAGCTGTATCCGTGGAAGACTTTGTCGACAACCCGTCTGGCGAGTTCAAGTCAATCGTCACCTCCGGCGACAATGATGACCTGCAAGCTGGGCGAAGCCTTGTCCACGTCAAGTTCATGAAGGTGAATCGACAGTCACCGGAGTTCATGCCCGTGTACGAGGGAGTCGAAACAAACATTACCGCTGCAATCTCGACGATCAACATTGTTGTTACTCGCAAGACCCTTTTGACACTGCTAGACTTTATTCTCATCACCTTTGCCAGTGGTAGCAACGAGCAGGAGAAAATCCAACCGGCGCTGCCCGAACCGGATGGCAGCGATGAGGCTAAGAACGAAGACGCAGCAGTGCAATCCTCAAAGCAGAACGCGAACGCGGGTTCCATCAGGGTCAAGGTTGATTTGAAGGGTATTCGACTCATCCTCAACAACGACGGCATCAGGCTGGCGACGCTCTCATTCAGCCAGGCTGATGCCGGAATCTTCCTGCGTGGGAAGACTATGCGCATCTCTGCTAAACTGGGCGATCTGTCCCTCGTTGACGACGTGAATTTAGGGGTGTCCGAGGACTCCAACCTGCGCAAACTGGTCACCATCCAGGGCGACGACCTTGCTGATTTTCGGTACGAGACGTTTGACTTGACTAATCAGCAAGCATACCCGGGCTATGATAGTTCTATCTATCTCCGCGCTGGATCGGTCAAGGTCAATTTTGTCGAAGAGCCGTTCCGCAAGATTATTGACTTTTTGGTCAAGTTCGGCAAGATGCAAGCTCTGTACAATGCCGCTCGGCAGGCTGCTGTTTCCCGAGCCAACCAGATTCAGCAAAGCCCGACCAGGTTCAAGTTTGATGTCGTCGTGAAGACGCCGATTGTCGTGTTCCCTCGTCTGATGGTACCTGGTCGGCCTAAGCGTGACCTCGTCACGGCGTACCTGGGCGAGATATATGCCCAGAACAAGTTTGCACCGCTCAATGACAGCAAGGACGCTGTGATTGCCATGAAGATATCCGCTGGCATCAGGAACGTTCGACTTACGTCAGACCTCCATTACGAGGACGACAAGTCGGAAGAACTCGAGATGATTGACCACGTGGATCTAGGATTCAACATCACGTACGCCGAGCATAAGAATGGCGTGAAACGTCCAGACACGGAAGTCGAAGGATCGTTGTCCGATATCAAGCTCCGTCTAACGCAGCATCAGCTCAAGTTCTTGATGGAAATTTCCAAGTCCGTCCCGGCTGCGTTTGCTGGCGAAGGCGACGACCGCGATGAGGAAGCTGCCCGGCTTGTCGACGAGGATACTCTGCAGCGTGCGAGAACCATGCCGGCAGACGACGGGTCCGGCGACGACCAGCCTCTCGTTGATCTCGCCCCCGAGTTGGGATCCGTCGAGAATACGTGGACAAAGTTCGACCTGGTGTTCAATATCAATACGGTGGGCCTCGAGCTCATCATGGCCAAGGATGACGAACAAGTCGGTGACTTGGCCGCGTCAAGCCTGTCGCGATTCTCGCTCGACGACACCAAGGTCAAGACGCGGATGCTGTCTGATGGCTCTCTGGAGGCCGAACTCCTCATACGCTCATTCACAATCTATGACACCCGTCCGAGAGACACCAACAAGTTCCGTCGGATCATGACGTCTTCAAACAAGGAGGCCCAGCAGCTGATGGCCAGCGTCACAATGTCCGGCGGCAAAGAGCGCAGTCTGATTGCCATGGCCACGATTGACAGCCCGCGAGTCATCTTTGCGCTGGATTATCTCTTTGCCATCCAGAAATTCGCGACAGAGGGCTTGACGGTGGACGATACTGGTCCGATGGATGATGAAAGCATCACAGAGACGCCGGAGGAATCAGATGCCGATTCCATGCAAGTAACCTTTACAGGCGCGAAATCTGAGCGGTCAAAGTCCCAGGTGTCTCGGCGGCCCGGCGAGTTCGGCTCCAAGAAGCAGCCTACCATGAGCATGGCGTTCCGGGTGAACCTTGTCGATGCTCAAGTCATTTTGATTGCGAACCCTCTGAGTTCAAGCTCCGAGGCGATTGTCTTGAGCATTCGACAGATGCTTCTCTCGCAACAGCACGCGCTCACGTTTCAAATCTCCCAGGTCGGCATGTTTCTGTGCCGGATGGACAAGTTTGAGACATCGCGCCTACGAATCATTGACGACTTTTCGATTCAGCTGAATCTGGACACTTCGCAGCCAACCCTGTCCAGTATACACATCGGGGTTGAGCCGTTGATCCTGAGACTCTCCCTGAGAGATATTCTCCTTGCGCTTCAGATCATAAGCAGAGCAGGCGAACTGTCTGGGAACGAGACAAAGGAGTCGAGAGAAACACCAGCGGTACAAAAGGCGAGGCAACTGAAAAGTGCTAGTACCAAGCACAAGTCTATCAGCGGCCGTGGTCAGTCTACCCTAGCAAGGACCAAGGGAACCAAGACCATTGCAACGAGGCCAAAGACGCCAGGCCAAGGCCAGCCGGCCGCCCCGGCCAAGTACGAGGAGCTTTCTGCCACTGTGGAGGGCATCCGAATTATTCTGATTGGCGACCTGCACGAACTCCCTATTCTCGACGTCGGCATCAAAGAATTTACCGCCACAGCCGAGAACTGGTCGTCAAACTTGAAAGCGGAGGCGGCAATCGAGCTGTACTCTAATGTCTACAACTTCTCAAAGTCGAGCTGGGAGCCACTCCTGGAGCCGTGGCATGTCGGCTTTGGAATTGCCAAGGAGCCGATTTCGGGGTTAATGTCTGTGGACGTGACGTCGAAAAAGACATTCGACGTCACGATCACTACCGCGACGATTGCACTAGCTTCCAAGTCCTTCGACTTCTTGACAACAGAGCAAGATGTCTTGGACAAGCCACGCGGAGTCGAGGCTCCATATCGCATAAGGAACTACACAGGCTTCGAAGTTGTGCTGCATTCCAAGAGCCCAACCAGCGAAGAACCTCTAAATCTGCATCTTGATGACGGACAAGAAGCCCCATGGAGCTTTGAGCACTGGGAGAAGATGCGAGAGAACCTCCTGGCGGAATCTAGCCAGAACGACGTGGGTATCAGACTGGAAGGGAGCGGGTTTGATCCCGTCAAGAACGTGCGCCTGAACCGGGAGGGCGAGTTCCTCTACAGCCTTCGACCCAAGACCGACAATGTTCTACATCGACTGTGCGTAGAGGTCAACCTCGGCTCTGACAATGTGAAATACGTCACGCTGCGATCCCCTTTGGTTGTCGAAAATGCCACCCAGATCCCTGTCGAGCTCGGCGTTTACGACGCACAAGAAGGCCATCTACTCAAGATTGAGAAAATCGCGCCAGGCGACTCGCGCCCGGCGCCAGTCGGTGCCGTGTACGAGAAACGAGCCCTCGTGCGCCCGGACGGCGGCTTTGGCTACCAATGGAGCAGGGACCAGCTTTGGTGGAGAGATTTGCTCAAGCGACCGACCAAGCAGCTGGTGTGCAAAGGAGAGAACGGCGACCCGTTTTATTTCCAGGTTCATGCGGAGTTTGACAAGTCCAATCCCTTGTCAAAGTAAGTACAAAATGCCTGCCGGCACAATCACGTCCCTCTAACGAACTCTAGGATCTATCCTTGCATGAAGATCAAGCTATCGGCGCCCGTCACGCTCGAAAATCTCTTGCCGTACGACTTCAAGTACCGAATCTACGACAAAAACACCAAGAAGGACTGGTCCAACTTCTTGCGCAAGGGCGGCGTGAGTCCGGTCCATGTCGTTGAGCTCTCCCACCCGTTGCTACTAAGCATCGACATGCAAGACACCGTCTTCATGCCGAGCGATTTTGCCATCATCAACTCTGGCAACAGCGAGGACTTCCGCAAGGAGAGCCGCATCATTGTCAAGGATGACCAAGGGCTGTCACTGAACCTGAGCCTACACTACTTCAAGATTCCCAACAGCGGCGGCGCCTTCAAGATTACGGTGTACAGCCCGTATGTGGTCCTCAATAAGACGGGCCTGGACATGAACATTCGGGCAAAGAGCTTCCTACAGCAGGCCAGGGCGGCGGCTGGACAGTTTCCCCTTGTAGACACCTCTGACCAAGAACGTCCGAAGGCTCTGCCGTTCATGTTCTCGTATGGGAACGATGACCACCGCAACCGAGCTCTGTTGAAGGTGGACGAGTCGGAGTGGAGCAAGCCTCAGAGTTTCGACGCCATCGGCAGCACCTCAGAGGTTGTGCTCAACTCGTCGTCGAAGCAGAGGGAGATCCATCTGGGCATTACGGTCAAGTCCGGCGACGGAAAGTACAAGATGACCAAGGTCGTCACACTGGCTCCGCGGTTCGTCCTCGAGAACAAACTGGGCGAGGAGATTCTCGTACGAGAGTCTAGTTCCTCGGGGTACATGACTCTCAAGCCCGGTGCCCTGCAGCCCCTGCATTTCATGCAAAAGTCCGCGGTCAAACAGCTCTGCCTGTGCTATCAGGGCATCGACAACCACTGGACATCGCCGTTCAACATTGCTGATATCGGGACGACGCATGTCAAGATTGCTAAAGCCGGCCAGCGGCAGCGTCTGGTGAGAGTGGAAATTCTCATCGAGGACTCTACCCTCTTCCTGCACCTGAGCGTGGAGACCAAGAACTGGCCATTCTCCATGCGCAACGAGAGTGACACGGAATTCACATTCTACCAAGCCAACCCGAACGTTGACGAGGACGATGTTGAGGATCGCAGCGGATGGAAGCCTATCCGGTATCGCCTGCCTCCACGAAGTATCATGCCGTACGCATGGGACTTTCCTGCCGCCAAGTTCCGCGAGGTGGTGATTGCTACGAATAATAAGGAGCGACATGTCAAGTTGGCGGAAATCGGCAACCAGATCCCTATGAAGTTTGTGATCTCTGGAGGACATCAAAAGACTATCGACATCAACGTTGCGGCCGATGGACCAACGCAGACGCTTATTCTCAGCAATTTCCGTGTGAGCAAGAGCAGGTACAAGCCCAGGGAGTTGTCGAGGACCAACACGGGTCCCGAGGCTTTCGAAGTCAAGGACCAAGACACCGGGGCGACTTTCCGAGCCCAGCTTAATCTGTCTGGCATCGGCATATCGCTGGTTAATGCACAACTAAAGGAGCTGGCCTACATCACATTCAGAGATGTACAGCTTCGGTTCAGCGATTCGCCTTTGATCCAAACAGTGTCTCTGGCGGTGAAGTGGATGCAGATCGATAACCAGCTTTACGGCGGCATCTTCCCGATGATTCTGTACCCCAGCGTGGTGCCCAAGAAGGCAAACGAAGTCGACGCCCACCCTTCTCTGCACGCGATGGTCAGCCGTGTCAAGGACGACTCCTACGGTGTGCTGTACATCAAGTACGCTTCGATTCTGCTTCAGCAGATGACTGTGGATCTGGATGAGGACTTTGTGTTTGCGCTCTTGGACTTTTCCAACGTCCCTGGCGCGAGCTGGACTGCGGTGGAGCAAGAAGGCAAGCTGTGTGACGAAGACCTGGATATCCCCGAACCGTCCCAGCAACAATCTGGCCAAGACATGTACTTTGAGGTGCTGAGCATCCAGCCAATGCAGCTTGACCTGAGCTTCATGCGAACCGAGCGCGTCAACGCCGAGGACAAGACGTCGACACGGAATCCCATCATGTTCTTCCTCAACGTCATGACGATGGCGATTGGGAACGTCAACGATGCGCCGATACGGTTTAACGCCTTGATCCTGGACAACATGCGGGTGTCGACGCCGGTGCTGATACAGAACATCTCGAACCACTACAGCCAGGAGGTCATGTACCAGATCCACAAGATTCTGGGGTCGGCCGACTTCCTTGGCAACCCGGTTGGCCAGTTCAACAACATCTCTTCCGGTGTGACGGATATCTTCTACGAGCCGTACCAGGAGCTAATCCTGTCGGACAAGCCAGAGGAGTTTGGCTTAGGCATTGCCAAGGGTGCAGCATCCTTTGCGAAGAAGACGGTGTTTGGGTTCAGCGACAGCTTCTCCAAGTTCACCGGGAGCTTGAGCAAGGGCCTCGCCGCTGCGTCGCTGGATAAGCAGTTCCAGGATCGGCGACGCATTACGCGGGCGAGAAACCGACCGAAGCATGCGCTCTACGGCGTCACGGCTGGCGCAAACTCGTTGTTCACGAGCGTCGCATCCGGCGTGGGCGGAGCGTTCCGCAAGCCCCTCGAAGGTGCTGAACAGGAGGGGGCGCTCGGGTTCTTCAAGGGGGTCGGCAAGGGAGTGCTCGGGCTCGCGACGAAGCCCGCCGTCGGCGTGCTAGACATGGCCAGCAACGTCAGCGAAGGCATCCGGAACACCACGACAGTCTTTGACGGCTCCGAGCTGGAGCGCACGCGCTTCCCGCGGTTCATCTCCAACGACGGCATCGTGCGGCCGTACAACCCGCGCGAGGCGCTGGGGCAGTATTGGCTCAAGCAAGTGGACAACGGGCGGTACTTTGACGAGCAGTACATCGGCCACCTCGAGCTCCCCAAGGAGGATATGGTCGTCATGGTGACGTTTGCACGGATCCTGCTCATCCGCTCCAGGCGGCTGACGAGCGAGTGGGACGTGCCGCTCAAGGACCTGCAGACCATCGCCAAGGAGCGTACGGGCGTGAGCCTAGTGCTCAGGGGAGGCGACAATGGGCCGTTCATCCCCGTCGGGGGCGGCAGCGAGAGGGGGTTCCTGTACAAGATGATTGGGGTTGCCGTGGAGGAGTTCAATCGGCGGTTCAGGGGCGGGGAGTGATGTCGGGCTTTGTGGGAGCACAGCAGGCATAGCTAACGCGGGACGTTATTGACGATGTGATGCACACGCGGCGTTTTCGGGGCGTGGGCGGGCTGATAGATTAGACGCGCCGGTCTCCGAGTTGCCATGCCCCGGGGGCCGAGATTGTTTGGTTTCCTACTACTTGTTCTACTCCTTTTACCTAGTTACGGTGACTCGCGCTCAAGACAGACGAGTATTTTGGATCCCGTTGCGTAATCATGCCCGAGAGGTGGCGCCAGGTACGGAGTAGTTGCGTCTGTATGCGCGGCAGGGCGCGGCTCGAGAAGGTGCGGAGAAAGGTAGATTGCGGCGTGCAAGTGTCCATGCGTGCAAGTGTCCATTGGCATAAATGGCCAGGTCCTGTCTGTGCAAAGGTCCCGGCGAGGCATGTCGTGGGAAGGATAGGAGTGTCGGCAGGCTCCGACGCGTGTTGGATGGTGTATTGGCGGGCACAGAGCATCAACCCGTCCGTGGCTGGAAAGCATGGGGTTTTCCAGGCAAGTTCACTTGGACGGGGATAGAGAAGTCGGTCTGACCCGAGACTCTGGGGCAAGTTGTCAAGAGATATCTGGGGAAGCGTGACGGGCTCTCCACCCGCAAACTCTCTACACCGGGATCATGAAGCCAACGGAGCGCAAGCTGTCTAGCGCTTCAATTACGTATTGCAAACACCAGTGACAAGGTCAACCTGGCTGCGCCATGCCATATTCCAACTCGATGGAGGGCCAGKTGCCGAGTCATGGTCGTCCGTCAAGGTTCCCCACGCCACAACGGATTATGCTGTCAAAGTCGACGCTCGACGCTCGGGCCACGAGGCGCGACGTGTGGGCATAGAGGCCGAGGACGTATCTAGGCATTGCTCTTGCACAAAAGGGGCAATGCCTCCCAGCCAGGCGGCGCTGGGACGACAAAGGCGGGCAAATTGCCCAGTCGAATGGCCCGATTCGCACCGTCTCATTGGTCGTTGGACAGAGGTTGAGCGCAGCAAAGAGCCAACAAGCATCGGAGCCGACCGATGCCACAGCCGGTGAGACGCCAGGCCGGCCTGGGCTGGACCCCCGCGTTGGCAGTTGGGACGAATATGTGCTTCGCACTTGGAAAGATTGACACAAAAGTTCGTCCCAGCGGCGGGGCGGAGCATCGACGTCTCGAGAGGGCGGCGCGAGACGATTCGCATCTGTCCGCGCTCGAAAAGGCACGCCCCAGGATACCCCTGCGCAACCCGTCTTTCGTATCAACACTCCCACCTCGCCCGTATCTCGCCGTGGTGCTCGTGCATTCGCAATCTGCCACTCTGCTCTGATCAGGCTGACGCTGAGCCCCGGACTATCTCGAGGCGCTGGACCGCCCGGGGCCTCCTGGCGCGAAGGAAGCCGGCGGGATGCAGGAGGGCAGTGAAGACGGGGCGAGTTGGAGGCAGGTTGAGAGCAGAGGGCGAGGGCGAGGAGGATGAGCTCCGCGAAGCAAAGGCGTCGAGGAGGGCAGCAGCGCAAAGTACGATTGCACAGTCTGAGCTGGGAGCACGCCGCACGGTGCGACGGTCCGGCACCTTGGCTAGACCGGGGCGTTCGCGCTCTCCACTGCCTATTCTGGCTCGACATCCGTGGACGCGAGAGAGATCACCAGAGCCAAGCACCCACGCCTGGCGTCTTCCAACGAACCTTGCAGAAGAGGCATCAAGCCGGTTGCGACGCCGTTCGACTTTGGGCCGAGGCGGTTGCGGCGGCACATCTCTGGCTGAAGTGGCGAGCGAATCCGCCGAGTTGCTGCAGTTCGTTCGACGACGCACAGAAGCAGTCCGTCCGGGCTTCAGGCGACGTGGTTCCTCGCGCAGGGCATCCGACACGCATCGCTCTGGTATCGGGTGGGTGGCGCCTCCGCGCTGGCGCCTCGGCGCTGGCGGGATTTGAGCCGGCCGACGCCACCTCCAGATAAGCACCGCCATGCCGCGGCACTTTTGGCTACCCTCTGCCTCGTCCGCATGCTGGTTGGTACGCACGCCACCGTGCGAGTATCTGCGCTGAGGCTGGCGCCGGGCGTTGGCCCGCGATGCTGTCCGATGACGGGCAGAAAATGCTGTCCCTGCGATCCTCGACGAGTTTCTGTCGAGCGATGGGCACTCGATGGACAATGTGGCTGCGTCTGCCAGGGCGGGGAATCTCGAATGTCGACGACCCGGGGCTCTCCAGACAAGACGCCAGGCACGAGGGCATCGTGGGCCGGCGCTCCGTGCCAGCCGGCACTGTGGTTCTTTATCCCTTCCAGAGTCCTCGGTGGCGCACCTTCGCTGAATCTGGCGGCCGAGATAGCGGGATTCACAGCGGCCCCCTGTCGTCCCGTCCGGGGTCGTGGCGGCAGGGCAGGTCCATGCAACCATCCATCTATCACCACCACCGCCGCCCGCATCCACGATGGATCTGCTGTCGTCGACGCCGAGACGTTGTCCAACTGAACCGAAGCTAGTGGGCTTCAGGGTCCGCCTCCACTGACACTCTTTGGAAGTGCAGCGGCGCCTCCGGGCGGGTACAAAAGTCCTTTGCTCGTCTGACGCGATGCGCTTCTGCCTCTCTCTCTCCCCCTCCCCCTCCGTCGTCTTTCTCGTGCCGTCGCGGTCGTTGAGGTCCTGTCCAGGCCCTGTCTCTTGCTTTCGGTCTCTCTGATTGCGCGCCGCGCCTTCAACGCTCGCGTGGGCTCGTTGCTTGGTCCCCCCAAGGCCTCGTCTTACACGAGACGCACGGCATCGTCGCGAGGGCTCGCTCCTCTGCCGTCGCGCACCCAATCCGCCACCGGCTTGCGGTTGAAACCGACCACAGGGTGTAGGCGACCGAGACAGAGTCGGACACGGCGCTTCAACAGCCGTACCGCAACATGACCGACCACCTACCTCCACCAACCGCCATGGCTGGTGACGGCATCGCCTCCACCACCGCCGACAAGCCCGAGACGGCTACGACCCCCGCGGGCATGGACCGGAACCCCGACCCGGCGCTTGATCCTGCTCATCAGCACCGCCACGCCCATCGCAATCACTCGCCCCGTGTCGACGCCGCCGGCCACGACGACCCCGTCTACACCCGGGGCACCAACTTCGACCCGACGCTCGTCCCGACACAGGACCACAAGGCTGGCCTCGACCCGCACGGCGTCGACAAGGCACACGTCGGCACGCCCCCGGACTACAGCGACCATGAAAAGGCAGACGTCGGCATCGTGGGGACCGCCGCCGAGGGCTCGACCGAGTCGACGTCGCCCTACGAGCGCCACCTCGGCCCCGTCTACCGCCACCGCCGCATCCTCACGCACCTCTTCGTCTTCTGCCTCTTCACTGGCTGGTCGATCGCCTCGCTGATTCTCCATCGCGCCGACAAGAACTGGGTGGTGCCGTTCCTGCTGTGGCTCGCCATCACCCTCCGCCTCGTCTTCTTCCACGTGTCCATCAAGTACGTTTCGAACCCGATCCGCTGGGTCTGGCAGCACACGGCCCTCGTCATCTGCAATGCCATCCCGTCCAGGTTCCGCACCGTCTCCGGCGCTGCCCTGGCCATTGCCGTCATCCTCGTCGGCTCGTTTGCCTCGGAGGAGAGTGCGGACAACACCCGTGCCAACCGCGCCGTCAGCCTGTTCGGCATGGCCGTCATCCTCTTCGCATTCTACCTCACCAGCGCCGCCCGCAGCCGCATCAACTGGCGCACCGTCATCGTCGGCATGCTGTCGCAGTACATCATCGGTCTCTTCGTCCTGCGCACGCAAGTCGGGTACGACATCTTCAAGTTCATTGCCGACCGCGCTGGCGACTTGCTGGGCTTTGCCAAGGACGGCGTCAGCTTCCTCACGGAAGAACCGGTCTCCCTGCTTAAATGGTTCCTCATTGGCGTCATTCCCGCCATCATCTTCTTCATCTCCCTGGTGCAGGTCCTGTACTACGTTGGCTTCCTGCAGTGGTTCATCAAGAAGTTTGCCACGTTTGTGTTCTGGGCGCTCGGCGTGTCGGGTGCCGAGGCGGTTGTTGCGGCCGCCACGCCCTTCATCGGCCAGGGCGAGTCTGCCATGCTCGTCCGTCCGTTTGTTCCTCACATGACCAAGGCGGAAATCCATCAGATCATGACGTGCGGGTTTGCCACGATTTCTGGCTCCGTCCTCGTCGGCTACATCGGCATGGGCTTCAACGCCGAGGCCCTCGTCTCGTCTTGCATCATGTCCATTCCGGCTTCGCTAGCTATTTCCAAGATGCGATACCCGGAGACGGAGGAGACGCTGACTGCCGGCCGCGTTGTCATTCCCGACGACGACGAGCACAAGGCTGAGAACGCACTCCACGCTTTTGCCAATGGCGCTTGGCTGGGCATCAAGATTGCCGGTACCATCATTACCTCGCTGCTCTGCATTATCGCTGCCGTCGCTCTCGTCAACGGCCTTCTCTCGTGGTGGGGCCACTACCTCAACATCAACGACCCCGAATTCACTCTGCAGACCATTCTGTCGTACATTTTGTACCCGGTGGCATTCTTGCTCGGCGTCCCTCGAGACGGCGATCTTCTCAAGGTCTCCAAGGTTATTGCTGAGAAAATCATTACCGTAAGTCCATTCCCGCGGCCCCCTTGCCGCGGCCCCCTTGCCGCGGCCCCCCTTTATCTACTCTCCTCTGTTCGACCCCATGTAACCCTGTACATGCATACGCGTAGACGTGATGTTGACACCCCGTCTCTGCAGAACGAGTACAACGCCTTCCACAAGCTTGGCACCCCTGAATTCGCCGACCTGTCGCCTCGCTCCCAGCTCATTGCCACGTACGCCGTGTGCGGCTTCGGTAACATCGGCTCCCTGGGCATCCAGATTGGTATCCTCGGCCAACTCGCCCCGTCCCGCGGCGGTGACGTTTCGCGGCTGGCCGTGTCGGCGCTGATCTCGGGCATCATGGCCACGTTGACGTCGGCCACGGTAGCAGGCCTCGTCGTGACCAGCCAGATTTCCCGCTTTACCGGCACACAGACGGGATAGTCTCGGGAAGCTTTCGAGCCATTGAGCCATGTAAAGTCAAAACAAGAGTTGACGAGAACCACTCGTTTGGTGTGGTGATGAGAGAAGATACGATACCCATGTGCTTTTGACGCCCTTGCGCGAAGCAGCGTGTTGGCTTGAGACAAGAGAGCAATGCCGCGGTAGAGTGCATCGCGCACAAAAGATGGGATGAAGCAACAACGTTGCGCAAGGTCCTCGAGGAGACGTGTTCCTGTAGAGTGCCGTGATATCCCACGAGATACTTGGTGGGTCTTTTGGGGACCTCGTACTTGGTAGGCCGTCGCCATGCGCATCCGCAGCGATGCGAGGCATCCATGCAAGTGCCGACGCAGCAGCCCCGGCTCCCCGCAAATCAATATTAGTGTTCTCCCCAGATTATCCGTACACCAGTCATGGGGCAGCCCGCACCTCGTAATTGACTCGGCGCGCCTCCACACCGGCGCGATGTCGGGGCGGTCTCGGGATTCACACTCGCTGTGATGCTTGGCCGCCACGGCACCTGGCAGGAGCATCAATCGCAGCCCATCCGCGAACCATGGGCAGCGTGTCGATTCGCAGGTCCATCCGCTGGCTGCCCGCCTCGGCGGGCGAGACGACGGCGACGCTGGTGCTGACATCTCCGCAGCGTCGGTTTGTGGACCTGCGCATAGTGAAGCCCGTTGCGGGATTGGGCGCGCCGCTGGGAGACGACGGTACGTGGCGGCCGCGCCTTGGGCCTTGGGCCTTGCGGCTCGATCCGCTGACCCTCGACAGACGCGGACGAGCTGCCCCTGAGCCGCCTCGACTGGGCCATCGCGGGCACGTCGTCGTCGTCGGCGGTGCGCACCGACGGCCGCGGCAGACAGTTCACGCGCTCGCAGTGGCGCCACTGGATCGACTCGACGACGGCGGACGCGGCGGGCGTCGTCGACGAGGGCGACATGTTCGCGCAGGCCGACGGCTCGACGCTCGAGACGGGCAGCATGGTGAATCCCGCGACGGGGCGCGTCGCGCCGTACGAGGAGGTCTGGGACGACGACGAGGCGCCGACGCCGCCGACGGCGACGGGCCGGGGCGTCAACTGCGTGGTGCTGGACCTGGACGACGGCGCGCGCCGGGGGAGGGTTGTGCGTCTGGGGCGGCACTGCCAGGGCTTTGTGCGGGCTGGCGAGGCCATTGCGCTGGAGAGGTGGGAGTGGGCGCCGGGGGCGGGATGGAGGAGGACGGTCCGCATGGGGGGGCTGGCGATGCCGTGCCGTGAGGTGTTGCGTGATGATGGCCGGGGGCTCGAGGTTGGAGATGCGGCTGGGACGGGGCATGCTGGGTGGAAGGTCGTCGAGGTCGCGAGCATATAGCCTCGCAAGGCGTGCCGTCTATGTCGCGAGCATTAGCCTCGCAAGGCGTGCCGTTCATGTCGCGAGCATTAGCCTCGCAAGGCGTGCGTTTATGTCGCGAGCATTAGCCTCGCAAGGCCTGCCGTTCATGTCTGTCTATGCCTCTACGCCCCATGCCCMTGCCCATGCCCATGCCCATGCCCATGACCCGTGAGCTCGCTGGCCAGGCCCCTGATGCCCCTCTGCTCCAGCGGCGTGAGCACAACGCCAAAGTACTCGTCCAGCGCCCGCACCCGCTCCTCCTCGGTCCGCAGCGTGGCCAGCAGCTCCGCCTCGGCGTTGGCCATGCTGCGCTTGACCTCGTCCTTGTGCAGCGTCACCACGCCGCCCACGCGCCGCGCGGCCTCGTCCCACACGCCGCGCATGGCCAGCACCGTCTGCACGAAGTAGCTCGCCGGGTGGCTCATGGTGTAGTAGTTCATGAGCGCGTAGTCGGCCGGGAAGCACTCGAAGTCGGCGAAGCTGTTGCGCTCGACCCAGGGCGCGGCGGCGTGCTCCTGCGTCGAGTACACCCACAGCCGCTGGGAGGGGTCCGTGTGCTGCGCGAGGGCGCGGTGCTCGAGGCGGCCGCGCCGGGGCGCGATCTGCGTGAACTCGAAGCCGGGCGTCAGCGGCACGGGGCGCATGGCCTCGAGGCTGCCGAAGCCGACGTCGACGGCGTGCCGGGCGCCGTCGACGGTGACGAGGTTGAGCATGTGGCTCCTGGGGGGCGTGAGTCGTCGACGGCCAACCATATGTGCATGTTGCATATCCATGCGGTCGGCGGACTCACCAGCCGGTGTACTGCCCGTCGCGGCCGTTGACCCTGCCCGCCACGGTGAGCACCGCGAAGCCCAGCCCGCGCAGCACGGCGGCGAAGAAGGCGTTGAGCTCCATGCAGTACCCGCCCCGGCCCTCGACGACGATCTTGTGGAACAGCGCGTCGAGGTCGAGCGAGAGCGTGCGGTGCTGCGAGTAGTGCAGCGTCAGCGACTCAAACGGCACGCGGCAGATCTGGCGCGCGACGAGCTCGGCGAGCGTGTCGAGCGGGCTGGGCGCGTGCGCGCATCGCGGGTAGCCGACGTGGTCCAGGTAGCGGGCGAGCTGCGCCTCTGTGTATGCCGATGTGCCGCTGCTGCGGTCCATGTTGGGTGGCGGGAGAAGAGGCGGCGACGGCGATGGCGATGGTCACTACGGGAGCGCGACACGTGGCCGTGTGAGCGCCGCTTACGGAATACGGAGACGGCCTCGGAGCCGAGGGGCACGGGACCCACTTGTCGCCGAGGCGCGGCGGCACCGCGTCCGCTTCTATTCGCGGTGTTGGGGGCTAGTCATGGCCGCGAGTTAATTGGCTGTTGTTTCGGCGACGGGGCGGTCGCTGCGGTGTGGTTCTGAAAGCTTCATCCGGCAGCGTAAGGTTTGACGTTATATGTAGAACGGCTTTATATTGGCATTAGGCGGGATGTAGCGGTGCAACTTGAGAAATGAAACATGGATATGAAGAACGGTGGGCTGATAGAAACGTCCTAATGCTGTGTAGAAGATTGCGGGATGCCTTCAACCTCGGCACTTCCCTGCGGTAGGTGGCGCCTGTCGAAAAATAGCCATTAATGTATCCACGAGTTACTCGTATCATAACTGTCCGCCGCGCCGTTTGCAGCAACTGGCCGATACGAGTCAAGGTGGGAGTAGAAGGCGGTTGTTTCGGACCAAGGACGTAGACAGCAGCAGGGGATTAGAGAAATTAACAGGAATATCAAGACATGACCAGGCGCGGGAGTCCGTTGTCACTGCGCCCTTGTGGCAACGCACCGATTAGCAACGAGGATAGCCTTCATTGGCGGGCAAAATGCAGGGAATGCGACTGAACAGCTGTGAGTCGACGTCCGGGCCTGGTGACGCCGTCCAGCGGCCGATGTCGCAGAGTCCGACTCCGCACCACGGCTGCATTCTCCGGCCGGTGCGAGGGCGGCTGTTGGGCCGGGCGTTGGGCGAGAACACCCCATTTAAACGAGAATCATCAAGTTACAGTTTGTACTTGAGACGCGAAAATCAAGGTTGGCAAACTAGCTACAACTACATGCCACAATGGAGCCGCAGCAGACCAAGACACCGCGCACCGCCGCATCAGGGGCACAGCCATGGACGTCTCACGTCTTGCACCGGTCGCTGCTCAAACAGCCCCAGACCGTAGCGTCCGCCTCGGGGTCATACGTAACCCTCGGCTCCGGGCACCGAATCCTCGACGGATGCACCGGCGCGGGCGTAGCCATCATCGGCCACGGCAACAAAGACGTGCAAGCTGCCGTCATGAAGCAAATGTCCACGGTCTCGTACGCCCACACCCTGGCGTTCACGACCGACAGCGCGGAAGACCTGGCCGACATGCTCCTCGAGGGCCGCCCGTACGGCCTGTGCAAGGCCTACTTTGTGTGCTCCGGCAGCGAGGCCACGGACTCGGCGCTGAAGCTCGCGAGGCAGTACCACGTGGAAAACGGACAGGCGGGCAGAACACGCCTGGTGGCGCGGCGGCAGGCGTACCACGGCAACACCATCGGGGCCATGAGCGTCGGGAGCAACCTCGCGCGAAAGGCACCCTACGAGGGCGCGCTGCTCCTCGACAACGTGACGCACGTGAGCCCTACGTACGGCTACCGCGGCCAGCCGGACGGTGAGACAGAGGAGGCATACGCCGAGAGGCTCGTGGACGAGCTCGACGCCGAGTTGCAGTCCCTCGGGCCCGAGACGGTCATGGCGTTCATCGCGGAGCCCGTGGGGGGCGCCACGGCGGGATGCATCACGGCGCCGCGGGGGTATTTTGCGGGCGTGCGCCGCGTCTGCGACAAGCACGGCGTTCTGCTCATCCTGGACGAAGTCATGTGCGGCGGCGGGCGGACGGGGTCGTACTTTGCGTTTGCGCAGGAGGGCGACGTCGGCCCCGATCTCGTCACGCTGGGCAAGGGCCTGGGCGGCGGCTACGCGCCCATCGCGGGCGTGCTGGCCCACGAAAGGGTCGTCGACGTGCTGCGGAGAGGCACGGGGACGTTTGTGCACGGGCACACGTACCAGGCCCATCCGGTGAGCTGCGCCGCCGCGCTGGCCGTGCAGAAGGTGCTGCGGCGGGACGACCTGGTGTCGCAGTGCGCGGCCAAGGGCGCCGCGCTCGAGGCGTCCCTGCGGTCGGCCCTCGGCGGCCGCAGGCACGTCGGGGACGTCCGCGGGCGCGGCCTGTTCTGGGCGCTGGAGTTTGTGCAGGACAGGGCGTCCAAGCGGCCGTTCGCGCCGGCGGTGCGCTTTGCGACGAGGGTGCGCGACGAGGCGCAGGCGCTGGGCCTCGCCGTCTACCCGGGCACGGGCACGGCGGACGGGCTCAGCGGGGACCATGTCATTCTGGCGCCGCCGTTGAACATTTCCGGCGAGGACCTGGCGTTGCTGGTGAAGCTGCTGGAGGAGGCGTACGGCCGCGTTGAGCGAGAGGTCGAGCAGGCCGAGCAGGCCGAGCAGGCCGAGCAGGCCTTGGCCGTTTGGGCGGCCCGAGCCAGGGGCGAGGACGGGTAGAAAATGGAGCATTCTCTAGCATAGTGAGTTGCGGCCTAACCTAACGAGCTGTGGAGCGCTTCAATGCATGGAGTCGGCACAGTCGGGTCCCTGTTCACCCGTGAAAGACGAGTGCAATTCTGCTGCCTGAGCGAGCATCGCCAGAAATGCAAGCGCAGAGCCAGGCACCCGAATAGATCGGAATCGGGCCGTCCGCACTGGCTGTGGCCCGAGGCAGCGAGAATTGGGCGTGTCGCTGCGCAGCCAACGAAATTGTGGCCCAGGCCATTGGCCAATGCCGTTGCTTGGCGGTTCCGAATCAGGCAACCGAATAATACTACCGAGTACGGATACTACTCGTGGTAATAATAAATTACAGCCCAACGCGGCGTTGGTGAGCACAGCGGTGAGGCTCAAAGTACCTCGTGCCCTTCCCCTGATGGACTCGGCTCCAAGACGCGGGTCGGCACGGACTCTTGGGATATCGGTCCCAGGCAGCAGCAGACGGCGACAATCATCTTGTCCGCACTTGGTGCCGCCGCCGGACATGTATAAGTGAGCGCGAATCCGCCATGGACCAGCGCCTCACCACCGCACGCATCAACTCCTCAGCTAATTACCCTACTGCCGAAAGACCAAATGGAGGAATTCCTCATCAGCAACGCCGAGCGCTACCGCTCGCTGGTCCAAAAGGCCAAGCTCGCCCCCCCGCGCCCGACGCCGGGCGGCGCCTCGGCCAGCCGCGACATCATCGTCAGCGCCAGAATCCGGCCGCTGTCCGCAGAAGAGAGCGCGGCGGGGTTTCCCGAGGCGCTGTTTCCGCGGGCGGGCACCGCCGCCGCCCTGGACGCGCACGAGCTGAGACGGGCGGTTCGGGGCCCGCCGGTCCTCAAGGTGAGTCGGGGACGGCTCGGGGGGACTCGCAGGCTGACGCGGGACGCAGACGTCGACGTATCAGGTCGACCGCCTGTACGACTCTGAGTGCGCCACCGAGGCCGTCTACGCGGACGTCTTCCAGCACCTGGTGCCGTGGGCCTGGGGCGGCGGCATCGGCACGCTGTTCGCGTACGGCCAGACCGGCTCGGGCAAGACGTTCACCGTCGGCGGGCTCGAGCGGCTGGTCGCGGCGTCGCTGATGGACGGCGAGCTCGACGGCGAGCGCAGCATCTACGTCACGGTCGTCGAGCTGGCCGGCAACGCGGCTTTCGGTGCGTGCCGTCTCCCGCGGCGGGCAGTGCGTGGGCTGACGCGGCGCACACAGACCTCCTCAACTCGCGCAGGCCCGTCTCGGTCCTCGAAGACGCCTTCGGCGTGACGCAGCTCGCCGGCGCGCAGGAGCACCGGGTGCGCAGCGCGGACGAGATGCTCGGCCTGCTCGCGACGGCAGCCGAGTTCCGCCGCACGCAGGCCACGCGCAAGAACGACACGTCGTCGCGCTCGCACGCCATCTGCCGGGTGCGCATCGCCGTGCGCATCGCCGCGCCGGCCATGGCCGCCGCCGACGACGGCATCCTCTACCTCGTCGACCTGGCGGGCTCCGAGGCGGCGCGCGACCGCGCCGGCCACAGCGCCGACCGCGTGCGCGAGTCGCGCGACATCAACACCAGCCTGTCCGTGCTCAAGGACTGCATCCGCGGCAAGACCGAGGCCGACGCGCGCGCCCCGGGCGGCAAGGCGCGGCCGCCGCACGTGCCGTTCCGCCAGAGCGCGCTCACAAAGGTGCTCAAGCACGTCTTCGACCCGGCGGGCACGCGCGCGTGCAGGACGCTCGTCGTGGCGTGCGTGAACCCGTGCCTGGCGGACATTGCCGCGAGCAGGAACACGCTGCGGTACGCCGAGATGCTGCGCGTGTTTGTGCCGCCGCCGGGGGCCGTGGCGTACTCGCCCGAGGCGCCGGCGACGTGGACGAACGAGCAGCTGCGGGCCTGGATCGAGGGAAGCGTGAGTTGCACCCCCCGACCCGTGTGTGTGTACGTGCTGTCGTGGTGGTGCGAAGCTAATCGGGCCGTGTAGTCGGGCGCGCCGCCCGTGTCGTCGGCCGTGCTCGCGCCGCACGAGTCCGGCCTGCAGATCCTGCGCCTCCCGGCGCCCGAGTTCGAGCGCCGCTGCCTCAAGACGCCGGGCGTGACCCGCGAGCAGGCCACCGCCGTGCGCGCCAAGCTCTGGCACATGCACGTCGACGCGCAGCAGCGCGCCACGGCCGCCGGACAGGCCGGGAGCGCCCCGCCGCCGCTCGGCTTCCTCAGCGCCGCGGACCGGTCCTCGAGCGCGGACCCCGCGCCCGCCGCCGCCGCCGTGCCGTTCAAGGAGCGCATCCGGCCGGGCATGGTCGTGAGCTGGACGCCGCCGCCGCGCGCCGCGCCGGACCTGCCCGACGGCGTCAAGCCGGCCGTGGTGCTGTGTCCCGCGGCGGCGGCCGGGCACCACGCGCTGGACGTGCGCGGCCGGCGCGTCGATGTGCAGGACGGCGGCCACGTGGCCGAGGGTGAGGGTGGCGGGCCGGCGCGCTTCCTGTGCGCGCTGGTGCACCCCGGCGTGACGCACGGGACGTACGAGGTGCAGATGTGGCGGCATATGGTCATTGACGTGGACATGATGGACGCGGAGGTGACGCTCGAGTACGACCCGGCGACGCGGTACTACTACATTGCTGTTTAGGCCTCGTCGCGGGAGCCGACGCTTGCGTTGCCAGCCATTTATTATGCTCATCCCATATGGAATCACTCCTCCCAACTCCAAGTAGATAAAAACAGCCGGGAACCCGGTGCACATCGTCGACTAGACACCGACCGTCCCCCCCCGCAGCCGCCGAAACGGGTGCGCCTCCGTGTTAAACACCCACTCGTCCATGCTCACCAGCCCCGGCTCCGAGAAGATGAGGTAGAAGTACTTGAGCGTCTCGCCCAGCCAGAAGCTCTCCATCGAGTCGGCCTTGGCCGGCGCCTCGCCCGCCGGCGTGTTCACGTCCCACACGGCGCTGTTGGCCAGCGGCGTGCTCGTCAGCGCGTCAATGGCCGTCCACATGGCCCAGGCGCGGTCCTGCCAGCGCGGGTCCCCCGTGGTGCGGTACATGAGGAAGACGCTCTCGATGGCCTCGGGCCGCAGGATGTACCGCGGGTCGGGGATGTGGGCGAAGCCGGGGGGCAGGCGCTGGTCGCGGATGGTGGCTCGGGCCTCGCCGGGGGGCTGCGCGCGGGCGACGGCGGCGTGCCAGACGGATTCGTCCCAGGCGCAGGGGGACGCCGCGTCGGGGCACGCGGCCAGCAGGGACGTCTCGGGCATGACGCCCGTCGGGAGGGAGTCGTACGCCCAGAGGCAGCCCCGGGTGAGCTTGGCGGCCCAGTCCAGGTGCGTCGCGTTGGCCAGCAGGCGGCCGCCCAGCGCGAGCATGCCCCCCGTGAAGCATATCAGGTGTCCCGCGCTCGTCTCGAGGCGCGTCTCGACGAGGCCGTCGGTCACGCTCGCGTGCAGCACGCCCGGGAAGAGCATGGCCTCGCCCGTGGGCGTCAGCGGCTGGAAGAAGAGGTGCGCGCGCGACGCCTCCACGCTGCGCGCGTACATGTCGGCGTAGAGGCCCGCGCCCTGGCCCAGCAGCGCCGCCATCTTGGGCAGGTACTCGTAGGCGCTGTCGGCCATGCCGCCGAGCGCGTAGTCGGCGCCCGCGTCAAAGTCCTCGGCGGCGGCGTCGACCAGGATGGGCCAAAGCCCGGGCACCTTGGTGGCCGGCTGCGCCGCGGCCAGCAGCTCGGCGATGCGCTGCACGGCGTCGTGGTAGCGCGCGTCGCCCGTGACGAGGCTCAGGCGCGTGAACTCGAGGCCCAGCGAGCCCATCTCGGCCAGCAGCGTGCTCGCGTGCGCGGCCTGGGCTTCGCCGCGCGCGGCCGCGTGCAGGTCCCAGCGCGTGACGGGCAGGTGGTTGGGCGTGTCAAAGGCCGCGTACAGCATGTGGCCGACGTCGCGCGCCTTGGCCAGCAGCCGCGCGTCGCCGCTGAGGTCGTACGCGGACAGCAGCCCGCCGAGGAAGCGGATCGTCGTCTCGAACACGTTGACCGTGTGCGCCTGCGTCGTCGCGAAGGAGATGCTGCGGTGCGCGGCGTCGACGGCCGCCTCGAAGTCGGCCCCCAGGTCCATGATCCACAGCGTGTCGAGCGAGTCGACGAGCGTCGCGCCCCAGCCGCCGAACGTGTCCTTTTGCTGGCCCGTGACGGGCGTCACCTCGTCGCGCAGCCAGGCGTGCTCCTTGTACGCCGTCCAGCTCTTGACAAAGGCCGCCCGGATGGCGTCGCGCCGCTGCAGCCGCTGCTGCTTGCGCTCCGGGGCCTCGGCGGCGAAGTGCGCCTGGACGCCGGGGAGCGCATCCGCGCCGGCCGTCGGCAGCGGCCGCAACGACGTGACCGGGTAGCGGTGCTTGAGCCTGCGCCAGATGAAGTCGTCGTCGGGTGGTGCAGCGTATGGCGTGCCGGGCGTCGCCGGGAGCGGAGGGAGCCGCCAGGCGCGCGATGCCAAGCCGCGCCACAGCGAAGCCACCACGAGGAGCAGCAGCGCGACCGTGAACCATCTCCGCCTGCTGGTGGCCATTGTGGATTTGTGTGCTGAGATGAGGTGAGGTGAGGCGACGTGAGGTGAGTGATGGACGGAGAAGAAGACACGAGAGCAACAACACCTTCCTGCCTCGAGACAGCGTGTCGGGCCAAGGGCCGATTGGGTTCAACCTAGGCAATGGCCAACCAACGCCTCGTTGCCATTGGAGGTTCATACTCGATGGACGGTACGGAGTACACAGGGACAACCTGAGGAACTGGTTCGAAACTTTACCCCGCCCCAGGCTGCCTGCCGCACGACGAGCGTCGTTGACACGGGAGGCCGTCGAGTCTGAGACAAGGTAATACGGAAGCGAACGGCTGCAGGCCGCGCTCTTGTCTGCTACCGATAGTTCTCCGACATCACGTCCTTGTATCGATTCACGGCCAGACCGGCTGGAGAGACATGAAATCCGGCCATGGCAATTCAGCGAGAACCCGTCGCTCTCTCGGATGCCGGCGGCGGCAGCAAACACACGATGCAACAGACTTTGACGCGTCGACGCGTAGCGACTAGCGTAGTTGATTGCAAAGTTGGGAGTAGCGTCGCGACACGCACATCGGAGGTTTTGCCCGCCAAGGACGGTCCGTAACAAAAAGCCAGAGGTATCCCCTAGGACTAAGAACGATGCAGGCTGCAAAGCCGACCTCTTCGGCCGCTTCCCACAACAAAAACATCAGTGTCTGTATCAGAAACACATATAATATTAGATGACCGATAGAGCAAGGCACGTTCAAAGTGCTGTTCCAGTCAGCCCAAGCACTCTCGGGGCGCCATCCAATCTCCACCCTGCTTGACCTTGCCCTACTCGGCAGCATATATCCTTCGACCCCGGAACCATGTCTCCCGTACGTTGGCCTCCAAGAGCTTTTCAGCATCCCATTTCATGTCAATCACGGTCAAATTCGCCGCCTTCCCTGCCTCAAGCGTTCCCGTCCAGCCATCGGCAAAGCAGCTGTACGCAGCCCCCTGCGTCGCCGCCGACACCGCCGCGGCAAGACTCAGCGCGAACTGCGGCGTCGTCTGGTCCCTCCTCTCCGGCTCCCGAGCCGACCGTCGCGTCGTCGCCATGTAGAGATTCGGGAGCGGGCCGTACGGAGCAGTCGGCGAATCCGTACCAATGGCGAGCACCGCGCCGCCCTTGGCCAGCTCGCCGTAGGGGAAGACGTGCTTGCACCTGGTCGGGCCGAGCAGCTTCGGCCACTCGCCCAGGATAGCCGGGTCGCTGTGCACTGGCTGGACGGACGCGGTGATGCCCAGGGGGCCGAGCCGTTTTGCGTCTTCGGGCGTGCACGTCTCCAGGTGCTCGATGCGGTGTCTCCCGGCCGGGTTGCCTACTTGCTCGAGGCAGTCGATGGCGATTTTAATGGCCGCATCGCCAATGGCGTGCAGCGCGCACTGCAGGCCGGCGCCATCAGCCCGCCTGAGGACGGGGGCAAGCTGCTCCCTTGACCATATGGGGTTGCCGTTCCCGTTGTTGTGCGAGTATGGCTCGCGCAGTGCCGCAGTGCACGAGTCGACAACACCGTCGCAGAGCACCTTGATGCCCGCAATGCGGCAGTCGGGCGTGTCCGTGGCGTTGAACCGCTTATGGAGCTCAATCGCCCGGTCGACCTGCTTCAACGTCTCCTCCTCTGTGTTCCGTGGTAGGACCAGCCAGTGCGTGGCCAGCGAGATGGGAAGCGTCCCCCCGGGCTGCCGCGATCGGAAGAGCTGGAGGGCATCCCACGAGACCTGGTCCATGGCGAGCTCCACGAGCCCGGTATATCCAGACGACGTGTAGGCGTCAAAGGCATCTTTGATGTAGCGTACCCTATCTTCCATCGATGATACGCCGCTGAGGAAAGGCCATACAATGCCGATTGCAGCGCTTTCCGACAGCAAACCCGTCGCCACGCCGTTCTCATCGCGATGGATCTCACCACCGGGTGGATCTTCCATGTCCGCAACGCCCATTTCGTCGAGAGCCGCCGTGTTGACCCAAGCAGAGTGCATGTCCTCCGCGTTGATGAAAATCGGGCGCGGGTCCAAGTCGTTCAAGTCGCTCGCCAGCGCCACGCCTCCTGTCGATGCTTGAAGCCAGCCTCGGCAGAGAACCCGCGGCAGGTTCGGGTTTTCCTGGGCGTATTCGCGGATGCCGTTGCGGATCTCCTCCAGGTTCTTGAACGGGCCAACGTCCAGCTGGTTGAGCGCCTCTCCCGTCAAGAGCAGGTGCATGTGTCCGTCAATGAAGCCAGGAACAACGACGCGGCCGTCCATGTCTTGAAGCTTCGCACCCGCCGCCTTGGCTTCCCGGGCGACGGCATCCTCGGCCGACCCGATATGCTTGATCTCGCCAGACCGTTCGTCGATGACGAGGCAATCTGCAAAGTCGGGCTCCTGAGAGTTGAGGGTCGCGGGACGAAAGAACCGCCCGTTGTGCAAGACGGTACACATGGTTGCTGATTTGAGCTCCTCAAGCGGGGCGGCAGGGAATCGCTGAATTGGACGGTGTAAAATGGTTGGTTGGTTACTCGTCGTCGGAGGTTACTGCACGCTCATCTTAAGACGGCCGAGTTGCTTCTTGGTTCCGGTCATCCGGCCCTCCGGTTCGGCCCCCGCGAGTGCCGGCGCTCATTCTCGGCGTCCGCGGCTCAGCTCTCTCTAGATACTCCTAAATCGACGTCATGATCATAAGGCGGGGGGGTACCCAGATGTGGAACCTTAATTTTCCCACTTGCACGAATACCATACTCTCCCAATGGGCGCAGAAGCTCGATTGAAGAGCTTCGAAAGGCCCGGTGCTCCGAAAGACAGTAAGTAGCCTCGTGCAGCTATAACGATCAGACGTATAACTGTCTGTACGTAAGGCGTACGCTACTTATAGAACGACCGCCCGTCTCGCGCCTCGAGCAAGAAGGAAGGTTTGTGGTCCGAGAAGAAAGATAGAAACGAAATGATAAAAAAGCGGAGGAAGCTAAGGGTCCTGTTGCTATACATAGATACATTAGGCACCTTGATACGTACTTGAGATCAGATGACCCCGGACGCATATTAGCAATGAAGCTCTGAGTTGTTCCTCCCAGTTTTCGGGACGGTCTTTGTTCTATGCCTTCAAGACATCGCGAATAGCTAATAAACATGCCCCAGATCTCTCACACGGTGACAACGTGGCTAATGATCCCGAATTGCCAAGCTAATCGCCAACCGGAAATCACGTCAACACCCGCGACGAGTGCTGTGCCGCCGAGCCGGCCCCACCAACACCACCTCTACACAGTACTCCGTACATCCGAGATACGGAGCAAACCACGAACGCGTATCAACATGGTTTCGTGTCCACGAGTGATTCTGCCCTCCATCGTGACATCCAGCTCGAACCATGACCCTGCACCCCAACGACTCCGTATTTCCAGACCATTTGCTTTATTTTATTGTTGCTTGGTCTCCAGTCCGAAATCGGGATAAATGACTCATCGTTTGGCTAGTCCGAAATCGGCTCGTTTCGTGTGTGTGGCACCCAACAACGCGGGGCAAACACCTGGATTTTCGTCAAGATGGCCTTTGTCTGAATTCTCGTCCTTCACGCTCGGTCATTATACTATCCGCCAAGCACAACGTCCCTCACAACAATGCCGCAATCCGCCCTCCTCCTCGGCTCCGGCTTCGTCGCCACGCCTACCGTCGAATTCCTCGCCAACGCCGGCGTGCACGTCACTGTCGCCTGCCGTACGCTAGCCTCGGCCCAGGAGCTCGCCAGCAACTTTCCCAACACCAAGGCCGTCAGCCTCGACGTAAACGATACGGCCGCTCTCGAAACCGCGGTAGCCCAACACGACGTCACCATCTCGCTGATTCCCTATACATACCATGTTGCTGTGGTGAAGGCGGCTATCAAAGCGAAGAAACATGTCGTCACCACGTCGTACGTGTCGCCGGCTATGCAGGCGCTGGATGAGGAGGTCAAGGCTGCGGGCATTACGGTTATGAATGAAATTGGGGTAAGTCGAAATGATTGGAGATTTCACGCTTGTTGCTGACCATTCTAGCTTGATCCAGGGTATGTCTTCTGACCACCATGCTCCATCCTGCCACCGACTTACTCTTCCCAAGAATCGACCATCTTTACGCTCTAGACGTGATCAATCGCGTTCACGAGGAAGGAGGCTCTGTCCGTGCCTTCAGGAGCTTTTGTGGCGGCTTACCCGCACCCGAGAGTACGTCTATGATGATAATGAGTAAGACTGTTGAAGCTAATGGCCATTTTAGACTCGGATAACCCTCTAGGTAAAACACTCGATTGCCATATTTCTGCGGCCGCTGACCATATTCAGGGTACAAGTTCAGCTGGAGTAGCCGTGGAGTTCTGTTGGCGTTGAAGAACAACGCCAAGTACCTGGAGAACGGCAAAGTGATGGATGTGAGGGGCGAGGACCTCATGGGGACGGCGAAACCGTACCACACGGGCTTTCTGGGCTTCAATTTCGTCGCCTACGGAAACCGAGATAGCACAGGCTATCTAGAACGGTAAGCATACGGACCTGTATGTTTAACAATGATGGCTAATTTTTCAGGTACAACATGCCCGAGGCGGAAACAGTGATTCGTGGCACCCGTCGTTACACTGGCTTCCCGGAGTTTATCAAAGTCCTTGTTGACATCGGCTTCCTCCGTGACGAGGAGCAGGACTTCCTGAAAGAGCCAATCGCTTGGAAAGAAGCCACCAAGAAGATCCTTGGCGCTAGTTCATCAAGCGAGGATGATCTAGTGTCGGCAGTTTCGTCCAAAACAACATTCAAAAATGTCGACGAAAAGAATCAATTGGTGTCGGGTCTCAAGTGGCGTAAGTAACTGAACTCTGGCCATCATACTTAGGCGGTTTTTGACATGGCGGCGCAGTTGGTATCTTTTCGGAGTCAAAGATTACGCCAAAGGGGAACCCCTTGGATACCCTGTGTGCTACTCTTGAGGAAAAGATGGCTTACCAGGAGGGTGAGCGTGACTTGGTGGTACGTATAATCTTTGTGCTCTGACGTTTCTCGAGAACGCACGGTTCTAACACTTGGCGTTAAGTTCCTCCAACATCACTTTGAGATCGAGAACAAAGACGGTAGCAAGGACACCATAACTTCTACCCTCTGCGAATACGGCGCTCCCATTGGATCTGGCGGTTATTCAGCAATGGCGAAGCTAG
The DNA here is from genome assembly GCA_001189435.1 of Tolypocladium ophioglossoides CBS 100239. Lineage (NCBI taxonomy): Eukaryota > Fungi > Ascomycota > Sordariomycetes > Hypocreales > Ophiocordycipitaceae > Tolypocladium > Tolypocladium ophioglossoides. The sequence continues at coordinate 12,364 of LFRF01000053.1, read as the reverse complement.
TCGGCATTCCCTGTGGAGTAGGCAAGTCTTCCCGTGTTGCGACTATCTTTTGTGGTTCGAATGGCTCTTCAGGTGGGAGAGGTGCCTTTCTTTCGACAAGTACACCTTTGACCGCCTTAAGTATCACACGGGGACCCAGATCCCACCACGCTTCTAGCTATAAGAGATACTAACCTAGTGCATAAACAGCTGTCAAACAAGTCCTTAATGGCACACTTTCTGAAAGAGGTATCCTCGCGCCAATGCATCCAAGCATCAACAAGCCATTGATGAAGTAACTAAAGGAGAATCATGGGTCAGTCTTCCTAGCTAGTCTTCTCAAACATACTTACTGACGGAGTGCAGGATCGAATGCAAGGAGAAAATAATCAAGTAGACGAGAGAACTGCGGGCAAGCTGCAATGGAATGATCTATTGATGAGACAATTCAGCAGCTTGTGTAGAGCCTTGTGTGGTGGTTGGCAGCACTGCCGCCATCAGTGCAGCAAATGTGCAGTCAGCCGCTCCAAAGGTCAACTTCCACACAGACGAACGAATAACGCAACGTAAAGCCGGCCGCCTGTTGAATTGGCTGCTGCCGCACCTAGCTGCTGGATTGACTCTGCGACAGCTGCTGTGCTGCCAGCCACCACACAAGGCCCCGTACAAGTTTTTAAATTATCTGGAGATAGCTTACTACATTGCGATTCCAGTATTCGTGGAGAAATCAGCAACTGAAAAGGCCTGCAGTTGTGTGTGCCTCCAATTTGGCCACCCAAGGTCACGATCCCATCCTCCCCTGTAGATTTGTGTTGCACGATGCCATAGTGGTAGGGTACACGGAGCTGAAGTCAATACCAGGATATTATTACTAGGCACATAACCACCGCTACATAGCTAAGGTATTGTGCACCCTTCCCCATGGCACAAGAACCCTGCCCGTGACGTATCTAGCGCAGTCGTATAGGGAGATGACATATACACAGCGAGACTAGGACGGGCGCCTTATCTCAGATCCATCTAGCCGAATTAGGGGCTTGAAGTCCTTGACATCAGTCTACAGCTCTATTGATCCACGGAAATGCTCTGGAAAGGACCGCAAGCTAAATTGCCAAGCGATTTCCATGCGATGCTGGCGGTGTCATGTCCCCGCATCGGAAGCGTTCCGCTCCTCCGGCACCGAAGTCAACCTGTCGGTTGATTGGCCGTAGCTCTCACGTTGACATCGGCAGAATGGCTACCAGCGGGAAACTGTCCGGGCAAGGGCGTGGAGGTGGCGGACATTGACTTCAGGGAATGACATTTCATTGCGGGGAGCTCCTCTGTCCATCAATCAATCCATCTTCATATCATCAATTCGAGCTTCCAGGACGCAGAGAGCAGCCGACAAAACATAAAACCGCCACCATGGCCAACTACACGCTCTACAGCTACTTCCGCTCGTCGTGCTCGGCCCGCCTGCGCATCATCCTCAACCTCAAGGGCATCTCGTACAACCTCGTGCCCGTGAACCTCTTAAAGGGCGAGCAGCTCTCCGAGTCCCACCGGGCACTGAACCCGTCCGCGTCGGTGCCGCTTCTCGTCTCCCGCCGGCCCCGAGACGACGGCTTCAAAATCGGCCAGTCCGTCGCCGCGCTCGAGTTCCTCGAAGAGGTGCATCCCGAGACGCCGATCCTGCCCCCGGCCAGCGACGCCAAGGCCCGCGCCGTGGTGCGCACGCTCGTCGCCATCGTGTGCGCGGACACGCAGCCCGTGACGAACCTCCGCATCATGCGCCGCGTGAGGGCCCTCGGGGGGAGCGCCGAGGAGTGGAACAAGGAGCTCATGACGGATGGCCTGCGGGCGTACGAGGCCGTCGCGAAGGATCACGCTGGCAAGTACTCGTTTGGGGACGGCATCACCATGGCTGACGCCTGCTTGCTGCCCGCCGCGTGGACCGCCGAGCGATTTGGCGTCGACCTCGGGGCGTTCCCCGTGATTTCCAGGGTCGTCGGGAACTTGAACCAGCATGAGGCGGTGAAAAAGGCACACTACTTTAACCAGCCCGACACGCCTGAGAACCTGCGGGCGCAATGAGCGAGGAGGAGGGTTGATTGGCACGAACGCAAAGCATCAAATGAGGTAGCTTTTCGTTTCATTAATTTGCTGTCCATGTCCCGTCGCAAGTTGCACGCAAGTTCCACGCCAGTTCCCCTTTTATGCCTTAGAACAGCGGCAGGGCTGGCTGGATCGTGCCAGACACCTCGCCAAAGCCCACCAGGGCGCCCTCCTTGCCAGCCCATCCGCGTATGACCATGGTGTCCCCGTCCTGCAGGAACTTGCGCTCCTCGCCGCCCTGCAGCTTCAAGGCGTTCTTGCCGCCCTGCGTCTGCTCCAGGATGCTGCCCTGCGAGGTCGCGTCCTCGCCGGAGATGGTGCCCGAGCCGAACAGGTCGCCGGGGCGCAGGTTGCAGCCGCTGATGGAGTGGTGCGCAATCATCTGCGGCCACGACCACAGCAGGTTCCTGGAGTTTGTCTTGGAGATGGTCGTCTTGTTGCCGTTGGCAGCTGGGCGCGGGGTAAGCTCGGGCTCTCTGCAGGCGAGGTGCGGCGCTGTACTTACTGATCAGGTCCACCTCGAGCTCGATGCGGAGGACGTTGTCCTTGGTCGTCTCCCGCAGGTAGGGCAGGAGGGGCGTGTCGTTGGGGATGCCGGGGCCCTTTGCGTCGCTCAGGGCGTCGGCGAGCACGACCCAGGCGCTGATGCTGGTCCCCATGTTCTTGGCGGTAAAGGGGCCAAGCGGCACGTACTCCCACGCCTGCAGGTCCCTGGCGCTCCAGTCGTTCATGAGGACGTAGCCAAAGACGCAGTCGTCGGCCTCGTCGACGGGCACGGGGCTTCCCATGTTGTTCCCGCGGCAGATGAACATGCCCATCTCGAGCTCGAGGTCGAGCTTCTCGGCGGGGGCCAGCACGGGGACCTTGGGCTCCGCCTTGGGGTCCTTGAGGATCTGGTCCCAGGGGCGGCGGATGGGCGTGCCCGACACGACGACGCTGCTGGCGCGGCCGTGGTACGCCACGGGGAGGTGCAGGTAGTTTGGCTGCAGGGCGTTGGCGGGTCCGCGGAACAGCACGCCGACGTTGTAGGCGTGGTTCTTGCCGGCGTAGAAGTCGGTGTAGTCGCCGACGGCCATGGGGAGGTGGTTCTGCACCTCGGCGCGCGGCACGAGCGCGGCGCTCCGGAGCGGCTCGTTGTCCCTGAGCAGCCCGGGGTGCTCCGTCTGCGCGCCCAGCACGGCCTGCAGGTAGGCGCGCACGGCGCGGTGCAGCGGCCGGCCGAGGGCGGCGAAGCCGTTGAGCGTGGGCGCGGCGAAGACGGCTGCGTGCCTCTCGACGTCGGGCGAGCCCGCGAAGCCGCCGCCCGCGGCAAAGGCCCTCAGGTCGAGCGCATAGTCGCCGATGGCGATGGCCGGGCGCGGGCTCGCATCGGCCGCGGTGGAGAGGACGCCGAAGGGGATGTTGGCGATGGAGAAGTGCGAGGTCGGGGAGACGGGGAGCCACGACATGCTGGCGGTCATGCTGGCGGTCGCGGTGCGAGATGAGGACCGAGGAGCAGCGTCCTCCAGGTCCAGGCGGAGAGGCGCGGGATGGTCATGACGGCCGCCGGCACGGGCTTCCACGGCCCCGCGAAGATGCCGGCGCAAGCCGTCGGACCCGGCGGGGCGGGCGCCAAGTGCGGAAGTGCGGAAGTGCGGAAGTGCGGAATCGCCCGCGCGGCACTGTCTCTCATCGTCCCGCCTCCAGCCGCGGAACCTCTGCCGGCGATGGCTCTGCCAATAGCAGCCGTTAAGCTTACTTTGGCGGGCCGGCTAGCTCGATCCAGACGGCACACTACATGGGCACATGGGTGCCTCGCAACGGCCCGGCTCGCCTGTGTGCGGACGAGGACGAGCGGCCGCCCGCCGTCTGGAAGTAACACTCGCCTGAGACGGTCGCGAGTGGCGTGTAACCCATTCTCGAATGCTGTCGCCCCATATCCCGGCACTTGCTCCGCTCCGCTGCCCCCGTGCCCAACCACATCAATGTGTAATGTTCTGTGAATCATCTGCCGCGTCCGACAATGTCTCAGACACGTACACCGCATCTGCTGGAGGCAGGCATGCCCGACTGCATATACGGTGTAMGGAGTACGGAGTACGGACCACGGAGTACGAGTACGGCGCCGATCACATGTCACGCGCCGCGAACAGCACGGTCCATGGGATCGGCATCAACGCGCTTCGCAAGGACCTCCAAGCCCGCCGTTGGAGCCCGCCTTTACGAGTAGGTTCCACCCGTCCGCCAAGTGAAACGGCGTGCATCTTGTCTGTCGCCGCGCCATGGGCTCTCCGTGCTCAGTGCGGCAAGCCTGGGTCGAGAGGCCGCATGGTCGGGCCGGACTCAACGTCCATGTTGAATGCACAGCCTACCGTCTGATGCAAGTCCGCCCCGTCAACCCGGCCGTTTCCACGGAAATCGGCAGGAATCTTGTGCCCGAATGTAACCCCTATTGCGGAGTGTCGTACATCATGGCTGCATCAACCTGCACAACGCCCGCCCGTCGGATGCCCAAGTGCCGGCCGCACAAGGGAAAATACGGGCGTCCTCGGCCCCGTAGCGAACCCGATGACCCGCGCATTGCCCCCCCCTATTCTGCGAATCGTGCAGGTTTTCGCAGGCCAGTGTTACATTGGTCATGTATTTGCTGGGCTTGCCCTGATGATCGTTGAGCGTGCGCGGCCAATGACGCCGTCTTTATATAAGCGATCGCCGGCCGTCCGAGCTCATGTCCCGTGGAGACCCCGTGGGTCCAATCACTGGGTCTTGTCTCGAATGCAAGACAGGAATATTTAAAAGATTGCCTGGGTTCTTGTTACAAACATCCAATCCTCAACTCCTTTCTTGTAGTCATGTCGTCCATCGGTCTCTCCAGGATGGGGCATAGCTTCGATGCCATTTTGGACTCTTGGCACAATGGCAGCCTCTCACGCATGCTGGGCCTCGTGCTTGCGCTAGTACGTGAATACTCTGAACGGGTCTTTTAATACTGACCGTCTTGCAGGTTGTCGCCTACGGCTTCGCCAAAGCCGTCTACCGCATTTGGTTCCATCCGCTGTCCAAGTTCCCCGGTCCACCGCTTCTGTCTGCCACATACCTGCCGTATGCCTACTCCAACTACATCAAAGGCGTCTGGGTGAAAAAGATGGTCGGTTTGCATCGCAAGTACGGCCCGGCGGTGCGCATCGGACCAAACCATATCGCGCTCGATGGCTCCATTGGTTGGCCAGAAGTATACGGTCATCGATCAGCCGGCAAGCAAGAGTTCCAAAAGATGAAGGGCGTTTTCGCCGCCGACTTTGAGAGTCTCATCGTTGCCCCCCGCGATATTCATCGACGGCAGCGCCGGCAACTGAGCCATGCCTTCAGAGATTCGGCCTTGGTTCAGCAGGAATCCGTCATCAGCCAGTATGTTGATTTGCTGCTCACCCGGCTGGACGTACGGGCTCGCGAGGGTCAAGCTATCAACATTGTCCAGTGGCTGAACTTTGCAACCTTCGACATCATTGGTGACTTGGCCTTTTCTGAGCCGTTCCACAGTTTGCAGAACAACGGCTATCATCCATGGATTCTCTCAATATTCCAGGGAATCCGAGGCGGTTCCCTGGCACGCTTCTTCCAAGTGTATCCCTTGTTGGGGATGATAGTCAAAACGTTGAGTTTGAGCCGGAACATGAAGACGTCGATGAAGGTCCGCTCGCACGCCAGGGACAAGGCCAGGGCTCGAATGGAACTCGGCGAGGAGCCAATCGCTGGCCGCCGAGATTTCATGACCTATATGCTGAGGAAAACTCGCGACGGTGGCAACGGCATGAGCGAGTCCGAGATTCTGGCCACATCGCCAGTCATCGTCATTGCCGGAAGCGAAACCACTGCAACTGCACTGGCGGGCTTTTGCTTCTACGTGTCACGGAACCCGCGCGTCCACGCTCTGGTTGTCGACGAGGTTCGCTCCGCCTTTGCCGCAGAGGAGGAAATTACCATGCGCAGTACCACGTCGCTCGACTACATGCAAGCATGCATCGAGGAGGTGCTTCGCGTCTATCCACCTGCATCCGAGACCCCGGCTAGGGTGTCCCCCGGTGATATGGTTGACGGCAAGTTTGTTCCGGCAGGGGTAAGTGTTCAACCATTCCCCCTTCTAAGAAGCACCCGCTGAGATATCAATGCCAGACCCGCGTCTCGGTCTACCAATGGGCCACGTTCCGCAACCCAGACCATTTTCTCGAGCCTGAATCCTTTATCCCCGAGAGATGGCTCCCCGAAAAGCACCCGCGATACGAGGAGCGCTTCAAGGCAGATAATCGGGCCGTCTTCAAGCCGTTCAGCTATGGCTCACGAGATTGCATCGGCAAGAACCTGGCATACGGAGAAATGCGATTGGTACTTGCGAGGCTCCTATACCGCTTCGACTTTGAGCTGGCCTTTGAGCAAGATAGTTGGCACGATTCGCAGAGGACGTTTGTTGTCTGGGAGAAGGGACCTCTTTATCTTCGACTTCAGCCACGCTCGGCTTGAGATGGTGCGGGATCGAACAAACACTTCAGACAGCAACTTGGATGGTACTTCGAGGAGATGTTGTAGGTGAGCGGAGGACTCGACATTTCGAGGCGGAGTGGTTGGCTTTTGATGCCGTTTCCTGAGCCCCAAAGGGGGTCAGGACCGTCCATTTTGGAGGAGTCAGGAAATGAACTCTCATGTTCTATTTCCAAAACGGAAGACCTCACGACTCATTAAGATTTACTCTATTTCCAAGCAAACAAGTTGGCTTTGACCTATTGCGTACGTTAGCTCACAGAAATAAAGCCGGAGATAGCATACCTTTCTCCCCTGCACTTCGAGTTCCATGTACGAGCTTACATACAGAAACAGTCTCCAAAACAATCCTGAAGGATCTTCCCTCTTTTGCATCCACGCCATTCCTGGTGCCAAAACTGAACGTCGTTCAGATGTGATAGCACCCGTGTCACTATTCGTCGCGTACACGCCGGGTCTATCCGGAGAATCGAGCCGACTTTAACCACGTCATTGGCAATAGTATTGCCGCCCACGGCGTAGACGACTAGTCTTTTTAATGGCCAAAGGGAAGTATGGGCTGTCATGGCCGTCACGAGAAGTCTGTTTCATCGCGAGACAACTACCGGTCATTTTTTTCATCTTGACCTCGCCCCAAACTGGTGAATGCTGAGGACTAGTTGATGCATTGACGCTCAGCACGCAAGTGGCCGTTGCCGCAGCCTGTGCCACTAGTACTGCTGTTTGGTGACTTGGGGAGGTAAAAGGTGTCGCCATTGACACGGCTGCCGGCGCATTGCTGTGGTGAGCAGCTTGGGTAGTCCTACCCGGTTACAACTTTCGACTAGACTACCAGCTAGGGCAGCGGTCGGCCGTACATAGGGCAAGGAGAAGGGGTTTTGCAAGCATTTTCGCGAATGTGTGGTTTTTCCAATATGGTCGAGGAGGGAATATCGAGCTGTTAATCCGCCTGCATGGTGAGGAATATCCTTTTTGAACCTTGTTCAAGACGGGACTGGCTGTAAACTTGTAAAGTCGGTCGTCGCAAATTCCCCGCCGCCCCCCACCGCCTTCCCACTCGGGCAATTCACCCCACTTTCGACCTCCCGCTGCTTTATGGATTTCTATAAGACCGACCACACTCCCCCCTTCCTTCAACCCAACCAACTCTCATTTCCTCTCCTCTCTCTCACCGTTTCCCCTCCCTCCTGTCCGCGGCCATGCTCGACCCAACAGCCCCCTTCTTTGTCTCACTGCGCCCCGCTCGCATGGCCCCCTCAACCCCTTGGCTGCATGTTCAGCTGAGATCATGATGCCGCCAGATTCCGCGTGTCCGCTTCGTCGGCCGCGCCTTTGTCCGTCTGGTCCTCCAGCTTGTCCAAGTCGGGGGACTTGTCTCGCGTTGCTTCGACGCCCTGGACAATGAAGAGCCTTTACTCACCGAGGCGGGCACTTTCTCGTCTGATTCCCATCATCGACGCCTCTGGCAACAACTCGACGCGATCATGGCTACCCTGCCTCGATCCTTGAACCAATCCCGCCAGCGACGTGGCGATCGTCTGACCCGTGATGGTCCAGGGATTCCGCGGCGATGTCATCAGCTGGTCTAGGATCGTGTGACGTGGCCAGTCTGCCTCGCTGTCGCAAGGCTTACCCCGTACGCACACCTGCAGATCAGGCCAGCTGATCCTCTCCTCTTCTCCGTCGGTTCCGTCAGAACCCCCCAGCGCGCGGCGCGCTCGACAAGACCACCGATGGAACACTGGGTCTGCTTGGGCGTTGGCTTCTGAAGCTTCTTTGATTGGCACAACAGGAATAGACCGCGATCCGACAACAGTGCCACCGACGCGGGCCCGGCAATCTGCGACCACATTTGCGGCGCACGCAATCCCTCGATGTCGTGATTCGCCGACTCGGTGTCATCTTCATCTTCGTCTCCCTTAGCTTTGTTCCTGTGGCCGCATGAGAGCGGGAAGATCTTTTCCTAATCTGCCTCGCAGGCTGTGTTAAATCGTACGACTTTCGGATACACAGCTTCCCGCGCCACGGTTCGTGCCGAGCGTATGACGATTGGCTGTCCCAAGATGATATTAGAGAGTCAGGTAGTCTGGTGGTCGCGCCTAGATGAGCGGCTTGTCCGGATCGCACTGGGATTGGGCGCCCACTCCCCTCCTCAGCTGCAGCTTCGCGGTGCAAATCGACTTGTTAGAAAGAGGAGAAACGAGGTTGAGGAAGCGGAAGAAGTAGGGGGAGGTGGCTAGCGAGAGTTGAGACGCGAGAGTGTAGGAAGTGGAAAAAGTACAGGGGGGATTCGTTGGCCCTGGCGGCTTGCTCCTTACCGCCCACGACTCCCAAGATGGGTGAGAACAGTGTTAGAGGGTGTTGGAGAAGGGGGAACTAATATGCCCCGGCAATGAGTTTGGCAAACTCTCCCCCCTTGCTCTCCTTCTCGCTCCTCGTACAGCCACAGAGCGTGGGACATGCGGGCATGGAAGGATCGATTTGTCTATATAAAGGCCACGGATCCGCCAACTTCCTCCTCGCTATCTAACCATTCTCTTCCACATCTTTGTTTCTAGCGACGCCATCGACTTTACGACTGCGAAGATGAACCGAATCACTCTAAAGAAGACATACCGCTAGCCCTCTCCTAGTCGCGGTCGTTTATCCCAACAATCTAGTGTCTCGTAGAACTTCCCTTTCCCGACTACATCTCCCTCACTAGCCGGCTCGAGGAGCTGCGACTCTATTACCAGCAGCGAGTCGGGGAGTCCCTGCGAATCCAGCGAGTCCGTCTCGGAACCGGATCTTGGAAAACCCAATATTGACTCTGGCGCTCCGCTCATCGAGACGACTCGCCCAGAGACTAAGCGAGAGGGAACACCCCCAGGCCTTGTGGAATCTCCAGCAACCACCATCTCGGAACCCGATCTCGGGAAACCCGACATTGACTCTGGCGCCCCACTCATCGAGACGACGGGCCCAGAGGCTGGGCAAGACGGATCCCCCCCGGGCCTCGTAGAATATCTAGCACCGCCCACAGGGTTAGCCATGGATGCTAATCGTCTTCAATCTCTTTTCTCCGACTATGAAAGGGTTATTAGAGGATAGACTAAGTTACGCCGACGTAGCGTTTTAGCGCCTKATAGTAACACGAGTATCCCCATCCTGCAATATATATATACACCGCTCATAACTATTTGTAGGTAACGGAACCCTCGAGCCTAATTGCCTCGAGCCCTAGGAGCCGACGCCCTCTGAAGCGGTCATAGCCCGTAAATAGCCGCCGGTAACCTAACCACGCCGGAGCTAGCGGAGGAGGAAGGCTACGCTACGCGCTACTAGTATTGCTTAATATAGTGTCTAAAAGAAACGCGTTTCGACTAGTATAAGTTAGGAATACGAGTTCTTGCGTTTAGGGGAGGCACGAAAGGTATCAAATGGATCCATTAAATATAAGGTTATGTAGAAACTAACTTAGGTAACCGTCGAGGACCTTCGGGGGGAGCGGGCGTTTGAAGAGGCTAAAGAACTAGTGATGAATGAGTTTGATCGTGCTACGTGGGATAGGGAGATACGTAAGTCTGGATACCTCGGCGCGGATAGCGAGACTAAGTAGATAGCGAGTAATATCAACATAACCCATATACTTTGACTTACTCCTTCCTCTTGTTATGATGATATTAGTTTACGGGAGGGTAGCTTATTTTAGCGGCTAGCATATTGCTATTTAAACTACTACCTATGCGTCTTATCTAAGTTCCTTAAACCTATGAAGTCTCCTAGCTATAAGCATAGAAGAATAACGTGGCCCGCTATAGCCGGTTAGACTTAGAGGGGCAGCTACTACTTCGGTTACCTCACGTTAGAGAGCGAAGACAGAAGCGCAACCTAACGCCATCTAAGTTACCGGCAATATATAAACCAGTCTTACTAAAATATAACAGGCCATGCAGTAGAGTAGTTACTGGTCACATGTAGCAGGCCCCGCGACTATAATATTAGTAACTAGTAGCCAAGGCCGCTTGCGTTAGCAGTTACCAGTACCCTCGGGTTATCTAATAAAGCGGTAACTAGTAACTTGACCTTGGCGGCTACCGGTAGCTCCTGGATACTAGCAACTATAGCTGGTTGGTTTCTATCAACTACGCCCTGGTAGTTACTGGCAGCTTCTGGTTACCAGTAGCTCTACCCAGGCCGTTACTGGCAACTCCTGGCTACCGGCAACTGTGTCCTAGCGGTTAACAGCAACGCCTGGCTACTAGCAAGCCTGCCTCGAAGCTTAGTGGCAACTCCTGGCTGCTACGGTGCGCGGTTACCGGCACCCTCTGATACGCTTCTTGGTAGTTGCTAGTATTCCATGTAGCCGCCGTTGAGGCGCTGGTCGGGTTCATGGATAGCAGTTACTGGGAGCCACGTTTATTTTAATTTAAAAGAGGGCAAGGGTACATACGCGCGTGGCTGGTAACTGCGCGCTTACTGCCCTGTCCTGGGTGGGTGGTTCCAGGGTCTTGGGATTTTCCCTTCGAATTGGCTGACTCATGAAAATGCACGTCTACGCGGCAACAAGATGTTTGCGACCGCAAAACATCATCCGCAGGGCGTGGTACTGTACAAGCGGCCCAGCCTCATCCGCAGTGATGCCCAGCCCAATCATTACCGAGTCCCAACTGCGTAGGAATAAAGTCTGCCTTGGACGAAAATGGCTGGGCGGATTGGCCAGCGCCATTCCAAGAGCTGCGCAGGTAGCGGAAAGAAGCCACATGCCGAGGAGAAAATGTGAAGACTCAATATTATGCTGTTCAACCTAACGATCCTGTAGCGCCTCACGAAAATGATGCATTCGAGGCATTCGAGATGCGACCTTGGTCTCTCTTGTTACCGTGCTTTGCCCATTGTCGAGCTTCCTTGCGATCAAAGTTCTCTGCCTACCCCAGCGACTGCCGGACTGGTCAAGCTCGCAGCACACCTTGAAGCGCTCTCCACTGCAGACTCTAGCTCTCTCGCAAAATAGTCGTCCTTTTGTTTCTGTAATATCCTACGCTTCCTCTTCCGATTCTAGACATTAGGGACTATCAAGCCGAGAGGCTAACGACCGCGGAACTCCGCACGCTCGAAATCCACAACCATAAATTTGCCACTGCTTGCATTGTAGAGAATGTTACGTGGCTCTGCGTTACGGTGGAGAACGCGCAATTTGTATACTACCCTGAATATTGTGCTGATAGCGTCGTCGATGCCCGCTTTGATAGCCCGGTCAACGTAGTTAAATAGTAGTTATCTAGCCTAGCTAAGAAATATAAAGTATACGTAAACCCCGCTGTTATAGTAGTATAGCCGGACTAAGTCTATGCTGCTAAGATATACGGGGACGTGTTTCCCCTAGATAGGCTGGAGTCGGTCGTATATCTCGTTCTCGTGCTGTAGGTAGGCAAGATCGAGACTCTCCATACCCTTAGCAACGAGCGTATAGCCGTAAGATAACAGCCGTACCTTGAAGAGTGACCCGCACGCCCCGGATAGATAGAGTAGTACGTAATCCGTATCGCGGCCGCGGTCTATGGCAAGCTAGTCTCGGATAAGTCGGAGGAACTCGAGTCGGCTAATATACCCCTTCCCGTAATAGTCTACGTTAGGGTAGTTCTTATCCGGAGGCCCGCTATATACTAATCCTAGGAGATAATTTTAAGTATAGAATAGCCGGCTTTATATATCCGGCTTCGTCGCTAGGCCCGACTGCTACTGCTTGCCTCGGTGTCCTTATTTCCTACTACTACCCGAGCCCGTTCCCCTT
>LFRF01000052.1:95031-146707 GCA_001189435.1 Tolypocladium ophioglossoides CBS 100239 | reverse complement strand
GCTGACACGGCCCGTTGCAAGACTGCGAGCCACCGCCAGAGCGAATGGCGCTCCTCGCTCATCCCCAGACCACGCAGCAGCGCCACGTCTCCGCCAGCGAATCGCCAGAAACACGTCATTCTTGGCATGCCACACCCGCAGAGTCGCCCCGACGGGATTGCGCGACTGGCCGTCCGGTGCAGCAGCCCGCGGCCGGCCAGCGTGTCGGTGCGACCGCCAGCCCTACCCCGTACGCCCCGGGCGGGGCCGGGTGGGTTGGGAGCCGAAGGGCATGGATGGATGCTTCGAGAGGCTGAGGGGCGAAGAGCGGTGGACGACGGGTGTTGGCGTGGAGGAGGCGTCGGAGTTGGAGGCGGTGGAGAGTCACTGGCGGAGGTGGCGGGGACATGTGAGCACCTCGCTCGTTCACGAGATCCCGTATAAGCCACTCCGTCACCGCACTCACTCTTCCACAAGCCTTCTGCTCTCTTCCCTTCCTCACAGCCATCTCCTCTTCCCTTCCTCACAGCCATCTCCTCGCTCTTCTTTGTCTCGCAACGCGCACAACCTCCCACCCGCGCCAGAGCCCAAACCGCCCCCACGTCCGCATCCGATGCGCCGCACGCGGGCAGCCCGCCGGCCGACCACCCGCTTCCTTTGACAGCCGCCTTGCGCGCCGACGAACGGCCTGAAGCGCGTCTGCCGCGCGCGGTGGTTCTTTGTCCGGAGGCGGGACGCGGGCTGGGATGCGCAGCTATAAAGACGCCTGCGCGTTTGACGCCTGCCGGGCCGGGCAAACAGACACACGCGCATCTACCGCCGGGTCCTGCACAATGGGCCGTCCGCGCGCCTTCGTGCTCGCGCTGCTCCTGCTCTGCGCCGTCGCGCGCGGCGCCCCGAACGCAGACCCCACGGCCACATTCCCAACGTCCTGTCCGGGCGCGCGCAGCACGCACGGCCTGCCCGGCCTCGTCGCCGCGGAGCAGGGCCGGGGCGACGGCAGCAACGGCCCCGGCGACGGGACCCCGCCCCGGCAAACGGACGGCGGCCCCGGCGACAGCCCGGCCCCCTACGCCCCCGTCGTCACCCCGCCGCCCGACCAGGACGCACGCCTCGCCAGCCAGGGCTACCGCCAGGAGACCTTCTACACGTGCAACACCGTCGCCGGCAGCGCCGCCCACTGCGGCTGGCACGTGCCCCTCGTCAAGGCGCCCAAGGCCGGCGGCGGCGCGGCGCTGAGCCGAGGGGGCCCGGCCGCGGGGACCGGCGCCGTGGCCGCCGCCGTGGCGTGCCTGGCGGGCCTGTTTGCGCTGGGCATGATGTGATCATGTTCATGTGCACGTTACGAGTGTGATTTCCGTCCGTGGGCTGCATTGTTAGGGATGGAGGGAGCTTGCGGGTTGATGGGCCGGAACCGGTCCCCAACCATGGATATGAAGAGTCGGGCAACAAGTCGGAGTCGGAGTCGGAGCATCATTTGATACCCAGCTGCTGGTCGGCGTCGGCGTTGGCAAACATGAATAAACACTTCACCACAAGCAACGTCCCAAGCAACGTCCCAAGCAACGTCCCGGCGCATCAATGTCCAGAGTGAATGTTGGTCCGAATCCCAAACACCGTTGATTTCATGCTAGTGTATTGAAGGTAGACCCTCGCGCCCCCAGTCGCTGCCAGCGGTGATTCGTCGACAAGTCCCTCATGCCGACAACGTGCCAGCACTCGCAGGTTAGCAGAATGCCCAATCCCAAAGCTCCATACCGACCCCCGGAATTTACAACGACGACGGAAATCTCCCCGCTTATTTGTCCTTCTTCGCCTTGGCACCCTTGACCTTTGCCGTGCCGCGCAGCGTCTTTTGTCGGTTCTTGCGCTGCTTGCCTGTGCAGAAGTTAGAACCACCATTCACCACTCCCTTCTGACCAGGGGCCACGTACGCTGCTGTCTGCTGGCGCGCTCGGCCTTGGTGGCCATGCCGACGCGGACCAGGCGGTAGTTGGGCTTAAACTTCTTCATGGCCTCGGGGGAGTCATAGATGAGGGCGAAGCCGGTGGTCTTGCCGCCACCGAATTGGGTGCGCAGGCCAAAGACCTGGACCTGGTCCTTCTGGGCCTTGTACAGGCCGCCCAGCTTTTCGCGGAGCTCCTCCTTGGAGATATTGGCCCGGCTGGGGTGGAGGATGTCACTGCGCCAGTCAGCACTCATTCGTTGATTCCCACCGATTCCGCCGTCCTGTATCGCTTCCCCGCCAGATTCCCCCTCGACACATCATAAAGCCGCCGCCGGCCCGCCGCCTTCCCGCACTGACAGACAGCACGAAAAGTCGACTAGCTCGATTCCTTCGAGATGCGCGTAATGTTGCGGCGGCTTCGTGAAGGCGGTCGACGACGAGGGACGCGCTGACGGGGGCTGGCGACGCAGGGACGCAGGGACGTGGGCAGCGGCACTGCACGGGGCGGGCTGCACTCACACGACCATCTGCTTGCGGCCCAGCAGAGGGTTGCGGATGAACTTGCGGGTTCGCAGGGTGACGGGGCTGTCGTTGTCCGCCATGGTGTCGGTGTGGTGATGGTGCCTCTGTGGGTGGTGACGGAGGGAGAGACTGGGCGGGTTGGCGTTGCTCACAAAGTCGTGGATGAAGCCGCAGATGCTGACCAGAGCGAAAATTCCGAGCCCGTGTCGCTTAACTGGGTCCAACCCTAACAAAAATCATGCACGTGTGTGCGATTGAAAAGTGGGGTGGGGCTGCTGCGGCCTTCACATTAATTTCTCATGCACAAGGTCACGTGAAACGAGTCGGGGTACCTTCGGAAGAATGTGACTGTCCCCTCTCTTAGACACGATTGACGACTTGAGGCAATGAGACAGCTTCAATGCCCGTGTCTGGCATCGATGGTTGGATCTAGCAATGGCTCGTCCGTGGATGCGGCACGTGGATCGATTCTGCCACMAATATCTCCAGCTGGAACCACATCTGGAGTTCCCCACCCGGGAGTTCCTCAAGCTGGCAGACGTGCAGGATGCCATGTACACGAGGCTCTTTGCCGACGATGCCATCCAGTACGGGCCGCCAGAGCGATATCGCGTCAGAACCCTCAAGGAGCTAGTATCTCGCGTCGAGGCCGCCATCGATGACTGGGACGAGCATGTGAGTGTTTCGTAGTCGGCATGCACGTCAGTCTTCAATGGTCGTCTCTGATGACTCGTACGGAGTAGGCCGTGTCTGATCGCCTCATGTCCACCCTCTCCGTGCTTTTCTGCACGCCGCTGCCGCCGGAAGCCGCGTCGGTGCAGCAAAAGTGCTACGTGACTTACCATCTCTCGCTCCTGGCTCGTGAACCAAGTCTTGGCCATGATGCAGCCGCCGTGAACCGGCCCGGACTCACTCTGCTGGAGAACCGGTCGCTCATCTCCGCGGCCGGCACCACCGGCCTCCGGACCTGGGAGGCAGCCCTTCACCTCGGCCAGTACCTCTGCCTGAACCCGTCCGTCGTTGCGGGCAAGCACATCCTGGAGCTCGGGGCCGGCACGGGATACCTGTCCATATTGTGCGCCAAGTACCTGGCCTCGGTGCGCACCATTGCCTCGGACGGGTCCGGCGATGTCGTCAACAACCTCGCCGACAACTTCTTCCTCAACCGCCTCCAAGACTCGTCACGCATCAGCCCCATGGATGTAAAATGGGGCCACGCTCTGGTCGGGGCGGAGGAGGAGCGGTGGAACGGCGGCCAGCCGGTGGATGTTGTCCTCGGTGCGGACATTACCTACGACCGGAGCTTGATCCCGGCGCTCGTCAGCACACTCCTCAACCTCTTCGGGCTCTACCCTAGAGTCGAGGTGTACATTTCGGTGACGCAGAGGAATGAACAGACGTTCCGGGTGCTTTTGGATGCCTGCCAAAAGAATAGCCTCGACATTCACGACCTGCAGTTTTCCGTTCCGCCCCGGGACCAGCAAGACGGGCCGTTTTACAATGACCAGGTTGCCATTCGAATCTGCAGGGTGTCAAAATCGTGACTGAAAGCGATTCTCGAAGAATAAAGAAAACGTCACCGACACGCCAGGTCGATCCTGGGCAGAACGCTAGGACAACACGCTTGAACGTCAGTCTTGTTGCGGCTGTGTGAGGTCATGTCGCCGCGAAATCGTGTTGCAGGAGCATCTACGGATTACTTGGACACGTCTCATGTTATGCATCAAAAGTTGGTAGCGATGATGTACTGTATGCTCGACGCTGAACGATGCAAACTGGTTTAGCTTCCGCCGAGCCGATCGCTGCCGGAGCAAGGTCCGGAGGGGGTAGCAGAGACACCATCAGCGACACAGGCAAGATTGCCTCAATCGGACCTGATCGTTGACGATCGCCGCGTCGCGGGCGCATGGGCCGTGGGTGTTTCAGCGGCCTGTTGGTCCTGCCAGTGTGGATCCCGGTTTGCATGAAGTCATGTCCAAAATCCGGCTTTCAGACGAGACAAACCACGAACGGGGCAACGGGACGGCAAGCAAAGGGAGGAGGGGGTCAGCACGTTGGGGGTGCAACCCGATGATTCGGGCGATGCGAGATGGTGTAGGGTCTCTCGCTGTCATGATCGGCCGGCAGGCAGCGGCATGCAGATGCGGGCAGTTTACAAAACAAGCTTGAGCTACGAAGTACTTCGGACGAAGTACTCCGTCATAGTCCGTAGAGCTCAGACAGTTTACTTTACCAAGAGCCTGGCACGCGTTCGGTGGAGGCGACGGCGCGGTCTACTGGAACTGGAAGCTTGTTTCCGTGATGATAATGAGCGTTGGCCCATCCCTGGCACGCAACAGGCCTGCCGCCGGTTGGACAAACATGTCCCGTTGGGACAGGATTGTGGCAGCAATCATCAAGACGTCACAGTGGCTGACTGCCCTGATGATAAGCTCCGGTTTGGGACTCTTGCCGTTGGCCGATTATACAAGGAAATGGACCGTGTGTCTTTTTATATCGGCCGAGCCGCCGTCAATCTGCCAGTCCTTTGCATCTCCGCTATCATACGCAGACGCAAGATTCGCCTCATCTCTCTCACCGCGATAGCAATTTCATCAACCAAGCCTGTTATCCCGGCTCGACCGGCGCGCGCACGCAACGTTTCCTTGCCGCTTGTGGTTGGCCATGATCATCACTGATTGCGCTGGCCAAAAATTCCTCAACTTCATCTCGCTACTGGCTGTTCATCCCCGCTGGAGCGCCAATCCCCCTGAGCCAGCTCTAGCTGCCGCCGGGCAGGCCTGCATCGCCATCAGGGCCTCCACCTGGCGTACCACGTCGGGGTATCAGTGATCAGAGCTGTCAACTGCAGCTTTCCAGGTGACCAGGTCGCCCACCGCTGGCACGGACTACTTCTGGAACCCAGCCCTCTCCCCCTCATTGCTTCACACCTTAGTGCCCAAGTAATAAGGTAGGCACTGCTGCATTGTCGCCTCTGCCCCCCATCCCATCCCACGGCCTGCAGCTCCTCCGGCCTGTGACCTGCGCGTCCTGCACGCTCCTCTGCGCGACGTGCAGTCGGTCAAGACGGCCTCCATCCTCTCCTCGCCTCCGCTCAAGCCATCGCGGCCCAGTTCTAGACCGGGCCCAGCCTGCTTGCCCACCATCACGATACGGCGGTGTGTGCGTTGGCGGTGCAGCGGCGTGCAGCAGCGACGAGCCCGAAAACTCCAACGACGGCCAGCTCCGGGCAGCGAGATCCGTCCGACCAACTGGACCAACTGAGGTGCGCACCACCACCACCAGCGCCGCCCCAACGTGTGGCAGCGCGCTCCTCTTGACTGGCTGCCGGCGTCTCGATTGCTGGTTCCCACGCCGACGTTCGTATTGTCCACTGCCACTTGGTCATCGGTGCTCTTCGTCTGCCCTTCGTCGCCACCGGAAGTGTTCGAGCCCCGCCATGCCATTGGACTATCATCCCATCGTGAGCTCGCGGAACCTTATTTTGGCCCAACACCAGCTGCTCCCTCTAGGGACAGCGAGCTCTTTTATCACCCCAACTTTCCCTTCCACCTCTGCCTCCCAACTGCTCACTTTATCCCAATTCATCACCAAGCTATCGCCGGCGGAGCCAGATTATCGCCTGTGCAGCCATTCACTCGACCCGGCGTCTTTTTATTGGCACCCGTTGCTGACTCGCGCCTACAACTCGCCAATCTCGTCACCACCCCTGGCTAATTACCCACCTCGAGCCTATCTTACCCGCCTTGTTGCTCGACGTCTCCTGAACTCGTCGTAACATTCCTCGTCCACCACCACAGCAAGCACTCTTTGATCGACCCGGCAGCACAGCTCGCACACGCTGGGAACGCCTCCAGACGAAAGCTACTGTTGAGGACCCTGGCCCGTCCGTGGGACGCTCGCTCAAACGGTCGCGCAACAGCACAACGAAGCAAGCCTGCGGCGGTTCCGTGCCTCGGAACGGCGAGTGAATGATCACCTCTGTGCATCGGAGGTGCAGCCACCTGCAGCACAACGCAATACGCCTCGCCTTTCACGGGTAGAAAGGACGCCCCGAGCCGCCAGATGATCTTGCTATTACAGCCGACACTTATACCTCTATCCTACGCCGTTCATCTACCCAGAACGTATCCCTTACCCCAACCAGTCGCGATGGAGCCCAAGGCGCACAACTACAACTTTGCCCTGGAGAAGTACATGCTCCTCCAGGAGCAGCACGAGGAGCTCTCCCACCACCTCCGGCAGATTCGCCCCCGCAAGCACTCTACAAGCAGCATCTCCACCCGTTCCTCCAGCACCTCGTCCCACACGTCTTCATCGCCCAAGCGGCACACACGAAGCAGTGAGCGGCAACACTTGAGAGCGGGGGCGCGATGCAGCGGCTGGAACGACTCCCGCCGCGGCGCCGATACCCTCGACACCATTGTCGACGAGGAGACGCTGCACGAAATCTCCGCCGAGGAGCAGCGGCTATTCGATGTCAACGAGAGCATCAAACGCGCGCTGACGGAGCTGCTCAACTGTGACGCGGTCCGCAGCGACAACTCCATGCGCATGTGGGCGCAGGCGAGGCTGATGGAGACGGAAAAGGAACTCCGATCAGGGCGCCGGAGAAGGAGTTCTCCCTGCACAGGATGATGGCGACAATCAACAAGCACTTTTATTCTTAATGCTAATTCTTGCATGGGCATTTGGCGTTTGGGAGCGGTTTCATGGGAGATGGCTGTGGCATCAAGCTTTGGGGAACAGGACCAAGGACAAAAGCGACATGGGCATTTTCTTCAGTGGACGACTCGGTTCGTCGTATTCTTGTAATTGATTACGGCATGTCTTGCGCCTGCTCGCTTAGCAGTGGCACCAACGGCCCTCGGAGGACTGGGTTCGTTTCAACGAGTGCACTTAGGGGGTTCTCCTGTTGAAGGGAGTACGATGTACAGTGACTGGAATTGAGAGATCAGTCAGGCTTTCACGCCGAGGGGCAGTGTCTGAACACAGGTGTGCCGCGTAGAGCGTTGAATGCAGTACGACGCGCCCGACTGCTGCTGTTGTGTTTAGGAATGTGATGCTGCGGCCGCGAAGCTCTAGCGCCAAGACTGGTGGCACAGACCTTGCAACGGAAGACGGAGGTCATGTCACGTGATCAGGCGGCCGAAAAGTTGATGCCAGCGGCTGATTATCGGATGCACCTGCCACCACTGCGTCACTCGAGCGCGATACTCATGAGGAAGCTGCGACTTACAGGCAGACATCCTGCACAACGTCAAACGTCCACCGCAGCAATCAGCATTCAGCACTTCTCCATTCTCTTCTCAAGCTGCCATGAAAACGCCCGAATAATTGCATTCAACTGGGTTAGACCCCGCGGCGACATCCTGCGACATTTACCATGTCAGTCCTGCTTGAGACCAGCGTGGGCGACATTGTCATCGACCTCTTGGTTGACCATGCGCCAAAGATGTGTGAAAAGTACGTCCTTTTCCCTCGATGTTGCAGCATCGAGACACCCAACTGACGCAGCATGCAGCTTCTTGAAGCTTTGCAAGGTCAAATACTACAACTTCGCGCCCGTCCACTCCGTCCAAAAGAACTTTTCCTTCCAAACCGGCGACCCCCTCGGCCCGCTCTCCAAAGAATCCGATGGCGGCTCCTCGATATGGGGGCATGCCTCTGGGAGCCCGTCCCTGCGAACATTCCCCGCCTTCTTCCACCCCAAGCTGAAGCACCTCGAGCGCGGCACAGTGAGCATGGCCACGGTCCCCCTCTCGTCCGACCCAGATACTCGCGTTGCAGGCTCGCAGTTTAGCATCACACTCGGCGAGGAGACGGACTTTCTGGATGGAAAAGCCGCGATATTTGGCAAGGTTGTGGAGGGCTTTGATGCCTTGGAAAAGATAAACGAGGCCATCGTGGACGACAAGGGCTATCCTCTCGTCGACATTCGAATCAAACACACAGTGATACTGGATGACCCATACCCTGATCCTGAGGGGTTGAGAGAGCCGAGCGCGAGCCCAGCTCCTACCGACGAGCAGCTAAGGACTGTGCGGATTGCCGACGAGGCAGCACTACACGACAATGATGGTGTCGACGAAGAAGAGCTGGAGCGTCGGCGGCGAGACAGAGAGGCCAAAGCCCAGGCGCTGACGTTGGAGATGATGGGAGATTTGCCATTCGCCGAGGTCAAGCCACCTGAGAACGTGCTCTTCGTGTGCAAGTTGAACCCGGTCACGGCGGACGAGGACCTCGAACTCATATTTGGGCGCTTTGGCAAGATTCTCAGCTGCGAAGTGATTCGGGATCAGAAGACGGGCGACAGTCTACAATATTCATTCATCGAGTTCGAAGACAAGGCATCCTGCGAGGCGGCGTACTTTAAGATGCAAGGCGTCCTCATCGACGACCGGCGAATCCACGTCGACTTCTCGCAGAGCGTCAGCAAGCTCAGCGACGTCTGGAGAAAGGACGCAAATACCAAGCGCAGGGCAAACGCCTCTCGAGGAGGCTGGGGCGGCGTGGATGAGCTGGAGAAGCGGCGACAGTACAGGGCCGTGGGCGAGAGGAGTACGGGCAACAAGTACGGCATGGTCTACGGCGAGGAGGAGATGAGGGGACGGCATGAGCGTGGTGGCGCGGGCGACCGACGAAGAGACGGCGAACCGCCGACAAACGGCGACCGAGATTTGGGCGAGCGGAGAAACGCTCTGAGTCGAAGTCGAAGTCGAAGTCCGCGAAGGAGGGACAGGAGTAGCGATAGATACCTTTCCAAGGGGGACGGTGATCGACGCGGCGACAGGAGAGATTGGGATCGCAGAGATCGAGACCGCGACCGCGACCGGGACCGCGAGCGTGACCGACGCCGCGACGACACCTACCGTTCGAGGAGGTGATAATGATACGCTGATTGCTGCACCGCCGGGCGGCAATAATAGCGCTTCGAACCTTGATCGCCAGTTTGACGTGACTGACCTCTTGATACCACCGTTCAGTGTTTACCGGACTGTACGACAAGTCGGCACATGGGCGGGCATCGCCTCACTCATACAATATTTCACCTGAAAAGACAGCCGTGAGTTTCGTCGCACGACAGGTGTCTCATCTCTGACGCCGTGCTCTGAAAGTTGGCTGACATTCCTGCCAAGGGAAAGCTGCCAGCTGTCTGGCGTCATGTCCTGCTACCTGCAAGGGGGCCGATGGTGCAACCACTCGTCCTTTCGGCTGGATTCATATACTTCTGACACCGTTGGCGACTTCTCTTCCACCACATGCCGTCTCTGCTGATTGGCTGTCCTCTGTTCAAGCTGCACTGCCGATTTGGTATTCTGTACGCCATGGGCCCTGGCAAGGAGGGCCGCGACCATATGCCCCCTCGACAAGCCGGGGCGGTGGACACGGGATTCAACGTTGCCGCTGATCCGAGCGGGTCGCGTTGTTGGTCTGAGAGCGATTGGCGCTGCTTCCTCCCGACGTCAATGTACACGGTGGGAACATGACGAGTATTCACTGGACGATGCTAGCCGTGTCGGAAGAGCCGCAGCAACTGATGCCCCTTTAAGTGCCACGAGGATCGCTGTCAGTGATCTGGGTGGCCCTGGACAGTCGACAGCGCTCGCACACTGGGGAGACCCAGACACTGGACTCGTTACACAAGGCCGAGTCGCGTAAGAGGCTTAAGACAGCCCTCGCTTGCGAGCTGTCGCGTGTATCACTGCTGCAACCGCCGGCCTCTAACGGATCGAGGCCAGATGTGCCGACAGTGGAGGGGCCATCACCAGCCTTTCAGGGACGGGCCACGAGGCTCTGTGCGCCTCTGCTCAGCGCCAGATGGGCCCCTTGCTGCAGATGGCGTCGGCCCTTCCCGTATTGTCCTTGGGCGGGAGTCTGTCAACTCACCGACAGATCCAACCGTTCAAGCCGCCGTCATGAGCGGCACGGGACGTTAGCACCTTACAGCGCGGCCGCGATTGCTTTGGCACAGGGGTATTTAGATGCGGCCCCGGCAGCCTGGATAGGTGACCCAATCGCTAGTATGGCAGACGTTGCACTTCGGTTGAGTGCGTAGTCGGAGTGGTACAGATACTGGACGCGGCCCAGCAGCACATCTTGAGCTCTGTGGCGGACAGACGAGAAAATCTCCGCGCCAGTKCACCGTGTCCGTATGGATACTACTAGGTATCGCCGAGGCCTTGTCGCTGGCTTCTCAGCGACATATGATTCATGGTCAAGGTCCGTTTGGTATACTTGATGTTCCCACCAAGAAGAACCAGAATACGATCCGGGATGCAAGTCTCATGGGCTGAACCAGCACCATTGCCTGCCTGTGTCGGCGGGCGAGACAGTCGTCAGGCCGCCGCTTCTCCTGTGATGGCGGTCTGTTATTGGAGAGTTGGCAATCCTGGCTGCACTGGGGATGTGCTTATGTGCTTTTGCTGGTTAATTGATGCTGTCAACGCTCCACTAGCAAACAAGCAGCCTGCATGCCGCGCTGCGTGAGTCTGCGAGGAGCCACAGGTCGTCTGGGAGCCTGAGCTTTGTGGCTTATGTATGTTCACCGCCTGGGAGAAACGAACGGAAAGCACAACAAGTCGCGAAGAGACGATCAACGTCCAACGTTAACAGCCAAGACGTTGGCATGACGAGATGGGCAAGGCTGTGTCGATATACGACCCAACGGCTGTCGACGGTGGCTCAAGGTTGCGTTACAACTTGACAACAGCCAGCCCGGCCAAGCCTCTGCCTTGTCTGCATGAGCATGTCACCTTCAGATGGTACACCCAGTACAACCCGGACGCTAGTATGCGCGGCCTGCAGCCAATATCGGCGGCACTTGGGGCCCTGCTCGACAACAATTTCTTTGGGTCGCATTTGACGGTGGCGTGGGCCCGCGGGTCGGCGATGGCCTCTGGGTTGCTACAATTATGCACGGCACGGTCGAACCTCGCGACTCCATACTTGGGTACTTTGTCCCCTCGCAGCAGTGTACGGAGTGCTCGCCGCCAAGTTGCGTCCCGCAGCAACCGCCTGCTGCTCATGGCGCAGGCGGTGGCGCCGAATCGAATCGCAGCTTCACTCTTGCTACACGAGGGCCAAACGCCTGGCCTGCTCACCGCAGAGTGCGAGCTGCCAGCCTTGCACGGCCCTGTTCCGCTGTATGACTGAGAGATCTTGGGGGCATTGATTTCGAATTCTGCGGCTTGCAGACGGCAGCCCAGTCTTGTGCTTTCTGCCTCGAGAAGTCGACTTGTACGTCGGATTTAGCACCGCAAGCACGCCTCATATCGAGCAAAGAGATATCTGAAGCACGGCCATGACGTACTCGCAAGCGTTGAACAGCACCCCAGCGTCATGCTGCTGCTGATACGGCCCCGCCGAGTGCCTGCGGCTGCTTCACTGGCTGGAACCGCTACGTCCCGAGCTGGGTCCCACCATCGCCGTCCCGGCTGCCATGGTCTGCATGCCTGGCTGGTTGGTAATGCGATCATGCCTGTCGCCTGCGAAGCCTGTGAATGGCTGTTCCAGAACCACGGCTCTGCGGGATCTTCAACGGCGCAGAAGCAAATCTCCAGCCGTTTGAATAAGCCGCATGTGCCTCGTCGACCACCTTGCACCGACTGTTTTGCAACAGAGCGCCACCACGAATGCAAACGAAGCAGCGCAGTGGCCTCCCATTTTCGTTTACTGAGGTCAGGGCGTCCGGCGTGTCCGGCGTTGGTTGCTGTGCGCCGCACCCACTTGTTCTCTCTCTCCCCATGACACCAGTGCCTCTGCGCGATGGTTACACGAGAGAGCAGCGGAAGGGGAACAGCGTTTTGCAGCGTCGCTTGACGAGCGAGCTCGTCGTTGCGCCACGCGTGTTGAAGAGTGGGCGTCGACTTCAGGGCCCAGTGGCTGACGCCATGGTGCTTGCGCTGCACCCTTGTGCGACGATATTCATCTACTGCGCCCCATGAGCGTTTTCCTCTCATGGATGCATGTGTCTGACAGTCCTGGGGGTTTCTGTACGCTGGCCATTGCGGAGTTGGAAGGGAACACACGCGTTCAATGCCGCACTCTTGTATCAGCTCTGTGCTCTGGTCTTCAACTCCACCGCCATCCACGATGATTCTAGGCAGAAGAGCTGGGGCAGATTCACAGGAACACTGGGGCGCCTTTGGGTACAACAGACAATCTACACGATCGATGCGGTGTCGCGTGCGAGTGACGATCCAGGATGAGGCGTGTACCCGCCGAAGTTCAAAGTGGAGAAAGGACAGGGAAGCCATGGGTGTTTTGGTGTTCTCCTATGTGCCAGATGACCCGGACGATACAGTTCAGACAAGGTGCCTGTGAGCGGGTACCTGTGAGCCGTTTGCTGCGAACTGGGGGTACGGGGACAGGGCGAGGGCCAGGCGCCCAGGGCCTGCCCTGCCTCACTCGCATATGGCGGTGTTCATGGATGCAGTCTCAAAAGGTCTGAGACCAGCAGGGCTTTATCAGATTGGCCGGCGTCGTTAAGCCTCACCCGATCGAACGGCCAAGCCTTACTGAGAGCCCGGTACCCTGCCTTGCCTGCGCCTGGGATGCCTGGGATGCCTGGATGCCTGGATGCCATGCGCCAACCCCTTCACAGCTGCAAGCACCCGGGCTCTCTCGCCGTCCCCTCCAACGGGGAGACCGGAGGACAGCTACGCGTCCCCGCAATAAATCGCTGTCTGCATCTGCCCCCACCTCTCCAGATGGCAGAACCATGATGGGCCACGGGTCCGGGGCCTGGGGAGGCGAGCATTTGGCAGTGACATCTGGCGTGTACCTGGGAGCAGAAAGTGCGAGCGCAAAGTCACTCTCCCTTGGTGGCCTGGCTGGGAGGACAGCAGACGGGAGCTCTGAGATGCATTTGCAGCGGCCGGGGTCTGCAAACACGCCAGCGTCAATCTGAACTGCAACGCAAAGGCCGCAAGTCGTACGGGCCAAGTACAGCAGGACGGAGCTACAGGCTGCTCAGAGAGCCCGCTCCTCTCTCCTGATATTTCCTCTGTCCGTCTCCTCGGCGCGATCCAGACGTCTCAAGCTTTTGCTCCTCCCTTTCCAGCTTGACACGTCAGACATGCCCATTGGCGGACGACAAGTCTATTCAATCTCTGTTCGGCAGCCTCGAGGCGGACACAACGTCGGAGAAGAGACCAAAGCATCGTACACATTGCACCTGTCACCTGCCAGACGGGAGCTTACTGGAGTTCGGAACAGCAGCAAACGACTGATACAAGTACTAGAGCCCCATACCGAATCACGGAGTGAAGCGGTCTTGGATCTCCTCGGTAACAGCACAGTCACTTGCGTTGGCGTTCTCCACATCACCTGCAAACGCCTAACCCAGCAGCTGTGATTCACTGCTCGACTCGGCCAGACCATGGTCACCACAACCTGCTTCCCTCCGAGCGCGGCTAGGCGATACTCTTCCTTCCGCACTCCCTACCTCCCATCGTACGTGGAGCGCAAGGCGGTTGAGCACCCGCACCGCGAACCGAGCTGCAACATCATGGCCGAGCGGAACGGAGGAGTCGACGACACGTCGTCGCAGAGAAAGAGGATTGCCGTTGCGGTAAGTGCCTTGTCTCTGATAATTGCCAGCTACACGAGCTCTGCTGCCCATTGTGGGATGACGGAACTGACAAGCAATCAGTGTGGCCGCTGCCGCAAGAGGAAGATTCGATGCAGCGGCGACGCCGGCAACAACCAACCCTGCACAAACTGCAAGAATGCCGCCTTTGAGCCGTGCCAGTTCCTCCGGGTAAGACTGAGATGAGCACCCGGCCTCCCTCGACGGCAACGAACAGGTAGTGCTAACGTGTTCAGTAGGTGTCGTCGACGGAAGTCTCACAGGTCAAGGGCAACGCGTTTTCTTACAACGTCGACATCTCGCGCCTCGTCCAGGCCCGCGGTTCCTCTGTGCCATCGTCCCTCGGCGTACCTGTGAATGCCTACCACGACAGTATGAATCTCTCCGAGAGCCAGACTCTGCCCAGCCGAGGAGGCCCGGTCAGCGCGTACAGCGGCAAACAGTACTATCCCCCCGCCGAATGGAGCAGTGGGTATGCCGAGGACTCGAGCGTGGATTACACACTTTGCCAGCCGTCGTTTCAGTCCGTTGGCGAGCACCACCCCTACGTGGCGGGTCCGTATCGCCTGGCCTCGAACGCACCAACGACAAAGCCCAATGGAGTCATGTACCTCGACGCGGAGACGGCATACGGATATGCCAACGTGCCGGCGGCCACGGTCTCGGCGGCCCGCCAGTCTCCAATCACAGAGACGGGATCGCTGCCGTACCAGAGCTTGGGGCCAGGCTTCTCCAGCTCGTTGAGTCGCAGCACGGAGAGGCTACCTGCGGCCCGAACGTTGCCCAGCACCGGATCACCGTCATACCGTACCGGCAGCGCCGCATCGGAGTACAGAAAGAGCTCTCAGCATTCGACTGGAGACTCGTCTTCATCGAGCTCTATCGTGGACGTGCCGAGCAACTATAACAGCTACGAGAGCTCTCAGCTGTCGTATAGTGGTCACTCGGTCGCCGCACAGCTGAACCGCCACAGCGATCTGTACGCATCGTCGCCGTCAGATGGTCTTCTTTCGGGGTCTGAGAGCTCGCTGCGGCCCGTGTCGGGCTGCGAGACGTCGTACCGCTACTCGGACGCTGGCTTCAACCGCGCCTCTCAGCCCGGCCCGGGAAATTTGACGTCGAGCGGCAGCCAGCCGTACCCTTTTCACAGGCACAGCCAACATCATGATCCTTATACTGTGGCAGGAGATTTAGTCGCGGGATCGTCCGTTGATGCCGGCACGGGGGACCACAAGCTTCTGGCCAAAACGCGGGTCTGACATGTCGCCCCTATCCAGCCCTGGAGATGAGCCAGCGGCTGAGGGCAAATTTGCGGTGAGCTGTTGCGCACCGTCAGGTCTATTGAGTGTGTTTGTCTTTTTAATCATGTCACGCCTGGAGTAATCTTGGTCTGCCTCAGCCTTGTCCTGCCGACGTGCCTCGCGTTTGCCGAGACACCCACACASGTCTCTGGCTAGGGGCGGTGTCTGGACTGGCCTGTTGGCGGGCTGGGCCATTGACGTTTGCACGGCAGCAACGCCACCTGCACGGTTGGGTAGCATCCGCGAGGGCGACGGCGGCGGTCTGCAAGGGGCGGGAGCCTCATCTACCAACACGTGAGACGGGTGGTCATCCGCCGCGACGCCACCGCGGTACCTGTTCCGATGAGGTGATATCGTGCAGTGCAGCCTAGGAGCCGATGTGCTAGACCAAGGGTTCGCCGGGGCAGACGACGGCATTGGAGAGGGTGAATGGATGGATAGAGGATATGTGCTTGGTTTCAGCGCGGCTGACATTGCACGGCGACTGTTGCATTTTCAAGGGGAGATTTTAATTTAATAGGGATGCCCGTTACGCGGGTTGTTGAAGAACACACCATTCCATGGACCAGTCTTTTGAGCCTCGAGTGCACTTAGGCTTGTGTATGTGGCAATTGCGGCGAGACATGATGTCAAGATACGTGAGCCGTCGGGGTGCATTGGACGTGTGAACGGGTCGAGGAAGTGCCTGAACAAGGTGGATGAGACGATGATGGTGGAGGCTGGAGAGGAACAGACGAAAGTGGCTACCAATCGCATTGGAGAGAAAGGCTGTGGCATGGCTCGGCTTATGGAAACGATCAACGAAGACTTTCTTTCGGCACTCTCAACGGTCTTTGTGAGATACGGAGAGCCAGGTCAGTCTATGCCTGATGAATTTACATTTCAGACACTGAGAGCGGTGACAGGAGCACATGGCCCCCGAGACGGCACGACGAGCTTGACGTCTAGAACAGGAGTGCGGCTCGGCACGGCACGGCACGGCACGGCACGGCACGGGGCGGCGCGGGCGCGGGCGCGGATTACACGGGAGGCGGCAGACAGGTGGCTTGCAGACGGCGGCCACGTCGGCGCGTGATGGCTCTGGCGGGAGGGTGCAGCGGCGGGTGGCGGCATGTCGTACGTGCTGCTGTCGGTGTTGGTGTGGTGGTGTAGGGAGAGAAGAGAGGCGAGGCTGTTGAATGTCGGTGAGGTTGGTGAGTGGACGGTCGCCGGATGAACATGCGCCTTGTTATATGCGGTACGTGGTTTCTCGTCGCCTGCGGAGGAGGGCTGGCTGTTTTCCGCTTCCGTTGTTGGTGTTGGTGGTCTGTCTGACGCTTGAGCGGGCCACACGATTTTCTGATCTGGGTTACCCTGGAGTTCACCAAGACATACCTTGGCGAGAAGTATGCGTGAGCGCGCTGTCGCGATGGCTCTGTGGGCATTAAATGCTTACGCCGTACTAGGGAATCTTATTCCATGCCCGAGATCATATACGACCCGTTCTTGCTTCTCAGCCCTCGCATTTTCCTCCTGGGCATCTTGTTCCGCCAAGGAGTCTCTCTGGTACACATGCTCACCTCTGTAAAGCAGCTACGCAAGCTTGACATCCACCTAGGGAGGGAGCTGTTGCTTCCTTTCCGGGACCAAATGAACGACGCATACGTCTTCGCTGGGCTTCAAGACTTTGATCGGCTACGACGTGTCCCCAACGAACCGATACCCTACGGTATGATGCCGGCGTGGATCAGGAGGATCGGCGAAATCCTAGGACTTGTGTACGAGACGATCCCCTAACCTGCGCTACAACGCAGCCAATGAGTTATCAGAGCGGTATGTTTCTGTCTGTTCCCCTTGAAGCATCATCCTAGCTAATTTCCAACACAAGCGACATCGGCGAGGCTCTTCGAACTGGCACTCGACCACACGAACCCGACTCCGTCCAAAAGCATAACCTCGGACGCCGCAGGCATACTTCAAGGGTCACTACGATACATAAAGGCCATTCGTAGGCTTCGAAGTGAGAAGGAGAGGCTGAAGAGGCAGCTCAAGGAAAGGATTCGAAAGGAGTAGACTGCCAAACAGGCCGTAATCGACATGAGCGCCAACTTCAGGCCATAAATTTGGCCGTCGAAACGTCCTGCCCTCCTCAGTATCCAGCCCAGAAGCGGTTGGTAGAGGCGCTCACTGCTCCGGATGATGCCACGCTCGAGGGTTACTACAAGTGAAGGGATAATGCTATCGGCGCAATGTGGCCTAGCTCTCGGCCCCATGCGGTGGCCGAGAATTGTTCCCACGATAATCAAGTCCGGAAAGGGGGTAGTGTAAATGGCAGCGTAAATGTTCCATAAATATTCCACTTACAATGGGTTCAGAAACGAACTCTCATGGGAGATACAACGACTTAAATTCATCTCAGAGAATTACTATACGCATCTCCTCAGATTTACTATGGCTCCACTAAATATAGTCGAATCTACGTCTCCCCATGACAACGCCGTTGCCAACGTCTGAAGAGTGCTATAGCGGACGGTGTCCGCGAGAAAATAGACCCTTTCACAATATATCCTCCATCACAGGAGGAGCTCGGCAGCGCGTAGTGCAGGATAAATATATTCCCTGTTTTTAATAGCTCTAAATGGCATTGCTACCAATGTGACTGGAGAGCAGGAAGGGATTACGCTTGGTATCTGGGCCAGCGCCCCCACACGTTCAATGTATATTGTTAATGCACGACGAACAGGGGTTAAAGGATGTCAGACGCCGAAGGGCAAACTTGCCTCGTAGAACAACAACCTGCACACATCTGCTCGAACAGCGGCTTATTGAATAGAGCCCGTTTCACGGCTATTCAACATCACATCTATCTTCCTGTGTACTGGGGATCTTGCCTCCAGGTGTTGCTGGTAAAGACGTCATAGCTGCGCTATGCGGGCTATTCAAGAGCGACGTACTTACCCATGCCTCGAGTTTAGAGGGTCTGAGGAGACTTTGGCTAGCATCTTAGTGGATAATGGACTTACAATCAGTAATATGTCGACTGAGTGGTCTGCGCTTTCTGCAATGGTCTGTTCTTGATCTTGATCTATAAACGACTGTTTGTTGGAGACTCCATCCAACTTTATAGGTTCAACAGTTCCCGATGGACCATACTCTAGAACGCTGGCTGCGATACAAGGCTACAGAGGCAGCCAGGTTTTCGGACCGGACGACCCAAGAACGAAATACGCATGAAAAGATCGACGAGCTCTATGCTAACCCCCTCACGGCAGACCCTGACGCCATATACGCCAAGCAGCTCTACCTACCTCTCTACCCTCTCGCCTTTGTCGATGGCCCTGATTCAGTCAAGATCGCAACGCCGCTCAGCGAGCTCGCCGCCCAGAAGATCAAAATCAACCGCGCATTTATCATTTCATGCACGAACAGCCGCTCTTCAGATTTCGCTTCCGCCGCCAAAGTCTTCAAAGCCGCCGGTGCCAATCCAAAAGTCGCCAACGGTGTCTAGCTCTACATCGCAGCGGCTTCAGCACGCGAAGAGGAGGCCGCTGAGGATGCTGGCGACTGGCAGACTTTKATGCTGGTGCGCAGCCGCTGCCTTCTGAGTGTGGCCGTGCATTGGGCTAGGCCAGGGGCTATTAGAGGATGGAGACTGGCATATCTGCGTCGAATAGGAATTTCCGCGGCAGGATGGGCTCTCGAAATGCTTAGGCGTACCTTGCCAGTCCTAAAGTTGTGGCTGCCAGCGCTCTCAACGGTGTCATCTCGGGTACAGCAGGCCCCAGCGAACTACTCTGGTGTGGATTTTGGCTACGGCACTGGTTCACCCGTGACCACGGAAAGCGAGCTCGGCAACGTTCTGGAACAACTTGAGTCACTCATCGACCGGGTCGAGTCCTCCGTGGTTGATGACACTTCTTCAAAGGCCACACTACCAAGATCCTCCCGGGCTTTGCTGAGAAGATCACCGGTGAGATTGTATTCTGCGATACCGACAACCTCGACACCGACAACATCTACACCGACAACAGCTATCCCGGCAAATATACATACCAAGACGATATTACGGAAGAGGGCATGGCGAGCGTCTGTATGTCCAACTATGATCCGGATTTTGGGTTAGTTGCCAATGATATCCTTGTCTCAGGTTTCAACTTTGGCTGCGGATCCTCAAGAGAGCAAGCCGTGACAGCAATTCTTGCCAAGCGAATCCGCTCGTCGTGACAGGCACCTTCGGAAACATCTTCACCCGAAACTGTGTGAACAACGGGCTCTTGGGGGTTGAAAGCAGGCCTGTTATTGAACTTCTACGCGCTGTATTTTCTGATACCTCTCCCAAGGTTGCGACACGGAGGACAGGGTGGACGCTGACCTGGGATGTTGCGCGGCGTGTCATCGAGATGCAAGAGGGTGAGAATGGTGAGCGCTGGGAGGAGAGCGTTGGCGAGTTTCCGGAGAATTTGCAAGACATTATCGTAAAGGGTGGCTTGCCAAACTGGATCAAGCACGAGATCTCGAAGACGGAGGCGTAGATATCCTGTATTATAATGAGAGAATGGCTTTGCAGAGGAACTGAGAAGGGCCGACGATGCACAACGCTTTGTGCTGGGCTGTCGAAACTGCCAAGGACAGTCGGCGAGGCCATGTAGAGTGAATATGATACTGAAGGCCCGCTGACTGGATTTAGGTGCTGAGCTTGATCCTTGGTCGGTGTGCACTTATACAGGGACAGCCCGGCAGAACTCGACGAAAGTAAGGCTATGTGTGATGTCATTCATCACCGCCACTGTCGACTACGCCTGCGAAGCGTCAGATCCTTCAGATCAGGCGTTGGCAACATGACGAGCTGTTGAGTGGTGGTGGCTTAGGTAGAAGCAGGTGGTAAGAAATTATAACATGTCTCTGCAAGTACCTCGTAATCATGACGAAGCTGAGTTTAGGCGTTGGTTGGTTGGTTGGTTGGTTGGTTGGGCGGTGCCTCCACCGCGGGGTATTAAAGCTCCCTGGCTGGTGAGCTGTCGATGGCGGGGCTGGCGTCAAGACATCACCATCACCATAAGTCACCATCAACACCGTCCTCAGCGTCGCCTTCGACCAGTTGCCACAGCACTCTCCCGTCTCTTGTGAATTGCAGCGTCACACGCCCAAGATGCAGGTCCCACTGCTGCGTCTCCGGTGCGGCGTCAACTCGTACGAATGGGGCAAGAAGGGGAGCGACTCGGCGGCGGCGCGGTTCGCTGCTGCGWCGCCGTCGGAGGAGCTGTCGATCCAGGCCGACAAGCCCTACGCCGAGGTATGAACCATTGCTGCTTCAGGTCTTGGGTAGGGGATAGGTGCTCACAATGCGTCGGGCAGCTCTGGATGGGCAGCCACCCGTCCAACCCGTCCAAGGACCTCGCCACGGGCCGCTCGCTCCTCGATCTCTTCGCCGACAACAAGGCCCTCCTCTCGCAGGCCGTCTCCGCCCGCTTCGGCGACCGGCTGCCCTTCCTCTTCAAGGTGCTGTCCATCAACAAGGCGCTGTCCATCCAGGCGCACCCCAACAAGGCCCTCGCTGAGCAGCTGCACGCGCGTGACCCCAAGAACTACCCCGACGACAACCACAAGCCCGAGATGGCCATTGCCATTACGCCCTTTGAGGGGCTGTGCGGCTTCCGCCCGCTCACCGAGGTGGCGCACTTTCTCGAGACGGTGCCGCCGCTGCGGAGGCTGGTAGGCGAGGACAACGCCAGGCAGTTTGCCGCGGCGGCCCAGGACGCCGGCCATGGCGGTGTCGGTGGCGACAAGAAACAGGCGCTGAAGCAGGCTTTTGCGGGCCTCATGTCCTCGTCGGCGGAGGACGTCGCCCGGGAAATCCCCCAGCTCGTCGCGCTGGCCCGGTCCGAGGGCAGCGAGTTTGCGCGCGGCGGCGTCCCCTCGACGACGGGCGCGGTGCTGGCGGAGCTGGTGACGCGCCTCGACGGGCAGTTAGGCGAGGACATCGGCCTCTTCGTGCTCTTCTTCCTCAACTTCGTGACGCTGCAGCCCGGCGAGGCGCTGTTCCTCGTGGCCGACGACATCCACGCGTACGTGTCGGGCGACATCATCGAGTGCATGGCGGCGTCGGGCAACGTGGTGCGCGCGGGCCTGACGCCCAAGTTCAAGGACGTGGCGACGCTCGTCGACATGCTGACGTACAACTACGCGCCCATCGACGAGCAGAAGATGGCGCCGACCGAGTACCCCTACGCGACGCTCAACCGCACCGCCTACAGCTCGGGGTCGGCCGTGGTGCTCTACGACCCGCCCATCGACGAGTTCGCCGTCGTGCGCACCCTGCTGCGCGGCCAGGGCGCCAAGGCGACGTTTGAGCCGCTCGAGGGGCCGAGCATCGTGCTGTGCACGAGCGGCAGGGGGAAGATCTCGGTCGGCCCGACGAGCCACGAGGTCAAGGAGGGATACGTCTTCTTTGTGGGCTCGACGGCCGAGTGCGTGCTGGAGGCGGAGGTGGGGGACGACGAGGAGTTTACGACCTTCAAGGCGTTTTGCGAGGTGGACGCGTTGAGCAAGCAGAGGCTGTAATGACGTGTGTTTGATGAGTGAACATGAGAATGATGCCCATGTTGCATCTGGCTGGGGATTGGAAGGCAGCGGCCGAGGCAATAGCTCAACGACTGAGACGCTGCTAGAATAGGTAATACACGGTAACCACAATGGCGCAGAATTACAAGCAAGAATGCCATCCAGTCAACGGCATTGTTTTGTTCCTTGACGCATTGCTGTGCAACCTTGGGAGGACAAGGCAGATGGCACATAAGTGCTTCGGGCTCACCGCCCGATTCTGCCGTGTCGCACGGGCCACATTGTGCGGAGCAGGCACTCCGGGCTCCGTCCACACCGCGAGCCTTACCTCTCACCCGCGCGTCCAACTCATCCATACGGGCATCGCGCTTCTAGCTTCAAAGGCTATCCTGCGCCACCGCCCCCTCCTTCTGGCCCGGGGCAAAGATGGGTTGAATTTCTGTGCCTGGTGCATTATTTCCTTGTTCCTCCCTCCTCCTGCCACAGCGTGGTGTTGCTCAAATCGAATCCCCTCGTCCGTCGCACGCCGCGTTCCTGTGCGCGGCAGTGATATATCACATTGCAGGAGCATCGCATTGCAGGAGCATCACATTGCAAGAGCGACGCCCGCTGGGCCTTCTGCCTCTCCCAACCTCGCCCAACATGTACGTCCTCGCCCTCTTCTGTTTTCCGCGAGCGCCATTCGTCATTGTTGAGCGAAGTGTCCCCCCCTCCCCCATTATTGCGTCGAGTGCTTTTTGGTCTGATTTGTTTTTTTGGGCATCGAAAAGGGACGGCGAACAGGAGGACAGCATGGCTGACAAGAAGAGGCAGCGGCGCAGCGAGCTCGACAACCTCCGGGAGGAGCTGGGCCCCTGGTTCCACCAAACGTCCCCTCGCAGAGGCGGCCCGGAGACGCCCCGACCAGGCAGTGGCAGTGGTAGCGGTAGCGGCAGTTCTAATAACAACGGTGGCAGCGGTACCGGCAGCACGATTAATAACAACAACAATAACACCAACACCGGCGGCAACATGTCGCAGCGCAACCGCAGCGGCCGCGGGTCGAACCGCAACAACGGCAACAGCTCGCACGGTGAGGAGGCGCAGATCTGGGAGTCGTGCAAGAATCAGATGGCGGACATTGTCGCGGGCGTAAACGCGGAAAACGACAGCCTCGGAGAGCTGGTGGAGCTGGACAAGAAGGTGGGCGCCATGGACCCGGACAAGGTGCCCAACGACTCGCTCAAGCAGTTGGAGCAGCTGTGCCGCAAGGGCGTCAAGTTCTCCGAGGCCAACATCAGCAGCCTCAAGGCCGTGACGGAGCAGCTTAAGATACTACGGGCCGTGGTCGTGGCCAAGGAGCAGACCGAGGCGGCSGCGGCGGGGCCGGGGCCAAGCAAGCGGGCTGCAGCCAGGGACCGGGACCGGGACAGCGCGGCGGCGGCATCCGTGTACGACTTTAACAGCGCCGGTAACTCTCCTGTGCCCAGCCCCATCGGCGGCAGCGGGCCCGGTGGCGGTAGCGGATCCTCGAGGAAGCACGCAGGCGGAGGTGGAAGCGGAGGCGCCGGCGGCGGTGGAGACCGCTCGAGCAACCGGGACCGGGACAGTATCCCCCCCAAGGCGGACAGCGCGGAGCCAGCGCCGGCGCCCGGATCGGCAGCGGGCGCGGGCAGCGCGGGCAGCAACAAATCCAAGGTGGTGTTTGCCAAGGGCGACGCGGTGGCGTTCAGGCCCACGTCGCAGGCGTCGGATTGGATCCTGGGCGAGGTGGCACAGGTCATGGGTGAGAGTAAGAGCCGGCGGTACAAGGTGCTGGACATTGAGACGGACCCGCAGAGCAAGCAGAAGGAATACAAGTCGAGCGCGAGCAGCATGATTGCGATTGCGCCGGAGAGCGCGGCGGCGACGCTCAAGGACTGGGAGGCGGGCAAAGTGGTCTTGGCGTTGTACCCTAACACGACTACCTTTTACAAGGCTGAGGTGCACAGCATGGACGGGGACGGGCGGGTGAATCTCAAGTTTGAGGGGGAGAACGACTCGACGACGCTGCAGCAGGTGGAGCGGCGGTTTGTGATTGAGTACCGGGGGTGAGGTGCTGGACCTGTGGTGCTAGACCTGTGGTGCTAGACTTGTGGTGCTGGACCCTGTGGTGCTGGACCCTGTGGTGTTCGAGAGAGTTGGTATTGGTATTGGTATAAGGTCTAATGATATGCTGGCGTTGGGAGCGAGGTGAAGGGATAATTGGCACCGGGAGGACGTCAACTGCTACTGAGACGGACCAGTCGAATACGGGTATACAGGTCGAGGAGTCTGGGCAGCATACCCTGGGCCGTTGTAGTTTATGTTATTGGAGTTGAGCAGTCGTCTAAGCGGCCAGTGAATATCTGGGATAGCGCTACTTCGTACGCAGTACCTGCTGTCAAAGATATGCTGATGCCGTGCTGTTGCCGAAGACGTGGCAACTGGCAAATTCAAGATGTCTATTAATAGTCTTTAATGCCCACTTCAGCCACAGGCGGAGGCTGAGAACGAGCCAAAGACCATTCGGCACAACGACGGACACTGGCAACAGGCCAGGGGCATGTGCAAAGAGAGCCCAGAGAACAGAGGGAGTGATGGCCACGGCATGAATCGGCGGCATTGCGACCGCAAGAGGGTGGCATTGCATTAACTCCGAAATCCCAATGCGTCGACGCTAAGCCCTCATTTTGGCGCCCTGGTTTTCGCTGCCCCTGGGCCCTTGCAGCGGCAAACGCCCGTGCGCCTGTGTGTGCCTGGGCCTGGGAGCGCCCCTGACAGGCACAAACCCAAGGCGCTGGTTAGGTTTCCTTCAACTGCGCGACACATCACCGCCACCGAGTCACCACCAACGCCAACAACCTGTCTATCATCGCACGTGAGCGCGGCGCTTTGGTCCGACCCGGCGCATTGAGCGGCATTTCGGCGACGACGGCGACGACGACGAGCTCTACCGACGGAATTGCGTCCGCAGGATCTTGGTGTCGAGCAAGCTTGGTGTCCCGCGTCGCGTGTTGCTTCCCAGCGCCGACGCCGTTGACAGGACCGGACTGTGAGTTGCCACAACGACATGCGGCGACATGCCGAGTGCCTACTCGGCATGCTCGCGAAATTTCGAGGGACCGCTCCAAAGGCCGTGGAGGCACGTGAAACGCGGCGCTTGGCTGGTGTGCTAACGAGGCTGTGCGACAGGCTTGAAACGAATCGAAACAAMAACAACCACCGCTGCCGCCGCCGCCACTTGCTGCCTGTTTCCTGCTGCATACCCGAAATTTGCGGCATTACCCTACCCCTGACGCTCGCTCGCTCGCTGTGTCGAGGGCGCTGTCATCGCGTGACCCTCCACTGTATCCAGCGCAATCTGCCTCCACCCCGCCGCACACGACCCAGCTATCTATCGGACCCCAGCGGACGACGACGGCGACAACGACGACAACGACGACAACTACGACAACTACGCTGAAACACGCAAGGGAATACGATACCGGCACCGCAACGAACGAAAAGAAGGACAAAGAAGAAACGCCACCATGGGCGGCCAGCTGTCCAAGGTCATGAGCAAGATCTTCGGGTCCAAGGAGATGCGCCTGCTGATGCTCGGCCTCGACGCGGCGGGCAAGACGACGATCCTGTACAAGCTCAAGCTGGGGCAGGACGTCACCACCATCCCGACCGTCGGCTTCAACGTCGAGACGGTGACGTACAAGAACGTCAAGTTCAACGTGTGGGACGTGGGCGGACAAGACAAGATCCGGCCGCTGTGGAGGCATTACTTCTCCGGTTGCGTCCCCGTGCCCCCCCGATGCGCAAGCGTCCGCTAACCTTCCGCGTGCAGGCACCCAGGGCCTCATCTTCGTCATCGACTCGGCCGACCGCAACCGCATAGACGAGGCGCGCCAGGAGCTGCACCGCATCATCAACGACCGCGAGATGAAGGACAGCCTGCTGCTCGTCTTCGCCAACAAGCAGGACCTGGCCGAGTCGATGAAGCCGCAGGAGGTCACCGACGCGCTGCAGCTGGCCAAGCTCAAGGACAAGGTGTGGTACGTGGTGCCGAGCTGCGCGACGACGGGCGAGGGCCTGCTCGAGGGCCTGGCGTGGCTGTCGAATAATGTCAAGGCGCCGGCGGCGCCGAAGAAGTGACGGGGGAAGGGCTGATGCTGTGCCCGCAGCCGGATGCTGTCTCGATGCCACGGAGACATCCTCTCGAACACTGCGTGAGAACCCGCGACTACCGCCAGTCGGAACTCAGCGTCCCCTTTACGTCTTCTCACCGCCTTAATTACTTCTGTTTTCTTTACTCTTTGTTTTTTCTTTTTAAAAACATTTCCTTTGTCTGAAATACCCTCGGCGACGAAAGACCGGTATGACGAAAAAGATGTGCGGCGTGGGCAGTGGGACGGGACGAGGGCGCCATGATGGGAGGGGAGAAGGGGGGAGAACCAGATATGAGCGCGCGAGGGGCGCGTGGCGTGGCCATGTAATACCACTACTACTAATAATACAACGTTGCGAGGATGGTGATACGACGGTTCGCTGTTGGGCTGGCATCGTGGTGACGCAGCGTGCTCTGTGCTTCAAATATGAGGTGAGCAAACCCCTCCCTCGCTGATGTCCCTCGATGTCCCTCGATGATGTCTCGATAGTGTCCCTCGATAATGCCCCTCCAAACGCCATGTAAACCAATCCCAGCTCCAATACCGCAACAAACTCCAACCCAACACAACCCGTCACACCCGTCGCAGCCCATCATGCCAGTCATCAACACGGCCGCCTACTCCTTGGCGCGCTTCGACGGGCGCAGCAGCGAGTCGTCGGGCAGGCCGCTGCGCTTGGTGCCCGGCAGGCTGCTCGTGCGGATGTCGTTGTCGTCCTGGCTGACGCGGCGGTGCGGGTACACGACCCTGAGGCCCTCGAAGGCATTGGGCGTGACGCGGTCGCCCGTGGTGAAAAAGGACGACTGCAGGGCCTGGGCGGCGGTGAGGCGCTTGACGGGGTCGTACTCGAGCAGGCCGGCGAGCAGCTTGAAGCCCTCGGGGCCGAGGGAGGTGGGGGGCGGGGAGGCGGAGCTGGAGGTGGCGGCGTTGGAGATGGTGTTGTAGTACCACTTCTCGAGGTTGGAGCCGGCGGCGCGGGACGACGACGAGGCCGTCGACGAGTGGTGGTGGCCGTGGTGGTGGTGGTGGCCGTGGCCGTGKCCGTGGTTGTGCGGCGACTGCAGCGTGCTCAGCTGGCCGTGCTCGGGCATGGTGGGCAGCAGCGGCCAGCGGTCGCGCGTCGGCAGGCCCATGATGTCGACAATCTTCTGCATCTGGTTGCGCTGGAAGGGCACCGTCTTCTTGCCGTCCATCTTGGCCTCCTCGCCCTTAAAGATGGGCCGCAGGGAGAGCAGCTCGGCCATGATGCAGCCGACGGCCCACATGTCGATGGCGGGCGTGTAGTGGAAGCTGCCGAGGATGAGCTCGGGGGCGCGGTACCAGATGGTGACGACGACCTTGTCGCCGCTGAAGAGCGAGTGCAGGGGCTTGTCGAAGCGGCGGGCGAGGCCGAGGTCGCCGATCTTGACCTCGCCGCCCGACGTGACCATGATGTTGGCGGGCTTGAGGTCGCGGTGCAGCACCCAGTTGGTGTGCAGGTACTGGCAGCCGTTGAGCAGCTGGAACATGATGCTCTTGATGGTGGCGGCGGGCACGGGGTGGCGCGGCTGCTGCGTGTGGTGGTGGATGATCTGCAGCAGGTCGTGCTCGGCGTAGTCGAAGACCATGTAGATGCACTTATCCTCGAGGATGATCTCGACGAGGCGGATGACGTTGGCGTGCTGGAGCTCGGAGCAGAGGCTCATTTCGCGGATGGCGCTCTGCGAGATGCCCGTGTAGCTGACCTGCTCGCCCTCCTTGTCGGGCTTGAACTTCTTGATGGCCACCTCCGCGCCGCCGGGGCCTAACGCCGCGGCCGCTGCCGCTGCGGAGGCGGGCCCCAGGGCCGAGGAGGAAGATGCCGCTGCCGCTGCGGGCGTTGTCGAGGTGGTGGTGGTCGTCGCCGTGCGGCCGCGGCCCGGGGGCCCCGTGCGGCTGATGGCCTTGTACACGCGGCCATAGGTCCCGCTGCTAATGAAGCCGACGATGCGGTACCGGTCCGTCACGCGCGCGCGCKGCTGGAAGCCGGGCGAGCGGTCGCGCGTCTCTGCGAGGCGGTGGTGAGCGGAGGGCGACGAGAGGGACGACGTGCTGTGGTGGTGGGCGCCGAGGCGCGGGCGCAGGGGCATCGTCGCGCTGGTGCTGCTGCTGGCTGCTGGCTGCCAGCTACTGGCTCATGGCAGCCGCGGCGAGCGAGCAGACGACGGCGCGAGCCGGGGGTGGTGGCGAGGGAGAAGGTGGTGGTGAGGTGGACTGGTGATGTGAGGTCCGTGAGGTGTGAGGTGCGTAAGGTGTGTGAGGTGCCGTGAGGTSAGGTGAGGCGGAAGCAACTCGGCCCAAGCCGGATGAATGAAGAATGAACCATGCCGACGGACCTGACATAACGATACTCCGTCCGGAGCAGACGTCGAGTAAGCCGCCCCAAAAAAAGGGTCCCCCCAGACTCGAGGATTGTGCTTGGGCTCCAGTCAAGTCAAGCGAGGACAAAGGCGGACCTCAAAGCGCTGTGAGTGGGTGGGCAGAATGGCTACACCGCCTGCCGTGGGGAGATCAAACAGCAGCTCAGTGCCGCGTGCCGTGAACAAAGGCGCAGTTGGATGCAGTTCGCGGTCAAGAACCGCACGAGAAGCCCGTCGTGATGCGCACAGGTAGGGGACCTCGATATCCAAGAATTGGTCGTCACGGGGGTCTGGCCTCAAAGGTGAAGCAACTACGACGCCGCATAAAACAGTGTGCCTGATTGAGAGTAGGCGAGGGGCTACTTGGAACTTTGCATCTCGAGCACGTCACCATCAGCGCCACGCGACGCGTCCTGCCAAACCTCTGGCCATGTTGTTTGTTGTTTCCCAGGCTATTGAAGCGCGCAATCCACCCGCTCATCGCGGCCCCAGCTTCTCCAGCACCCGCGCCCCCTGCTCGTCCCACTCGGCCTTGCTCACCCACATGCCCTCGTTGTCCGCCATGATGTTGGCCAGCACCGCGCCCCCCAGGAACACCATGTGCCGCCGCCGCGGCGGGTCCTCTATCCGCACCTTGAACTTGCCCAGCCGCTCCGGGTTGCCCTGCAGCGCGCGCGTCAGCCACAGCTGCTTGAGCTCCTTCTCCAGCCGCGACGGCAGGCCCGGGTACATGCTGCTGCCGCCCGACAGCACAATCGCCTTGAAGAGCGACGAGCGAATGTCCACGTCGGCCGCCTGGATCGTGTTGAAGAGGAACTCGCCCAGCCCGGGCGACTCGCTGTCCACCAGGTGCGGCTGGAAGAGGCACTCG
Source organism: Tolypocladium ophioglossoides CBS 100239 (assembly GCA_001189435.1). Lineage (NCBI taxonomy): Eukaryota > Fungi > Ascomycota > Sordariomycetes > Hypocreales > Ophiocordycipitaceae > Tolypocladium > Tolypocladium ophioglossoides. The sequence continues at coordinate 117,418 of LFRF01000052.1, read as the reverse complement.
GGCGCCTCGAAGCGCTCGCTGCCCACGCGGATGACGCGCCCGTCGGGCAGCGTGTAGTCCTCGACCAGCACCGTCGTGTCCTCGCTCAGCCGCTTGTCCAGCTCCAGGTCGTACGACACGTAGCACAGCTTCTCCTTGATCTGCCGCACCGTCTCGAAGTCGGCCGTGCGGTTGAGCGCGTACCCGCGGCGCAGCAGCAGCTTGATGAGGTTGCGCGTCACGTCGCGCCCGGCCACGTCGAGCCGCTTGGTGAGGTGGTTGAGCACCACCGACTCGTACACGGGCACGATGTGCGTCACGCCGTCGCCCGAGTCCACCACCACGCCCGAGCTGAGGCCTGTCTCATGTCAGCACGGGCGTTTTCATGTGCCAAGTGGCAACTCTGTGGACTCACCCTGCGCGTACAGCGCCAGCACCGCCTGGATGGCCACATACACCCCCCCGAACCCGTACCGGTCAAACATGACCTCGCACATCTGCTCGCGGTTCTTGAGCGGGTTCATGGGCGGCTCCGTCAGCAATATCTTGCGCCCCTCCGTGTCCACCTTGAGCTTCTCGTGGAAGGTGTAGTCCCACAGGTGCTGCATGTCGTCCCACTTCTTGACGATGCCGTTCTCCATGGGGTAGCTGATCTGGAGCATGTTGCGCGCGGCCGCCGCCTCGTCGCCGCACATGATGTCCTTGATGACCACATCCGCGTCCGTCTTCTCCTCGGACCGCAGGATCGGCCGCCCTACTATGGACGGGAACTGGTGCTCGGGGAAGTTTTGCGCCGCGTAGCCGACCTTGAGGAAGCCGGTGCCGCCGTCGAGGACTGCGGAGAGGCAGCGGGCGCCCTGTCAGCTGGGGAGCTCACCCTGGGTCCATTGGGAACGGGGCGCGGTCCAGACATACCAATGGGTGGAGGGCCCATCTTTGCAACAGCTGGGAGAGGTACCGACGCAGGCAGGCAGCGAGACGTGTGGTGTTGCGGTGCAGCGTCAGGAGCTCGAGGCCGGTCGAGATACGTCGTCAGCACGGAGCGTAGATGGTGGGGTTGATTGTCGTCAGAGGTGGCTCAGGAGCGTCACGTGATACCCCGCGCCTCCTGTCGCGCTTCAGAGATGAGGCATTGCAAGTCGATCTCATCCATTTCACAATTCGTTGTTCCTGGTCATTGTACACATGTCAGCATCGAATCCATTCGTCATGGCCGCACCGGGGCGCAAGATGAAGATCCTGCTCCTCAACCCAAACTCCTCCCAGGCCATGACCCAGGCCATGCTTCTCGCTGCCCGAGCGACGCCAATATCAGATGTATGACAACTCGAACGCAGACAGCCATGGCAAAAGCCCGACAGGTAGGCTGACTCGCGCGAGTCCAGTCGTTGCAAATCGACACCTACACGGCCCCCGCGCCCGCCCCAGCTAGCATTGACGACGACGCGGACATCGAGGCCAGCACACGCCTCGCCGTCGACGACATGGCGCTCTGGCAGGATCTCGACTTGAGGACCTACGACGCTGTGCTCGTCGCGTGCTTTAGCGTCCACCCTCTCGTCGCCGCGCTGGCTGGGCGGCTCCCCGGGCTCCCCGTCACGGGCATCTTCGAGGCTAGCGTCCTGTCTGCGCTGTCGCTCGTCGTCGGCACGGAACGCTGGGGCATCATCACGACAGGCAAGTTCTGGGAGGCGCATCTCGCAGATGGAGTCGGCAGCTTCCTTGGTTATGAGGGAGCGAGCCAGTGTAGCAAGTTCTGCGGCGTGTACTCGACGGGCCTGACGGCGGGCGACTTCCACACCGTCTCGCCCGACGACATCGAGGCCAAGCTCAAGGCCGCTACGAAACGGCTCCTCAGCGCGGGCAACGTGACGTGCATCGCCATGGGTTGCGGGGGCATGGCGGGCCTGGAAGACATCATCCGCTCTGCTGCGCGCGAGGAATACGGCGGCGAGAGAGCGGCGAGGCTTTACATAGTAGACGGCGTCAAGGCTGGCATTCTGCAGCTGCGCCAGACGATAAGCAGCACGAGAACGTTCCTGTGACACTTTCATTACTCGTGTCCCAGTGTTTCAAAATACATACTACGTATCCCATACTCGTACTCCTGCTAGTCCAGGCGTCGGGTTCGACCCCAGACGTCATCCACATCCTTCTTCCCCAGCGTCTCGGGCACCTTCAGGGACACAAACACGGCCGACCCCGCGGCCAGCACGGCAAAGACAAAGTACGCCCAGCCCTGGCCGCCCAGGGCATTGTTGAGCGCCGTGTTGACGATGGGGAAGAACTGCGCGACGAGAAACGTGGCCACGTAATTAGCCGCCAGGCACCAGCTCTGCGTTGCGCCAACGGCCTCTTGGCCGACGAGCTCCGAGGCCAGGATGAAGGGCACGGGGCCGAGGCCCACGGCGAAGAAGCCCACAAAGAACAGCACCGAGATGGCCGAGAGGATCTTGGCGCCAAACACAATCGACAGCGCGAGGGCGAGCGAGCTGGTTCCCTGGCCGACAATGGACAGAAGCAGGCACGTCTTGCGGCCGAGGCGGTCGGGCAGCGGCGAGCAGGCAATCGTCATGACCAGGTTGACCATCGAGATGAGGATGGTCAGGAGGGCCGAGGACATCGGGAGCAGGTTGGCGAGCAGCGAGACAGAGTACATGACGATGGAGTTGATTCCACAGAGTTGCTGCGCAAACATGACGCCCACGACGGCAACAATGGCTGGCCGGTAGAGGGGATCCTTGACGACTTGGACGAAACCAAGGTGGACGGGCTTCTTGGATCCAGGCGCGGTCGGCGACGGTGCTCCGTCCGATTGAGCCAGCAGGCCTTCTTCCTCTGCGTTCGTGCCGGGGCCCCCGTCTCGGTTCCAGGCCGCCACCTCGTCCTGGATGTCGAACCCCCTGCCCCGGATGCGCTGCAGCGTCCTCTTGGCCTTGGTCGCGTCGCCGTGGGCGGCCAGCCACGCAGGACTCTCCGGCACGGCCAGCAACCCAACCGCCTGCGCCGTAGCGACGCAGACCCCGGCGCCCAGGATCCATCGCCACGCGCTGCCGTAGCTCAGAAAGTAGCCCAGCGTGTGCGTGCCGAGGATGCCCACGTTGATGGACACCTGCGTCATGGCCCCGAACAGGCCCCGCTCGTTGGGCGGCGAGATTTCGCTAATGTACAGCGGCACGATGACCGTCGACGCGCCCGCTCCAAGGCCCGAGACGAGGCGGCCCACCGCCATGACCCAGGCGCTGCCGGCGACGCTCTCGACCGCCGCGCCGACGATGTAGAAGAATGCCGTGGCGCGCATGGCGGGGAGGCGGCCGCGCCGGGAGGAAAAGGGGCCCGCGCACAGAGCACCAGCGAGCCCGCCGAGGGTGAAGATGGACGAAACGGTGGCAAAGGCAGCTTCGTTCATGGGGATGCAGTCGGAGAGGACGCCGGCCGCGGTCTCGGGGCGCGACGAGGTGACCCATGAAGTGATGCGCTCGACGGCCGAGATGGACTTTTTGCGGCAGGTGATGACATCCTGGGGGGCGTTGAGCTCAGCCTGGGGGTGTCAGTCTGATGTACGACGATGGCCATGAAGTCATCACGAGATGACAGGGGGGTCAGACGACGTGGACTTACAAGGTGGAAGCCAAACTGCAGCGAGCCGAGCGTGGCGATGGCGATGACGAGGACGAGGTAGAAGGTGATGTCGCGAAGACACTGCCTCATGCTGCCGCCGGCCATCGTTGCGACGATGGCGATGGAGAGAGGTGGATGTCAACGGGAGGTGGTTGGGATATAGAGTTGGAGGAGGGGTCAAGGGGGGGCGGTGCACGGTGACGCCTACCCTGGACCTGTGCCCCAACCGTGCAGGAATACAATGTGGTCCAGAGCGATGGATTTGTACTCCGTACATGGAAACCGAATCAAAAATAGGGTCCATCTTGTCGCTTCTGCCATAATAAGTTAGGTATTAAAATGCATTACATCCTCATGGTTGTGTCTCTCGGGCCGCAGCCCATGAGCAAGGTAACAACACCACTTATACGCAACGGTGCACACTTAACGCGCCGTCGCCAGATGTTTCCTAAATCATAACTTTTATATCACAAATCGACATTTACCTACTTGGCCAGATCCGCCAACACCTTGCGCCCCCTCACGCAGTCAACCTCGTGGTACGGCTCCCGCTCCGTCTCGGCGATGCCCTGCTCGATCCACGCCCTCACAGCGCGGTGCCCCAGCAACTGCTTCACATACTCCCGCGCCAGGCCCTCGAGCTCGATGCCGTACGTCTCGCAGCGCGACGCCACGGGCGCGTAAAAGGCGTCGACGGCGGTAAACTCGGCGCCCGCGAGGAACGGCCCGCCGAAGCGCGCCAGGCCGTCGTTGAACAGCGCGCTCAGGCGCGCGAGGTCCCTGGCCAGGGCGGCGCTCGGCGCGCCCAGCTCGATGCGCAGCGCGACGTTCATGGAGCACTCGTCGCGGAGGCCGGCGAAGGAGGAGTGCATCTCGGCGGCGGCGCAGCGGGCCCAGGCGCGGGCGGCCGGGGCGGCGGGCCAGACGGCCGGGTGCCGCTCCGCGAGGTACTCGACGATGGCGAGCGAGTCCCAGACGACGGTGTCGCCGGGGGCGGCGTGGTCGTGCAGGCAGGGGACCTTGGCCGTGGGCGAAAAGGCCGAGAAGGCGGGCTGGCTCTGGCCGGGCGCGAAGAGCTGCAGCTTCTCGTCGAAGGGGATGTCGAGGGCCGTGAGGAGGACCCAGGGCCGCATGGACCACGACGAGTAGCGCTTGTTGCCGATGTAGAGGGAGTAGGCCATGGTGGGTGATGCTGAGGATCGAGGATGGGTTCAGCGGCCGGTGAAATATCTACATCGACGGCCTCGACCGACCTCGACTCGGGCCGGGCTGGCTGGGCAGGGCTGGGCGAGACAGAGCCCCGTTGCAAAAGCCAATTCGAGTTTGTAAGCAGCAAAGGCGAGTGGCCCGGTGCCAGCCGCACGCCCTCTCGTTGACGCCGGCCCGGGTGGTGCAGCCACCATGCGGCTTTGATGCGGCACGAAGCAATCCCATGCTCGCGATGATGGCCTGAGCCGGGAGATGAGATTGCAAGCAGTTGAGTCAACTGACTTGATCTGGGCCAGACGAAAGCCCAGAACTGTGTTGCTGCTCTGGCTGCCAAAGACTCAACTGCGCCCCACGCTCTGCGCCCAGGGCCGTCGAATCACCATCGCCGGTCCGGCCCTCGGCTTCGGGGATGGCCCGGGGTTCGTCCTCCGCTCCGCGTGACTGGCGTGGGCCGCTTCAGCTTCCCACACCCCGTTCCCACCACTCGCAGCGTGCCGTCATGCAGCGGACGTGCGAAAAGCGCAGCGTATTATAAATATCGACCCTGCGGAAAGGATGGACCCTGGCGATCTGCGGGTCGGCCTGGCCCTGGGCCCGTTTCTTGTGGCTCCGGGCCCGTTTCTGTGACTCCGACGTGGACGGTGGGCGCGGCGGGCGTCGACTTCGGCTACTCGGTTACATGGTTGAGTCAACTGCATGGGCGACGCTGTAGGAGAGATATAAACAGGCCGCTTGGGGGCTCCCATGGCTGAGCAAGGATATTGGTTCTGACACTCAACGCCCCAGAACCTGAGACCACGGCAAGCATTGTCCCGATTCTCCGGGCAACTCTGCCGGATCGAATCCAGACAGTCGCGGACAACGTCGACATGGCCGCTCCTCAGCACCCCCCTCGGGATGCTCTGGACGAAGCCACCATCGAGTCGCACCCGTCCACACCCACAGACGAGCCATCGCCGGCCAAAGCCCCCCCCGACGGCGGCGCCACGGCCTGGCTGCAGGTCCTCGCGGGCCACCTCGTCGTCTTCAACACGTGGGGCTACATCATCAGCTTCGGCATCTTCCAGCCCTACTACGCGCGCACGCTGGGCCTCGAGCCCTCGGCGGTGGCCTGGATCGGCAGCATCCAGATCTGCCTCATCTTCCTCGTCGGCACGTTTTCCGGGCGCGCCTTCGACGCCGGCTACTACCGGCCCGTGCTCGTGGCCGGCTGCGCGCTGCAGCTCGTGGGCATCCTGACGACGAGCGTTGCGCGCACGTACGTGCAGCTGTTCCTCGCGCAGGGCCTGTGCCAGGGCCTCGGCTGCGGCGTCGTCTTCGCGCCGACCGTGGCGAACCTGTCGACGTACTTCTCGCGGCGCCGCAGCATGGCCATCTCGCTGTCGGCGTGCGGCGGCGGCACGGGGGGCGTGGTGTTCCCGCTCATGGCGCAGCAGCTGCTGCCGCGCATCGGCTTCGCGTGGACGGTGAGGGCCATGGGCCTGGTCGTGCTGGTGACCTCGGCGGTGATCCTGGCCGTCGTGCGGACCAGGCTGCCGCCGCGGCGGGCCGGGCCGGTGGTCGAGCTGGCCGCGTTCAGGGAGACGACGTATCTGCTGTTTGCCGTGAGCATGTTCTTCACGCTGTGGGCGGCGTACTTTGCCTACTACTATGTAAGTCGTGCCTCTCCCGCCCCGGCCCGGAGGCGATATCCTGACTGTCCAGGCCCGCGCGTACGCCCTCGACGTCCTCATGGGCTCCCAGTCGACGTCCTTCACCATGCTGCTCGTCATCAACGCCGTCGGCATCCCCGGGCGCCTCGTGCCGGCCTTCCTCGCGGACCGCTACTTCGGCGCCGTCAGCACCTTCATCCCCATCATCTTCGCGGCGKCGGCGTGCGTCTTCGCCTGGGCGGGCGTGCGCTCGCTGGCGGGCGCCTACGTGTGGGTGTGCTTCTACGGCTTCTTCGGCGCCGCCATCCAGGGCATGTTCCCGTCGACGCTGGCCGGGCTGACGACGGACCTGAGCAAGAACGGCACGCGCATCGGCATGATCTTCACCATTGTGAGCGTCGCGGCGCTGACGGGGCCGCCGCTCGCGGGCAAGCTGGTCGAGGTTGAGGGAGGGCGATATCTGGCTGCGCAGATGTGGGGAGGCGCGTGCTTGATATTGGGCGGGTTGCTGCTCGTCGCAGCGCGGTGGGCGAGCGTGCCCAGGGGTACGGAGAAGAAATAGCATATAAAATACCCGACGCCAACGTCGTGGGTGGCAGGGTCGGCGATGCATGATATATCACGGCTTTACGACTAACACTCGGCCCACGATACAGCCAATGCCTGACCGTAAGCTTTATTCTGACCAGTGGCCGAAAAGCGGATAGTCCCGCAGCTCTATTACTTCCAGAAGCAAAGCTGGAAGCKKCGGCTCAAMAACTACGTTAGTCTCACTAACGCAAAGCTTTCAGCTTTGCTTAACAATGGGTTGGACTCTCACGATATTCCAAACAAGGTACGATGCCTTGTGACTCAATGGCTGAGGAGTCCCCCTTGATGGGTCGCCGCACGCCAGCCGTGTTGCATATCTATCCATGCATGAAATCACCGTCCTCTACCGCAGCCCTGCCCAATAATGTAACAGGCTGTGGGCGAGAAGACCCGCTGCTCAAGGTGACTGAGCTTGCGAGCGACGCTCTCCACCATCACGACGATGGCCATGGGCGCAAGGGGACTGCGTCGTGCCAAGATCCCACCCATGGCACTTTGGGGTCTCGGTGATACCATGCGCGACACGCCTTGCGAGACGGCTTGCAAGAGACAGCATCTCCGTAAACTACATATCATATCACCGCGGTCCTCCGAAGCGGTCTGGGGACGGTGCATGATGACAGTATATCGTCGGGGCGGTGTGACCATTCAGGGCTGGCTGAATCGAAATTGCTACGCGGTGTTGGCCGTATGCGAAAGAACGTGCACTCCGTTGTACTCCATATCGGTGAAGTAATGGACACGTCTACCCAGCTTCTTGTCGACAGCCTATTTGCTGAAGTCATCGCTTCTCCATCCACAATCTGTCTGCTCTCTATTTCATCCAACATGTTCCGGCCGCTTGATCCAACTGCCTTACCAAGTACGGAATACTTGCACCTACACTCATGCCAGAATCACTCCAAATGGCAACCACGGCCATCATCTTAATCGCAGCCGCCGTCGCAGCAGCAGCAGCTCACACTCTCCTGGGCTGCCATGCCATACACGCCCACCTCTGGGACTGCTCCCGGCGCACCAGCACGTCTCGCCAAACCCGCTTCAACCGCCTCTCACGCTACTACGTGCGTCTTAGGAACGTCGACTACCCTCTAACAAATGCAGATGTCGTGTCCTTTGACTTCGCCGCCACGCCCGGCGCCGTGACCATAGAGATTCCACCCGGAAGCTACTAGTCCAGCGTCTGTCACGCGCACAGGAACGCCGCAGCCTGCAACGACATGACTGTTCTCAGCGGAGGGTGATATATTGGGAAAGGATTCTGTACCCGGCCGGAAACTGTGCCCGGAGCGGCCGGGGGACTGGACGGTCTTTGGGAAGTATGGGCGGGACTGCCTTGCTGCGGTGAGGCTCGAGGGCTCAGCAGAGGGGCTCCGGATGGATCACATCGTCTGCAGCGCGGTGCAGGATGCGGAAGTGTACTTTGGCCTGTGTAAGACTCCACCGTGGGTGAGGGCGGCGTACTGGCTCGTGTGTGTAAGCCGGATGCCGACCTTCAAGGAGTGGTTTATACGCAGCGTCCTGTGGATCCAGCTGAGAGCCATCTTCTTCAAGCATGACTTTGACGAATACCATGGAAGGATCACGGTTCTGCGCTGGTATTACTGGTGGCCGCCGCAGTGGGTGTTGGACTTTGAGGACAGGAKTGCGTTTGCGATATCGCGAGAGGTGCTGCGTGCGAATTACTGGCTTGCGCGACTTGTCTTCGGGATGGACATCTCGTATGACGAATATGAGCCCATGTATTGACCCGAGTAGTTAATCTTAATACGAAGTTGGTGGAGATGAAACCGTTGCTTTGTACGGAGCAAAGACTATGCATGCACCAAGAGGTCATGACCAGCGCCACCGCCTCAACAGCTCGGCATGTCCAGTTTGGGACATGAGGCATGCAGGAGATACGGCAGCTATCAGCAATCGAGAATTTTTGATCATATTACGCCCGCCCGATGGGTTCAGGACAACTCACTCTGTAGCTGGCAAACAAGACCCGAATCCACACCCCGCCCTTTAGGTGTCTCTGCTCACATCATGAATCATCCCTTTGAAGATCCTCCCTATTGATGATCTGCTCTCATACAGTGGCCAGAAAACACAGATGAACATTCCAACCCATACCCAAACGAAACTCACAACGCACCATGCCTTGAAGCCAGCCTTGGAAAAAATCCAGGCGGATCCAAAGAGTGTGTAGGGAACTAACAAGACAGCGACAAAAACGAATATTGCGTTAGCCATAATTGCGAGCCTTGTCGCACGTCTGACCAATCTTGGGTCCATGGGATCGGTGAAGGGGCTGTCGGGTTGGTTGGAATCCTCTTTATCCGCTGCCGTTCTGGAGTTTGGGAAACTTTGCTGGTCGCGAGTGGCGTGACTGTTGATCTGACAGACTTGTGAAGAATTGGCTATGCTATTTGGTGTTCTAGCAGCTCGCCCTTTAGCGAGCATACCTGACTGAAGATTCGACCCATCGGCAGAAACGTTCTCTATTTCAGAGACCGTAATGCCCTTAATCTTGGCGTCGCGAGCGATGGCTTCTGGCTCAGAGTTGGAATATTTGGCAGGGAACAGAAAGCTGAGCACAATAGCAAGTAGCAACCCTGTCAAAATCGACGTGATATTGCCTGCAAGAGCGTTCAGAGGTTCCCCAAGGGTGTGGACGTTGATGGTATCGCTGCGTCTCTTAGTAACGACGAGCCAAGCCGTCAGTCCACAGGAGAGGCCAGCCCAAGGGGAGGCGACAGTCGCGACCCAGGACATACGGGGCCAAAGAAGGACCAAGGCAACCGGAAAGACACCGCCACCCACAATCACGCCAAGGACCGTGAGAATCCACGTGAGATCGATGGAGACCGCATTGAGAACGCAGCAAAAGCTGAGGCAAGTCAGTCAACTACTATGGAAACATGACAAACAGTTCGGCTTACCCGGAAAGGAGGCTCGCATAGAAAAGGATCCCTCCGTGGGATACCCTTACCAGTTCGGAGCTGGAAGCTTGTGGCCGAATATATGTTTTGTAGATATCGAAGGTTAAAAGAGAGCTGGCGGCGATTAATTCTGCGCTCGTCGCCGAGGTGACAGCCATGAATAGGAGCAGTAGCATAAGGCCGGCGCCTCCCTTGCCCAGGAGAGCGATAGCTGTCGCAGGGGCGCTCAATCCGGCACCATTTTGCGCAGCACTTAGTGGTTCAGGATATGTTGGGAATGCTGGGTTAGAGGTGAGAGCCACACATCCGAGGCCCATGGCAGTTGCAAAGCCAAAGGGGATCCCATACCAAGCAAGACCACCTGCGATGTACGCTTTTACTGAAGTGTGCGGCTGCGAAGCAATGGCACGCTGCCAGTAGGCCTGATCCAGCCAAACATTGGCAAAGCCTGCAATTAATAAATCTGCCAACGTCAGAGGAAGTGGGTTTTTCGTCGACGGTAAAGCTTACTCCAGGCGAAGATTAGACCGTCCACCGAACGAAAGGTCAGGTACGAGCCTTCATGGTTGCCCGGGACGGGCGTCCTCTCCGATGCCTCAGTAAGGAGGTCGTAGAACCGATCAAGACCGCCCACCTTCCCGGTAGGCAAGTAGACTTGGAAAGCAAAGACCATAATTGCCACGAACAAGATTGCCGTGTGAGTGTAATCGGCAATGAAGGTGCTCCTCAGACCACCAGCAACGACGTATGCGGCAACCACGAATGGGATAATCCAGCAGGCTGCATAGGTATTGACGCCGGATAGTGCAGCAACAACTTGGCTTCCCCCGAGAACGAGACAAGCACCAACCATCATATTGGTAGCAATGCCGAAAAACCAATAAGATATGTGGGCGACGTATCCATTTCGACTTAGCACGATCTCAGGGAAAGTGTGCGCCCCTGGGGCATGGGCCTTGATTTTGATAGCAATCAGTCCGAACAAGAGGATCTGTAGAGTACCATTTGCCGCGTACCACATGCCACCGGATATGCCGTAAGTGTACGCAAATGTCGAGGAGGTCAAGAGCGTGGCGGACCACGTCCAAGAAGACACAATCCCGGTGGCAATAAGGCCAGGTTTGACCGACCGAGAAGCAGTGTTGAATTCCTCAGCGTTGTGGGTGGAAAAATCCGTGTAGCGGTTTTGAAGGTATGTCAATAGGAGCCTATTGCACGATTAACCATCAACGAAGATGAATGAAAATTGAAAGGGTTCGGAGGTGCGGCTCTCACATAAACATGGCGAAGAACCCGCCGATACCGATCACAATGCCATATCCGAACCCGTCCGAGAGAACTTGGAGTCCGCCTGCTGCTGAGGACATATTTGACCGAGTCCTTGCCGGACATATGTTTGTGCTGACGGTGCAGGTAAGGATGGTTGATGTAGCATGTATATCACGGAGCGACACCGTGTCTGCGATGCTGGAGGGTTGCGCGCCCTTTATCCTCGCAGGACGCTGAAGCATTCGCCCTTACTCTGCTTAGAGTCTACATAACCTTAACCAAACGTTTGGGCAGCGCTGCAAGCTTGTGGAGTTCCGGGGTAGCGGCGTTGTGGAGTTGTAAATGGGGTCATGGAGTTGTGGAGGTCTGGAGTGATGGGGTCAAATGGCGTCGTGGGGTTCTGGGGTCGTGGCGTTGTGCAGGTACCCCAACCAGAGCACCCGCCGTAGTGAGCATCCCTCGACCTTCTCCAACATGTCGTTGCTGCCGGCCAGGGCGGTCGCCCGGTGGGCATCGCCGACGGCGGATTGGGGGTGCCAGGGTACTGTTACCAATCTGTGAGAATATCCTTCCGACATTGAACATCGAACCTCGCGCCTGATCAACGTCCACGCCTGGTCCGCATTGGGCGCGGCTTTCTATATATCCATCCATGCGAAGTACTTGGCACCCGAATGGCTCGTCAGTAGGTTGTCTCATCATCAAGATACCGTTACGCCCGCAAAGCTATTCTAGCGAAGATCCGGAGATGTCGGTGTTCTTCCAAGCCATATCGCAGTATGAACGACCTTTGCCATCTCCGTCATACATACCACTGACAGAGTTAGGGACAACCCCGTACAGCGCGGCGATGTTGAAAAGATGCTGGGGACCCTTGGCTTAAATATCAAGCCGGAGGAGTCTGCTGATTATCAGCTGCTGTTAGCAGCTGTCCACGACTGCGCGGAACGGGTCATGAGACTCCCGGACTACCAGCCCACTCCAGATCTTGAACGGTATCCCCGTGAAAATGTCCGGCTACCAACCACGGGCGAGCAGATCCTTGGCCATGCTTGGGCACACAGATCCTTTGCCAGAGGTCGTCCCGAGGGTACTGTGCTACGAGGGAAAACCGTGTGTCTGAAGGACTGCATCGCTGTGGCTGGTGTGCCACAGTTCTTCGGAAGTGATGCTTTCCCAGCATGGACCCCTTCGACTGATGCTACGGTCGTCACCCGTGTTCTAGACGCTGGCGCAGATATCCTTGGTACGGCAACCTGCGAGCATTTTTGCAACTCTACTGCGTCATTTACGAGTGCTCAAGGCACTGTGGAGAATCCATACGCTTCTGGATACTCCTCTGGCGGTAGTACTTCCGGTGGTGCTGCTCTCGTCGGTGCAGGTCTTGTTGATATCGCCATTGGCACAGACCAGGGAGGCAGCATCCGCGTTCCAGCGTCCCTCTCCGGATGCGTTGGTTTGAAGCCCACGCATGGACTGATACCCTACACTGGCATCACCTCTGGTGATCCTATCGATGATCATGTCGGACCCTTGGCCCGCTCCGTGGCCGACATTGCAGCTTGTCTTGATGCAATTGCAGGCCACGACAACATTGACGACCGATCAGTTGGCGCGGGCTCCAATGGCTCGTACAATTTCGTTGCTACACTTCAGCAACCAGCCAGACTTGATGGCGTTAAAATTGCGATTCTCAAAGAGGCGTTTGACCAGCCATCGCTGCAAGAACCAGTTAGGCAGCGAGTCTTGGAAGCAGCTCAGCACCTGCAACAACTGGGCGCCACTATGAAAGAGATCTCAGTACCGCTTCACACGGAGGGACCGTCTATCTGGGTAATTCAGCAGCGCATATCCGGATCTTTGGGAATCTTGGGCCGGGCTGCGGGACGAAGAGGCCTCCAGCTGACAGAATTCGAACATGCTCGTCTGCCTTGGACCGACGCCACCTTCGAGAAACTTTTCCCATCCACAAAGAACACTGTCATCAACGGACTATACCTTCTGGAAAAGTTCCCAGGTCTCTACAGCAAGACTATCAACATCGGACGGCAGATTAGAGACGCATACGACAATATTTTGGAGGAGTTTGACGTTATAGTCATGCCGACGACACCAATGGTGGCACCGCGTCATGGCCCCAGAGACTCAGTCCTCGGTTCCTTCGAACCAAGCATTGGGGTTACTTCGAATACCGCTGTTTTTAATGTAACTGGACATCCAGCTCTGTCTCTGCCTGTTGGATTCGCGCCCGCTGCTGATAGGGCTGATCTGCTGCTCCCTGTTGGCATGCAACTCGTCGGTAGCATGTGGCAGGAGAAAACCTTACTACGAGTTGGCCATGCCTGGGAAAGAACTCGCAATTGGAAGGAACAATCAGCTGAGCCTAGAAAGGTGGATACATCGCACCGTCAACCGAAACGAACAGTTCCGGGCGTGCCCCGGGGGGAAATCGATGGGAACAGGTCTCCAAAGATCAGCGTGTCAAGCTAGTAGCATAGATGTTTAGGTGCGAAAATCAACCATTGAAGTTCAAGCAAGGTTCCTCAACTTTCGCGAGGCTCCAGCACTCTCACTCTTTCCTTCAATTCGTGGCTGTGATCTAGCGGTCGAGCTAATTTTTCGTTGGTTGTTCAACCGGACCTGTAAGGTAATTTGGTTACTGTGCTGTTGCGTACTTGAAACCACCGTAATAACCACAAAAGCCAATCATCCAGTGTCTAATGCAAAGTCGGAGCTGAGGTTTACCAGTTAGTTAGAATACAATCTTAAGCAAATACGGTGTGAATTTAATTTGAGCCCGGATGTCTGGAAACATAACATGATTGCCTCTTGACAACAAGATAACCTCGGACTTCAGCGGCCTTGTACGAATCAATTAAGCGTGGTATATCTTCAAAGGTCGGGATCGTTAGCTCGGGCTCGATGCCGCCCTTTCCTCGCCTTTGCTCACTTGCTTGGCATCCTACTACGCTCGTCACACATTTGCTCAATTCTTTGAACACTATGCTATGCGTCTAACCTCTCCACTGCTCCGACGGAAGCCCTAGAATGCCTAGGTTGCTACGGACTTTTAGTGTTGTGAGGCTCCACGCGTTTGCTGCCAAAGAGTCTACATAGACCACAGCAGCGACAACACCTTCTCCCGATACGAAGACATAGATCTTTCTGCAGGCATTTGTAGGCCGTAGGCCAATGACCAAATCGGGTCTAAGTGACTGGTTGGCCATTCCACAGCCATTTATTTGTCGGCCCGCGGATAGGCTGTCAACTGCTGTCGTGCGGGATCCTATTGTCATTGTATTTTCAAGTTGTAAGCCGAGATGGCCTAAATCACTAATGCCAACGGTTGACAAAGTGTCACCAGGACGCACTCCAGCTGTTGTTACTCGTTCCACTGAACCCCGTACCGGTGCACCAGCACTCATCATGGCACAGGTTGTTGAAGTGGCAGAGAGTCTGGCAACTTCACGGTCGCATTGGGGTCGACGACGACTATGAACGCGGAAAGCCGCATTTCTGTTGGTTGTGGTTCGAGTTGCGAACCGCCAAGAATTCAAGAGGCGAAGCGCTGCATGGTTGATCAGGGGTACCAGAAGATTCGGCAGTGGGACGAAATTAGGTGAAATTCGCAGGGCACGGCAAACTGACGGATGAAATCCGACACCGTGATTTGCTAGTACCGCCCGCCACATCCGGACCTTCTCCACAATGGACGCCACTCTCCCGATCTGTTTGACTGCCGGCTTTGCAGACCCTTACCAGAGCACATCGTGACCCACCAAAACCACACCTGCTTGAAGCGTGTTGGCCCGAATCCTGGGTCTCCTCAGTCTCTCTGGTTCGCGATGCCACCTACCACGCTCTCGCGGAGCCTATTCCTTCCCTCCTGGGGCCCGCTCGGAGTGGCGTATTGTCCTCTGAACCCTGGCAGTAAAGTTGGGGTATTCCTGTCTTGCCGTCCTGGCAGTCCCATGTGTGAGCTCGGCTGCTGGGAGTCCCGAGCCGCAATGTCCCGACCAACGGTGTGGAGTTACGTAAATTCAGGTGTGTATATTGTTGATGCGTGTAAGCCACATCGCGTGTCCATGCAACCATCCCGACTTGCACAAAGCTCGCCTCCCCGACGCCTCTCCATGTGGGCTACGGTCTTTTACGTCGACGCGAGATGTTGATTCGAGACATGGCTAAACTTTATGGAACTTGGCTGCCAGGTAGGACGCCAACATCCATTACTGTGCACCCAATGCCGGAAAGCGATCATCTTCCGGTACGAGACTCACATTAAGCGTGGAGTCAAATGCCTTCCAGGACTCAGTCCCTCCCTTGGATATCCCAGGGCGCTGGCCCCAAATGGAGCAACAATTTCTTAGGTTGACACTAGAGTGAAACGTTATCAGCGCTCGCGAGAGGCTGGGTGTACTCGTATGTCTTGTGGTGGTCCGACGGGTGGTGGGGTAAGCCTGAGCCCCGCTTAAGGGACCCAGTTCAGCTCAGTACCCCATCACGGAACCAGCAAATGAAAGCGTGCATGTAAGCCACATTACTCCAGCCCTTGGATCTTAAAGCTGCAAATCCCCCATCTCCAACCGTACCCTCTTGCTCCAACACTCCGGTTCATGGAGCAAACGACCCGCCACGATGCTGGGCGGAAACACTCAAACGTCTCCAAGAAAGCGCCGGCGCACTGCAAATTGTGGTGGAAAAGTGCGTATGTGCCCTCATTGCGGCCGTACCTTCAAGCGCACCGAGCATCTGGAGCGCCATGTCCGCACACGTGAGTCTGGCTATTGGCACCCCGGCGAGAGAAGAGGCTGAGTGGTTGTTGCAATCCAGACACCAAGGAGAAGCCCTTTGTGTGCCATTGCGGCGCTGCTTTCTCAAGGCGGGACTTGCTCACGCGACATCAGCGGGTCGAACCACACGGCTCCGGCACTGAGATGTCGTCGGGTGGTGTCCCGGGTCCAGTCCCAGTCCCAACGTTGCCACCAGAGTATGGTAGGGCGGCTGAGGCTGACCTCGCAGCGGCGACGTGGCTCCCCGGTCTGAGTGTAGACCCCTGGGTGGCTCCACAGCCGTTGCAACCGGTGATTCAGCCATCAACGGAGGAGCCAGGACGGAGGAATGGATACGTTGACTCAGGATCTTGCGGTCAAGATCTATCGTCTCCTCAGTTGCTCGATGGAGGTATGTCACAGGCAGGTCGGATAATTCTGATGTGCTAACGAGCTGAAGGAATTGAATTTGACCCTCACTTTAGACAGTTTGCCAACTTTCTTGACGGGGTAGGCCTACCAGCTGAATGGAGTCCTTACTTCAACGGCCCGGAGAAGGGCAGCGAAGCCATGGACTCCGACTCGGGAGGCGCGCGTGAAGGAACGGCTTCCCCTGTACCCGGTCCAAGGACGCGAGCTGGCACGCCGTTTAGCTCTTGGTTGCCCACGGCGCCCACCGGCAATCGAATGTCCAATTACGTCTCGGACGCGAATAGTGAGCTCCATCTATACCCGTATCGGCGTGGAAAATGTACTTGATAAACTGACTGTCGAAAAAAGACCCTCGGGCAATTGACCCAGAGTCACAACCATTCAAGGTGACTGAGGAGCACCGTGCCACAATAAGGGCACGTTTGCAAAGTATGTCGGGTGTCCCTGACCCAGTTTTCGAGCTACCATCGCGGCATGCCCTAACTAGGTATATCACGTCTTTCTTCGAGGGATTCCACTCGCACATGCCATTCATCCACTGTCCAACCTGGCGCATGCTCGACAACTCATTGGAACTCATACTCGGTATCGCTGCCGTCGGCGCCCAATATTCGTTCGAGCATAGAGTGTCAGAACGACTGTTCCGTGCGGGCAAATCGATACTCGTGGAGAGGCTTTCGAGAACGGTGGACCAACTCGGGCATAGAACAAGCTCATTCATCTCACTGAACACGCCGTACGGACCACGTCGGGACGAACATATCGGCGACACTGGGCACTGGTCTCCAATTGAAACGGTGCGGGCGCTTATCGCTCTCATGGGCTTCGCGACATGGGAGCCTAAGACGTCCCTAGTACAGGAGGCATTTGCTCTTCAGGAACTCCTCACCCATGTGCTCCGAGACATTGGCCTTGAGGATGTTGACGAGCCGCTGCCACCATTATCTGATTCACACAGCAACGACGCCTCTCTTGAAATGCAGTGGCGAGCCTGGATAGAGCAAGAGTCATCCCGCAGATCCAAGCTGATTGCCTTTTCCTTCCTCCACACCCACAGCTTCGCGTATAATGTCTATCCGGTGCTCCGGAGTAACGAGGTCAACTTGAGACTGCCATGCTCTACCAAAGAGTGGAAAGCCTCAACCGCAACACAATGGCAGAGCGCTAGGAAGGAAGTGCGGAAGCAACAGCTGTACTTCCAAGAGGCGTTGTCTCTGTTGTTGAAAAACAAGAACCGTCCGGCTCCCCTTGACCCGATCCCGACTCCGCTCGGTAATTATGTGCTTCTCCACGGCTTGCTACAACGGATCCACATCGTACGGGACTTGAGTCTCCCGTTGACGACCAGTTCCGCCGCGCTGCCATGCGAAGAGGTAGAAAAGCTTGAGTAAGTCGTCTCAATCATAGACCCGCCACGCCACTAACAAATGCAGGCGCGGTCTCCGCTCTTGGACATCTGGTTGGCAGCAGGCTCCAGAGTCCAGTCTTGATCCTAATAATGAAAATGGGCCTATCCCATTTACTTCTAGCTCCCTCCTCGCGCTCGCCTATGTTCGAATACACCTCCACTTGGGGCCTTACCGGCAGCTTGAGACACGCGACCCGGTGCAAATCGCTCGGGCGATTAGTCTATCACCCGGCGTCGAGCGGAGTAACGGCATCATCGCGGCACTACTATACGCAGCACATATGCTAAGTATTCCCGTCCGTCTAGGCGTAGACCGGGTGGCACGCAGTCAAGCCTTCTTTTGGAGTGTGAGGCACTCGTTGGCCAGCCTCGATTGTAGTATATTGCTTAGCAACTGGCTTGTCAAACTCAGTGACACAATGGAGGCAACCCCCGTGAGTGGTATGGCCGCAGTCATCACTATGACTATGCGTATGAGAGAGCTGACCCTTTTGCCCAGACAGCGAAAATCGGATAGTGCACTGGGTGCGATGTATCGTCGAGGAGGCATTTGCAGTTGTTGATTTTGAGGATGAGCCGGATGGACAAACGGAATTTCGCGATCCGGCAAGCTTGAGCTTAGCAGTGTTAAAGATTTGGGCGCATTTCTTTAAGACTAACACACAGTGGCCTTTTATTAATATTATCGGGGCAGGCTTAGAAAAGTATCGCGAGATACTTGTTTCAGAGATAAAATAGTTATCTCTGGACGTACTGCAGCGCCCTACGATATCTATATCGAGGCAATTGATATGCGGGCCGAAGCACTTTACTATGGGGGCTACGCTACGGGGCGTGCTTCTTGCGGACGGTGATAGCCATATCTCGCCAATCTTGGAGCGTGGTCTTGCCGCCCATATAGTGCTGCGTCTATCGCTCGCGTCGCCTTGGTAGACATCGGGCTGCTTTCCCAGAGCCCACCTTCGTTGTCTCTCGGCGGGCTCAAAACCCGCAGCGGCGGCACCTTGATTATCGTATTATAGATGTACTGGAGCTAGAAATAGTAACCAAAAAATGAACGGCATTCCCGGGGCCTGAAGGTTTACTGCGCCCCAGCAACTTTTGGGTCGGCTTTGCTGAGCTATATGTGGCAGCCTCCATGGCTTCTTTCTTGTTACAGTTGAAATTCACATTTCTTGCATGATCGTAGTTTTGTATCAAGCAGATTCAATCAGAGGAGTTTGGAGAATTGGTTTACTAATTCGCACAACACGATTACATGATTGAAACTTGAGTAACACGGATTGATTGAAGGCCAGAGCTGACATTCACCAGGCGGGCCGGAGTAAGGTTTTACACCGCTCGTATTGAGGATCCGGCGTTTCGACGAGTGTTGGAGAATATCAGAGAGGTTTTGGGGTCACTTGGATGCCAAACGACTTGGAGACGATTGGATCCACTTGGAGACTGGAGGGACCTAACGTCGACCCCAACCACAGTGGGCCCCACGCCCCACTCATTTTCCATCGTAAAACCTGGGGTATCAGCCAGACCTGCGACATTACATTTCAAATGTCCATACTTTTGCTGGTTCAGCTTGCGAATAATTCAATCAACAATGTCTTCGAAGCGGATAACAAATTGGCAATCTGAAGCGGCACAGAAACGACAGTCCCTCCATGATCTTATCCCATCGGAGTGGATTCTTCGTGGTGATTTACCGCCGGCAAATGTGCAAAAGGACGTTGCAGATGGATTTGTCCATCAGTACCTCAGCGATACTGAAGTCAAATATACCGAAGCTGAAGCATCGACCATACTACGTCTTATTCGTCTTGGCAGGTGGACTGCCCGCGACGTGGTTGGTGCCTTTTGCCATCGAGCAGCTCTCGCTCATCAAATGGTCAGTGCTGAACTCCGAGCTTGCGGGCTACTTTTTTCCATGGTATCAGCCGAGCTTCCATCGCTGACTGCTATGGTTAACAGACGAACTGTCTACATGAGATCTTCTTCGAAGCTGCATTGGACGATGCTCAAAGACTCGACGATCATCTCGCAAGGACTGGAACGCCTGTGGGCCCTCTCCACGGCCTCCCTGTCAGTCTGAAGGATCAACTGCATGTTAAGGGCGTAGAAACAACGATGGGCTACGTCGGCTGGATCGGAACCTTCGAGGGGAAAAGGGGCACAGGTAAGGAGAAAGTTCGTGAGAGCGAACTTGTGCGTGAGTTGCGAGAACTTGGTGCAGTTCTATACTGCAAGACGAGTGTCCCTCATACGCTCATTTCCGGCGAAACAATCAACAACATTATCGGTTACGTGCCGAATCCAAAAAACAGGCTTCTGTCGGCCGGCGGCAGCTCCGGTGGAGAAGGGGCCCTCCTTGCACTCCGTGGAAGCCCCTTGGGATTCGGCACGGACATTGGAGGAAGCATCCGGATCCCTGCAGCTTTCAATGGCCTTTATGGATTGAAACCCTCAAGCGGCAGAATCCCATACGAGGGGATGGCAAACAGCATGGATGGTCAAAATTCAATCCTAAGTGTTATAGGCCCCATGGCTACCTCTGTGGAAACATTGAAGCTCTGCGTGGAAGCAGTGCTTGGGGCACAGCCGTGGCTTCATGATCCTTTGGTAGTAGAGCTTCCTTGGAGAGAGTCAATCTTTCAACAAGCCTTTAATTGCGTCAACCCTATGGCTTTTGGACTCCTCTTAAACGATGGCCAGGCTTCAGTTCACCCCCCGGTCAGCCGCGCTCTGAACCGAGTTGCTGACACTCTTACAAGATTGGGCCATAAGGTCATTGACTGGAAGCCTCCTTCTCACAAACGCGGGGTCGATATAGCGGTATGACCTGTGCTTCGTCTCTTTCCACTCTGGAACCAATTCCTCTAACACATTTAGCACGACGTTTGGGCGTTTGACGGAGGCCATGATTTGCACGCAGCCTTTTCACTTTCCGGGGAACCAATTTCGGATCAGATCGCGCAGAATTATGGCAATGAGCCGCGGGCCGAAAAGACAGCCTCTCAAATCGCAGCGGCAAATGTGGCAAAACGCGCTTATCAGAAGGAATACATGGACTATTGGAACTCCACATCCCAGGTGACGGGCACTGGGGAACCCGTGGTTGCAGTGATCACCCCCGTGGCGCCCTTCGCAGCCGCGAGACCTGGAAGGTACAACTATTACGGTGAGCTGCCAAAGATTCGACGTGAGCAACGTGACGATTGGAACTAAGCTAGCTTAGGTTACACCACGGTCACAAATGTTCTTGACTACTCTGCGGTAGTAATCCCAGTGACGACCTGTGACCGAGTGCTTGATTCGTTTGAGACGGAGTATGTCCCGTTCAGCGCACTAGACGAGGAAGTTTGGAAAAGTTGTAAGTCTGCCGTCATAATTCTTACCAATGGTGCATCTTAGGTATATATCTAAATTGTCTCCTTAGATGATCCTGAGGTCTACCACGGAACACCGGTTGGTGTGCAGCTGGTAGGTAGGAGGTTGGAGGAAGAGAAAGTTCTTGGCCTTGCAACAATGATTTCAAGAGAAATTTGAATATTATAGTCTGCGCTCTACGTTATCAAAGCTCTTCCTTGCTAGTTCCCTTGCTCCATCTACCACCGTGCGAAACGATTGCGGGAATGCGGCAATAGAAGTAGTTGTATAAACTTGGAACCTGCACTTGCACTAGGGTGGCGATCAACGCAATCAATTCAACCTCAGCCTTTAATTGAGTGAGTTGACGGCTTAATAAGCTTTTCCTCCGTTGAGTTGATCAACCTCGCTCCTGTGTTGAGTTTGGTTGAGGTTGCGTTGACTAGTTGACCAACCCGTCGGCCGATGTACCTGTAAGCAGACCATAGCTTGGATAGCTTGGAATCAGGGCATGCAAGGCAGGCTCACTCCTACCCTGCCTCCTCCTCCTGCATCTGTATTCGCAAACCTTTAAGCCACTCTCCTACTCCTTTCTCCTCCACTACCTCGGCTACCGTTGCATCCGCCTTATCTAGTAGGATGGGGTCAATTTCATCCACGATGCCTGCTTGCAGCTATACTCGCAGCACCTGGCAAATAGAAATCGTGCTTGCCTCTAACTAATTCCGTAGAGGTATAACCATGCGACCTACCGCGGAGAATAGCCTCTCATACTCCACGCTCGTCGCCTGAACCATCATGAAGTCTATAGCCATTCGCGAAGCCTAAGGCATTTGAACCGCTGCGAATGCTAATACTCACGAGGATCCCGAACGTCGCTATCTATAGGTAATAGGTCCTTCTGCCACCTAATATACTCGTCTTCCGCCTCGTCGGGATCAAGCCCTTAGCAAGGACGTACCCGAGCTTTATCCTTAAATTATTCGAAAGGGGAATAGTACTATATTTTTTAACGCTTTGCAGCTAGTTTTCTAGACCCGTGCCTAGAGATAKTCAACGCCATATAGTCCCTATCCCAAACGGACTATACACTATCTTTCGCCTTAGAAACTTACTTCGGTCGATGTGAGAAGCGTGGCCAGGAGGTATAAGCTAGCATGTACTTGG
>LFRF01000052.1:64151-85898 GCA_001189435.1 Tolypocladium ophioglossoides CBS 100239 | reverse complement strand
GGGGGGGGGTGATATCCAGAGGATTACTCATGATGGTCGGTTTTGCGGCAGGCTCGAAAAAGGCAAACTGCAGGGGCCGCTGATCGTCCGCGACAGGAACAAAAGGCCCTGGTACACTTTGCGCTTGCGGTTGGCCACATTGATTGACCGACGCGCTCCTGTGGGTGCAACCACGTGTTGCCGGGCCGCAGAATACTCGTCACATTTTCTCATGCAGTTGGGATCTTTATACGGAGCGGATGGGGTTATTTGCAAGGGTTGACGATGGGTGATCTATCGCATGTTTCCTCTCCTCCCCACTCGTCTCCCCGCTCTCCAGTTCACGCACCTGCCCGTTGGTTATACAAGCTGGCGTCCGATCCAGCCAGGAGGGGCGAGAACAGCTTCGGGTCCAAGCGCGGGCATTCCCAGCCGGAGCTTGGACCGGAACGTAGTCTGCGAATACACAACTCCACCAACAGCCGCTTACAGGAGTAACTGCATGGGTTAGCAACAGTAACTTGGTCTTTGTCTACGTCCAATTCTGAGMGTTACATAGGCAGGATTCGACGTAAAGAGCGGACGACCTCTTAATACCTAAATTTTGGGCGGTGCCTTCCAGACGGCGGGGTAATGCAGATCTGATTCCTCCTCCACCTGAATCTGAAGTGCAAGGTCCAGGAGTCGGTGAGAGGGGAGGTCAGCACTGTACTGTCGGGATACGAGGATGTTAGGCAAGGAAAGCAGGCCGCCGTGACCCCGCAGCAAATTTCGGATGGTGCCGAAAGGAGCTGCTGTCCCTTTCTGGTCCAAAGCTCGTACCAGTCCAACTGTTTCCCCGCATTGATCGACGCTTCTCCGCGCCAGCTCTCGAGGTGATGAATATGATGAGTAGCGCGGAGTTGCGGCAACGTTAGATGCGCACCAATAACGACGCACCATCTCGTTGCACCAACATGAGAGCTGTCTGACACGCGAGCTGCCCCAAGGTCACGCCCTCAATACCTGGGTCCTTATGGCCAGGATCACGGAATAGCGCCATGGTACGACCGACGAGTACATCATGAGTCTGGCAACGGCAGAGCTGGCGCCGAGACGGTCACGGCACCTCCCCTACCGAACAGGGGTTCGTCCACCGAACGGTCCAGACGTTCGACGTCGTGACTACGGCCTGAGCCCGATCCGAGGCTGCCATCAATTTGTAGCGTCGACTGTCTGCCATGATATGCCATAATATGCCACGCTCTCGATTGTGAGCTCGCTCTCAGGGCACCATGGGGTGGCTCGGACGGACATGGCTGGACAGAGGCACGTTTGCTGCGCGTTCCCCCGGCATGAGCTCCGGTCGACAAAGGGACGGCGGGGATCGAAGCGTTGGTCCTGGTGCTCTTGTGACCTGTTGTACTGCGTACAAGCGAGCCAATGAGCCACAGGTGCACATTGGAGCACTCACAACGTAACACCAACCTGTAGCGTAGTATTGGTCTATCGTTCTGTTAATCTTCTGACATCCCTCCAGCTTACCTGCAGGCTAAGGCTACGAATTGGTGCGGCTCGTCCCTTTCTTCGCCAGGGTCATTCTAGAACGCGACTGAGCAGGTAATGGTGCGGTTCGTCTCCTCCGGGTATAGGATATTTTTGTTGGCTTCCAATATTTACCTCTGATAGGCGCGCATCTACCTCTACCCCGCCCTCTGCGGCCCCCACTCCCACTTTTCAACAGACGCTAGGCTACTCCACGCCTTGGGCGGGTAGATCTCCGTGCACGACTCTGCATGTGAGTACCTATCATGACCCTGGACAGATGCAGGGATACGTGGGAGGGAGATGCATAGATGTACCAAAAGATTTAACCCCCCGACTCGCCTTTTTTCCCAAGACTTTGTTTTCTTCTCTCTTTGCAATGAAACGGTGACATAGCGAGCAACCCAAACATGTCGTCAGGTATTCTCAGCCCAAAGGATGAGTTCGACCAGGGGGAGAAGGCCGACATTGGTCATTCCGAGATCTTGGCCAACCCAGAACTCATGACCGATGCCTTCGATGGCGAGAACCGCGAGCATGAGATGAGCCTCTGGGCGGCCGTCAAGGGCCACCCCTGGGCTTGCTTCTGGGCGTTCATCATGTGCTTCACCATTGTGAGTCCATCACCCGCGCATCTGGGTTCGCCCCAGTGCCCGGATCTCGAATCCCGGAAATCCACTCTCTGTGCGGAACAACAGCTGATGCCTCGTCAGGTCATGGAGTCGTTTGACATGTTCCTCAACGGCAATTTTGTTGCGCAGGGCGCTTTTCGAGAAAGGTACGGCGTCTACGTTGAGGGATCCGGTTACACCATCCCAACCCGATGGCAGAGTGCCCTCCTCCAGTCCGGTCAATGCGGTGCTTTTGTCGGTGTCTTCTTGGCTGGACCCATCACCAACCGTCTCGGCTACCGTTGGACTACCATCTTGGCACTGGTTCTTATGAATGCCACAATTTTCATTTCCTTCTTTGTGAGTGGCCCGGCCCGTTGTTGAGCTCATCGCCTGACCGTCATCCACTTAGGCCGACTCACTTACCCTCCTCGTGGTCGGACAAGCGTTGGAAGGCGTCCCTTGGGGATTTTTCATTGCGAACTCGCCCGCCTATGCCAGTGAAATCGTTCCTCTCGCCCTTCGAGGTGCCTGCACGTCTACTCTGCAGATGAGCTGGTCTATCGGTGGAATCATTGTTGCCGGCGTCACCTACGGCCTCAATCAGCGAACCGATGAGTGGGCTTGGCGAATTCCTCTGGCCTTGCAGTGGATCTTCCCCGTGAGTCCCTCCTGTTTGATCTTGACCCTGCGAGAGCTGACTGACTCGTCTAGACCGCCCTCTTGATCCTCGTCTTCCTCGCCCCTGAATCTCCTTGGTGGCTTATTCGTCGCGGACGCAAAGACGAAGCCCTTCGATCCATCGAGCGCCTTGGCACTAAATCCGGAGAGCATGCTCAACAGACACTTGCCATGATGGAGCGAACCGTTAAGATCGAGGCTCAGATGGGTGGCGCCCCCACTCTCCTCGACCTTATTAAGGGCACTGATTTGAGGCGAACAATCATCACCTGCTTGATGTACGCGTCACAGAATTTTGCTGGTAACCTGATTGCCAACCAAGCAACTTTCTTCTTCGAGCGTGAGTAGCCCCCCCTGACATCTTTCAAGCGTGGGTGTCTGACTCCCCGCTTAGAAGCCGGCATCTCGACCGACCGTGCTTTCCAGCTCAACCTGATCAATTCGTGCCTTCAATTCATTGCGAACGCGGGTGCTTGGTTTCTTACCGCCTGGTTGAGTCGTCGAACCATCTATCTCTGGGGCACAGCCACCAACATCACTCTGCTCTTTATTCTCGGCATCTGCGCCTCTGTCTCACAGAACACGGCGACCAACTACGCCCAGGCCGTTCTAGGTATCATCATCTCCTTCGTTTTTGCCGGTACCCTCGGACCGATCTCATACACCATCATCGCCGAGACGTCCTCGGTCCGTCTTCGCGCTTTAAGCACCGGTGTCGGTCGTGCCGCCTACTATGTCGCGGAGATCCCCATGATTTATCTAGCCTCGCAGCTCCTCAACCCGACGGGATGGGACCTCGCAGGCAAGTGCGGTTACGTTTGGGGAGGTACCGCTTGCGTCTGCTGGGTCATGGCCTTCTTCTTTCTTCCTGAGCTCAAGCACCGCTCTTACCGCGAGGCCGACATCTTGTTCAATCGCAAGGTTCCCGCTAGGAAGTTCAAGTCGACCATTATTGACGTCAAGGATAACGAGTAAGGCATGGCGATGGACAAGAAGGAACATAACGCTTTGTGAGCTTTTGCGGCGTATGTGAATAAAGACACTGGCAGTTTCAGGGTGACGCAGACAGTATTTGGACAAGAGACAATGAAGCTTTGCCTGCCACTTTGAGATCTCCATCTTGAACTCATTATTAACGGCAGCGGTGTGGGTATCAGTTAGATCCTGCCCAGATATATTTACTCTCTTTGGCTATGCACGTACAATTTCAGGAGATTAGGACGACGAAGAATCGGGCGGTCGACATACGTCACGGCAAGAGAGTCCGCGAGTCTATTCACGACAGCCTTGGCCCGCTGGACGCGAAGAGTGACCTACTTGGGCTGGCTAAACTCTCCATCTCTTCATGGAATCCGTAAAATCCGTTTGACAGTGCTGCCGGTCGCGATGCCCTAACAGTCAGCCTTCTTGTATTTGAAGCTATGCGCGCCGCCATGCGTCAGGACAATGAGAAGCAAGCGCTGGCAGCAGCCCTGACGGGCCGCCCCCAGCGAGCTGCCAAGGGCGCCTCCCTTTGGCGTGGCGCTAAATAGCGCGACGGCACGGGCCTGACCGCACATGCTAGGTAGCTAAGCCCTCCACTAAAGTAAGGTACCTAGGTAAGGTAACCATCCCATCACGCGTTGGTCCGCCGCACGCCGTTGCACCCTGCCGACCACCCATACGAAGTCCTGCCGTGGAAGCTTGCTAACAGTGCCGGGCCTGTCACATCTCAGCGGCGGACAGAGGTCAGCAGATGCGAGTTATGCCAAAGTAGAGTGCGTGTGCAGCAACACTCCCTTGCGCCCCGAAGACGAAGATAGATCGAGACGCCGCAGAATGTCGGTGTACTCATGATGCTCTCTAATCTGCATCGCGCTAATGGACGGCACCGCAGCGCACTCCCAGCGAGCGCCGACGGGGTCCTCGCGCCCCCCAGCGATAGGGCAGATGCAGCTCCAGAGGACGAAGCTCGGGAGAAGCTGCAGCACGAAGGCTGTCCTCCTTGTTACCCGTTCGACCTCGAATTTCTCGAATTTCCCTTGCGAGCCCCCCCAGAGGAATACTGCGGGATAATACTGCTGCACGGAACGCACGGCTTTGTGCTCTGTGCCCAGTCGCTGGACTGGGGGCAGTTTCGGCGATGCCCGGCGAACGGTCGACGCTCACAATAAACATGGTGCACAGGGCGACGACGGCGTGATCCAAGCAACAAGGTGGGCTGCAGAACTGGGTCGAGCTCCAGGACTGCCATTTTCGGGAGCATGAGATGATCGAACAGGAAGTCATCCAGCTCGGACGACAACTCGATGAGCCGCAGCACGCAAACCTCAGCGCACCGAGGAGGCAGCCTTCCTCAAATTGGTTCGCAGAAGGCGCCCACTGCGCACAACCGGCACAACCCAGGCGACGGCAGTTGGCGCAGCGCTCTCAACCTCCGCCCCAGGAGCGGACGAGGCCGGCGAGGTGGGCCCCGGCGCGCGGTAGGCGGACGGGACGGCGCCGAAACACCTTGCCTGACTTTGTCGAGGGGTAACGTTACGGCGTGCTGGCCGTCGGGCCGGGTGCCAAAGACGGTACTTCGTACCGAGCATGGTCTAGATGCAAAGGGCTCAGCGCACGTGGGAACATGAAGGCATTCCTGTTGGCCGAGGAACGGACCCCAACCGCAACTCTACCCATCGGTAGCGCGCCGGGCCTACCCACCATCGCATCGAACAAGGGCAGTTTTTGCCATTGATGGGGGTGTCAAAGTCAAGCTAATTCCCTGTGACGTGTGGACAGCGAGGGTGAAGTGTGAAAAGAATGGCCAAGTGCAGACAGATGGTGACGGGTGAAAAACAGGGAAGCGATGCTTTCCTGGAGGGAATGACGCGCGGGGGCCTTAGCGAGCCGTCGTCCAACAACGCGTCACTGCCAATTGGTTGGGGCAACTAGGCCAGGAACAAACAAATTAGCGGCCCTCGTACGAAGTACGAAGTACCAAACAACCTCACATGTGATCTTGCGATACCCGAGAGAGAGCTCATCCATGTCCACCGAGCAGTGAAGAAGTCTTCGACTGATCCCGCAGCCCATACTCCGTACCAACCAGCAACAACAGACACAGGCTCAACAACGTCAACAAACCACCCCGCCATGAGCGCCGTCAAGAATGAGGGGCTCCCTCAGGGTGAGCCCGCGCCGGAGCTGCTCGACGGGCGCATCTGGGTCGACGGCTGCTTCGACTTCTTCCACCACGGTGCGTTCGGGCAATCCCAGCTATATGGACTCTGGTTACTGACTAGAGCAGGCCACGCCGGGGCCATGGTCCAGGCTAGGCAGCTGGGCGACGAGCTGTATGCGGGCGTCCACTCGGACGAGGACATTCTCGCCAATAAGGGGCCGACCGTCATGACCCTGGAAGAGCGGTGCGTTCCGTTTTCACGCCATGTTGCGTGTCCATGGCCACCAACTAACTGACTCCAAAAAGACTGGCCGCCACCAATGCCTGCCGCTGGGTCACGGCGTCCATCGGCCACGCGCCCTACGTCACCGAGCTGCCCTACATCACGCACTACGGCTGCAAGTACGTCGTCCACGGCGACGACATCACCTCGGACAGCGACGGCAACGACTGCTACCGCTTCGTCAAGCAGGCCGGCCGCTTCAAGGTGGTCAAGCGCTCGCCGGGCATCTCGACGACGGACCTGGTCGGCCGCATGCTGCTGTGCACCAAGACGCACTTCATCCACTCCCTGCAGCGCATGCTCGCCGGCGAGGAGGGCTACGGGTCGCCCGACGAGCGGAGGGTCCAGGGCGCGGCCATGATGGAGCGCATGCGGCTGTACGCCACCGACGAGACGGCCAAGGCGCCCGGCGCCGACGTCTGGTTCTGGACGGCGTCGGGGCGCGCGAAAGCAGCGGACACGGCCGAGGAGGCCGGCGTGTATGAGAAGCTCCTCGCGGGGCGCGGGCCACTGCCTGGGCAGCGCATCGTCTACGTGGACGGCGGCTTCGACCTCTTCTCGAGCGGGCACATTGAGTTCCTACGCAAGGTGGTGGTGGAGGAGKAGGAGCTGGCGCGCAAGAAGGGCTGGTTCGCGGAGGCGGCGGCGGGCCAGCGGCGGGCGGGCAACGGCGGGCGGGACTACGGACCGGCGTTTGTGGCCGTGGGCGTGCACGAGGACGAGGTGATCAACCAGTGGAAGGGCGTCAACTACCCCATCATGAACATCTTTGAGCGCGGGCTGTGCGTGCTGCAGTGCAAGGTATCCCCCCAGCCCATGCATGTCTCACCCTGACTGGGAGAAGCGCATTCACGCTGACGACACCAGTACATCCACGCCGTCGTGTTTGGCGCGCCCTTTACGCCGACCAGGGCCTACCTCTCGTCGCTGCCGTGGGGCGTGCCCGACGCCATCTACCACGGGCCGACGGCCTTCATGCCGCTCACGTACGACCCCTACACGGCGCCCAAGGAAATGGGCATCTATCGCGAGATCGGGGCGCACGCGTTCGCCGACGTCAACGCGGGGCAGATTGTGCAGCGCATCATGCGCAGCCGCGACATGTACGAGGCGCGACAGCGGGCCAAGGGCGTCAAGGCGGAGGTGGAGACGGCAGCGCGGCAGCGGGAGATGCTGGAGGAGGAGCAGCGGAGGAGGGAGGCGGAGCGGGCGGCCTCATAGGGGAGGGGAGCAAGCATGGGAGGCTGACGCTGGGATGGATGGGTGCATCTGGGCCGGAGTCTTTGCGTTTTTTCTTCTGGTTGGGAGGGCGGCGCGGATCGGGTCGGGTCGGGTCTTCAACAGGCCATGTCTGGATCTGGACTTTGGACAGTGGCAGGAATACAGAAAGCGGTGTGCTCAACGAAGTCGCCGTCGGGCAGCATTGGGAGGTATGTCTCCGAGCCACGGAGGCTGGCGACGGTCACGCAGCACGTCTCCCCGTTTCATCAATGGGCATAGACGCGAGACGGCAGCGTCCATCGGCAGCGATAGCAAGCACAACTGGGTTATTAATCAAGCCGATGAATCAACCCAGCAGGAATCAAGCATCAAGGATAGCGTTGCCCTGTCGAAACGATGACTTCATGCGGCGGCCGGCGGCTTAAGAGAGCGCGGCCGGGTCGGCGCGGCTATCCACGGCGCCGCGTGGCAATTCCGCCCCTTGGCCCGACTTACTCGCATCTACGGAGTACGTACACGGCATCTGCGAGGCACGATTCGTAGAAACAGGGAGTTTGTTTCTACTGCCACCTCTGTTCATTCTGATCTCAGATGCCGGAGACGGTCTGGTCGGTTCAAGATGGCGGCGACTGCCTGGCGAGCCCGTCCGGAACCCTCCGGCACGGCACTGGCTGGTAGGCCGAAGGGGAACCGTTCCGCGCCGGCTGTTAATGAGCTCCGCCCACGGATTTAGCACCTCGGCCGGGGCAGGGCGCAAGGGAGCGGCGCGGTGGGCCTGTACTGTACAACATGGCGCTGCGCTGCGCCGGAAGCGTAGCAGGTATGACGCGGGTTTCTGCCGTTCGCACGACGTAACAGAAGCCCGTATCCGGATAGCTGCTTCATCCACAAGGCGGCATTCTCCCATCTGGAGACGACGGCTCTGCAGTCCACGGCCGGCCTCGCGGCGCCGACCGGGGCGGCAGGCGTCGGGCAGCCAGCCTCCTGGAACGCCGCTAGAAGCACGAGTCACCTGCCCTCTGACTCCGCCCTCTGAGCGCCAAGCCGTGGGGCACGGCAGCGCATCACTGCTCGGAAGGGCAAACTCAAAGGCCCTTGATAGCCGCCATCTCCGGTTCCGCGGGCGGCGTGTAGGTACTAAAACGGCGGCATCCATTTTTTCCTTCTTCTTCCCTTTGGCTTTGTTGACATACCAAGTAGGCTGGCTACTTGACTGCTTCGCGCACACTCACTGGAATAGACATTGCTTGGTCGAGGATAGGATACGCTGCTTGGACGAGGAAGAAACGTCGAGACGTGCTCACCTTGACTCCGCCCACCTCCAACACCAGCGCGAGCAGCAAGACCACAACATCAACATCACCACCGCCGCCGCCGTCATGGCCCCCTCCGCCGTCCCCCAGCAGCAGGACGTCGACCTCACCGCCGCCGCCGTCCAGCGCAAAGAGGCCCAGTCCCATGCCACCAACGGCACCACGCCCCAGGAGCTCGACGCCTCGCGGCTCACCTACACGCTCACCTCGAAGCCGCGCCCCGTGCCCGACGAGGCCGTCGCCAACGCCGGCGACGAGACCGTCGCCACCGACCACATGGTCACGGCCGTCTGGCGCGCCGCCTCGGGCTGGGCCGCCCCCGAGCTCAAGCCCTACGGGCCCCTAAGCCTCATGCCTACGGCGAGCTGCCTGCACTACGCGACCGAGTGTTTCGAGGGGCTCAAGGTCTTCCGCGGGCACGACGGCCGCCTGCGCGTCTTCCGCCCGGACCGCAACGCCGCGCGCATGCGCATGTCGGCGGGCCGCATCTCGCTGCCGCTGTTCGAGCCCGCCGAGCTGGAGAAGCTCATGGTCGCGCTGCTGACTGTCGACGGCCCGCGCTGGCTGCCTAAGGAGCGGCCTGGCAACTTCCTGTACCTGCGCCCGACGCTCATCGGCACCCAGTCGCAGCTGGGCGTGCAGGCCCCCAAGGAGGCCATGCTGTACATCATCGTCACCTTCATGCCGCGCATGGACAGCCCGCCCGGCGGCATGCGCCTGCACACGTCGCCCGAGGACATGGTGCGCGCCTGGGTCGGCGGCTTCGGGTACGCCAAGGTGGGCGCTAACTACGGCCCGTCGCTCATGGCCACGCAGGACGCGCGCCGCCGCGGCTTCCACCAGATCCTGTGGCTGTACGGCGAGCAGGGCGAGTGCACCGAGGCCGGCGCGAGCAACTTCTTCGTCGTCTGGAGGCGCAAGGGCGACGGAAAGCGGGAGCTCATCACGGCGCCGCTGGATGATAAGCTGATCCTCGATGGCGTCACGCGCCGCAGCTGCATCGACGTTGCGCGGGAGCGCCTGGCGGGCGAGGTCGAGGTCACGGAGCGCAAGTACACCATCGCCGAGCTCGTCGAGGCCGACGCCGAGGGCCGCATCCTCGAGGCCTTTGCCGCGGGCACTGCCGTGAGTTGCCCCGACCGACGCCTCTGTGAATAGCCAGATGCTGACCGACCCTTTAGTACTTCATCTGCCCCGTCTCGCAGATCCACCACCGCGGCCAGGACATCAACATCCCCATGGGCCCCGAGGGCAAGGCCGGCGAGGTCACGTCCAAGATCAAGGGCGTCGTCGGCGACATCATGTACGGCCGCGAGCAGCACCCCTGGGGCGTCGTCATCCCCGAGAAGGAGTGATGGCGCGGTAATGCCGGAGTTATTTTTTCAACCTTTGCTTTGGACCTTGAGGGTCGTAATTGGTTTAGACCTTGCTTTGCTGCTTGAGCCATTATGGCTGGAGTTTGGCGAACGCATGACCCGGCTCTGCCGGCAGCTGCGGGCGGGACGCACATGGCCATGTAGATACGATAGACGTGAAT
Source organism: Tolypocladium ophioglossoides CBS 100239 (assembly GCA_001189435.1). Classification (NCBI taxonomy): domain Eukaryota; kingdom Fungi; phylum Ascomycota; class Sordariomycetes; order Hypocreales; family Ophiocordycipitaceae; genus Tolypocladium; species Tolypocladium ophioglossoides. The sequence goes on along the minus strand of LFRF01000052.1, from coordinate 75,604 downwards.
TCGCAACAAAAGAACGACATGATGACGATGGTCCTTGGGTAGGTGTGTGGTCAAGTCTACCTTGTGACATCAGTGTTGTTAGCTATCGCAAGTTCACCTACATACAGTACATGCGCTACTTCGTTCACTCCCAAACTGACCCCTAATCGAATTTCATGTTCTGCGCAGCCTTCATCACTTCACCGTGCACCAGTTCGCGGAATTCCTGTCTACAGTCAGCTGTGAGCCTGTTGCCATAATCGAGGCAGCACGTACATTATCAATATCGTCCAAGGCCTCCTCGTTCTCCCGGAGGATGCTCTGAGCTTCTGCCTTGAAACGCTCAATCTCGTGCTCCATGGTATTCTTACCGTTTCGCAGGTAATGCCTCTTCTCGGCGCCGTCGCTGTTTAGTTCCTTCCAGGCCTGCTGCTCCTCCCGGAGGCACGCCTCCCACTCTTGCTGGAGCTCCCGGAGCTCGTCTTGCGCCGCGGACAGCTGGTTGCGCAGGGTCGACAGGTGCGTGGCAATGGTTGCGCTGGGGAGGCTGTCGGCGTGGCAGAGCGTGGCGGAGAGCGGGTATGCAATGTTGGAGTACAGCGCGTCGGCTTGCGACAGGACAGCAGACGACTTGTCGGACAGGCCTGCGATTTGGGACTCGGTGGCGCCGTGGGCCTGCACGATTTCCTCGGCGACCGACGTGTAAAGCTCTAGTCCCGCGTCGGCAAAAGCGCCTGCGTGCCATGTCAGCTCGAACAGGTCGGTGCTGCTGGTAGCAAAGCGCACCCTGAAGCCGTGCCAGTGCATCGTCCTCGCCGTCGAGGCTCCTTGTGTCTTTCAACTGCAGATTGTCCGAGCCCGGGTCGACGAAGCAGGCGCGGAACCGCTGGTACGTGTGCTCGCTAGGGCCCCACGAGTTCGGCGACGTCGACTGCACCTTGGGCGTGGGTTCCTGGCTGCGCAGCCGGGCGCGTAGGCTGGACGAGGGGACGGGCTCAAGGAGGGTGGAAGAAGAGCACGGTTCGCTGCTCGAGGCCTTTTTGGGCATGCCGCGGATGCGTACCTGCAGCCGGCTCATGGTGAGTGATGATGCAGTGAACCGGCCTTCCGCTGCTTCAACACGGGATGCTGCTGGCCGTGAACGGCGAGTGGCTTGAGAGGTGCATGAGGCTGGTAGAGAGCTGGAAGCATGGTCGAAAGGACAAAAGAGGCGGCTAGGTCGTGGGTGCGAAAGGGGAAGGCACGGGTGAGGCCCGCCACTTTCCAGAACCACCAGGCAGCTGATCTGACAACATCAAAGCGGGTGATTGACAGCACCCGGCTGAGCCACTTCGCTTCATCAACCGTGAATTCATCCATCTCTTGCTACTGCCCTGCCGTTGACGCATTCACTCCTTCCATCTGCCGGGCGCACACATCAGTCCATCACCGGCCGCGTCAGGCCCAGCTTGGCCTCTGCCACGGCCACAATCTCCTCCCAGCCCACCATGGCCCCGTCGCCCGTGTCGTTGCAGGCCAGCGTCTTGGAGATGGGCCGCAGCACCTCGACCCAGCCGTCGGCGCCGCCCCAGTCCTCCTCGAGCGTGCGCAGGTTCCTGGCCGTGACGGGGTTGCGCCACATGGCCGTGTTCATGGCAACGCAGACGACAATCTTCTTGCGCACGCCGTCGACGGACCCGTCGGTATCCCAGGCGCGCACGATGGAGAGCAGCAGCGTGTCGCAGATGCCCGCCACCATCTTGGCCATGGTGTTGGCGCTGAGCGGCGCGACGATCATGAGGTCGGCCCAGCGGCGCATCTCGATGTGCAGGATGGGCGCGCCGCGCGTCCAGGGGCGCGTCCACTCGGCGGCGTCGGTGTAGATGCCGTCGACGTTGGGCATGCGGCGCACCTCGGCGAGGGAGGGCTGCTCGGCGGACTGGCCGGCGAGGAAGTGCTCGGCGGCGGCAGTGAGGACGAGCCGGATGGAGAGGTTTCTGTGCGAGGCGAGGCCGTTGATGATCTGGACGAGCTTGATGCTGGCGACGGAGCCCGACGCGGCGAGCAGGAGGTGCAGCTTGCCGTCGCTGCGCGCGACGGAGACGTTGTTCGCGGCCGAGGCGTGGATGCCGTCGGCCGGCGGGTCGGGGCCTTGACGGGCGGCGTGCAGCATGGTGCCTCGCTTCTGCTGAGATGTGGTTACGTGCTCTCCGTGTATGTCGGGCTCAAGGTGAGGCGTGTCGGGCTTCTCCAACATGCTCGAGGTGTTAGTTGGAGCGAAGAGGCGGAGCTTCCACTTGCTCAGAGCTTCCGACGCCACGGTTCACGCTCAGCCACAGTGGGCCTTGATTACCGCAAACTTGATTGGTCAGCATGCGCCGCTCGCCCATTACATCACCCGAGGCAGTTCGTGGCCTGGCATTTTTGCAACTGTCACGCAACAACCCGTCACCCATTGCACATCATGTTCTCCCGAACAGCCGCCTTGGTGCGCCCGACTCGCCTCTGCTCTGACCGACCACGTCGCTGACCAGCCTGATCCAGACCCTGCTGCGGCAAACCGCCCGCCCGGCCGCTGCGCGAACAGCCTTTCGCGCACCCATCTCGCCCCTCTCTCCCTTGCGCTTCTCGCCGATCCAGGCCCGCCTGCTGTCCGACCAGACGCGCTCCGCCATCGACAAGGCCGTCGCATCGGCTCCCGTGGTGCTGTTCATGAAGGGAACGCCTGAGATGCCGCAGTGCGGGTTCTCGCGCTTCGTCATCCAGGTGCTGGGCCTGCAGGGCGTCGACCCGCAGAAGTTTGCCGCCTTCAACGTGCTCGAAGATTCGGAGCTGCGCGAGGGCATCAAGGAGTACTCGGACTGGCCGACGATCCCGCAGCTGTATGTCGAGCGCGAGTTTGTCGGGGGCGCGGATATCATCAAGAACATGAACGACAGCGGCGACCTGGCCAAGATGTTTGAGGACAAGGGGCTGGTGGTGACCGGCGGGCAGGAGTAAAAGGGGCCAAGGTTTGCCCTGAGATGAAGCTGGGTGTACGATACGAGACGGTGTATCCTCGAGATGCCGTTGTGTATATAACAGGGCATGGCATACAACGACCCGGCATGGGGCCAGGACTCGGGAGTGCGTTGGAGACAATACTATGGCATCACATCTCCTATGCAGGATACGCCGCGCCGTCGGCCCTCATGTCGCTCCCCGCCGACCAGATGGGCGTGCCGTCCACGGGGTCGACCGTGTACCGAATGATCTGGCCGCGCCCAAACAGCCCGCGGTCCACGTCCCTGACCACCGTCACCCTGTGGCCCAGCTTCCGCAGCCCCTCGATCGTCTCCTCGGGCATGCCCTCCTCCAGGTTGACGGTCCACTCGGCCTCCTTGCCGCCCTCGGGGACGGCCGCCACTATGCACACGCGCGGCGCGTCGAGGGCCTGCTGCGGGTTCAGGCGGCCGACGAGCTGGCCCAGCAGCACCTGGACGTGGCCCTGCGGCTGCATGAAGCCGCCCATGACGCCAAACGTCGAGTGCAACGAGCCATCGCACAGGTTCGTCACCATGCCCGGGATGATGGTGTGGTAGGGCCGCTTGCGCGGCTCCAGGCGGTTCGGGTGCGCGGCGTCGAGAGAGAAGTTGGCGCCGCGGTTCTGCAGCGTGAAGCCGCAACCTCGAGGGATGATGCCGGTGCCGAAGCCTTCGTAGTTGGAATTGATAAAGGACGCGGCGTTGCCCTGGGCGTCGGTGACGGTGAAGTAGACGGTGTCGCTGCTCTGCAGCGCGGGCGAGGTGAAGGCCGGGGGCTCGCCGTGGTGGAGGTGCGCGGCGGCCCGGGACGGGTCGAAGAGCTGCGCGCGCCCGGCGAGGTACGCCTCGGAGATGAGGCCCCGGGTCGGCACGGCGCTGACGTTGGGGTCCGCGACGAACCAGCGGGCGTCGGCGAAGCCCAGGCGCAGGGCCTCGATGATGGCGTGCAAGTACGGCGCGGAGTTGAAGTCGGCGGGCGCAAAGGCCGGGATCTTGCCCTGCTCCTCGAGCGCCTGGAGGATGCCGAGGGCCATGAGCGCGACGATGCCCTGCCCATTGGGCGGGTGCTCCCAGAGCTCGASGCCGCCGCCGCTCTCGGCCTGGCCCTGGCCGCGGAACTTGAGCGAGATGGGCGCGACGGGCTCGCTGCCGGCGTCGAGGTGGTGCTGCAGGTCGGCGAGCTCGAGGTGGCCGCCGAGGTCCCGCACGACCTTGACGAGCGCCTCGGCGACACGGCCGGCGTAGAAGCCCGGCTTGCCCTGCTCGGCGAGGGCGCGGAAGGTCCGGGCGAGGGCCGGGTTCTTCATCACCTCGCCGGCGCGGGGGGCGCGGACGCCGTCGGGGGCGCCGGGGTCGTGCTTGAGCATCTCGGCGAAGTTGGGTGATGCGGCGCGGATGTGAGCCTCGGCGGACGTCCACTGCATATTGTCAGTCAACCCCATATGAGCACCCCGAGATGGAGCATCATACAGAGTGCCCCGCCACCTCCGATACGGGGAACCCCTTCTCGCCCAGCCTGATGGCCGGTGCCAGCACCGCGGCCATGTCGAGCTTGCCGCTGCCGAACCGCTCCACCGTGTCGACCCATCCCGCCGCGGCGCCGGGCACCGTCACGGCGTGGACGCTCTGCATGGGGATCTTGCCGGTGGCACCGTCCGCGACGCCCAGGTCCCGCCGGATCGTGTCGAGGGTGCACTTGGCGCCCGAGCGACCGGAGCCGTTCATGGCCTTGACCGTCCGTGCGGAGGCGTCCCAGAAGAGGATGAACATGTCGCCGCCGATGCCCGTGGAGCAGGGCTCCGTCATGTTGAGCCCGGCGGCTGTTACACGGTCAGCCACATGCCTCTATCTATAGGTGTCGTGTCACGGCGCACGTACCAACCGCGACGGCAGCATCCTGCGCTCCGTCAGCCAATGAATCTTGGAGAGACATAAGGAAACGGGTCGTACAGCCGCATTCCCGCCCGCGCGCAGGACCTCGAGGCCGCACTTTGCGGCGAGCGGCTGCGTGCAGGCGACGATGCCCTCGGTGCTGTGGACGACGCTGCGCCGCGAGGGGAACTTCCACATGGCGGGCGCGGGGTCCTGGTAGAGGGACGAGCTGGGGAGGGGCATGCTGTGATGATGCTGCGATGATGCTGCGATGATGCTGCGATGATGCTGACGATGTATGCCTACTAATTAGCTATCTTCCCGCTGGCTATAAAAGAGCGCTTCTTTGACGTGAAAGAGGACGCCGCATAATTGAGAAGAGGCCTCGGTCATCGTGATGCCGCATGTTCCCCGCGATGCGGAGGGGCCCGGTGTGGGGTTACTCGGGCTCCCGTAACCGGAAGCTGTCAAACGGGCGGGCTAGGGCCGAACCACGAGATATCCCCGAGTGGAACCATGGGTTTGAACGCAACCTTTATATGTTTGGGGCAGGGATGAATACCAATGCTGACAAGTTGCTCTGATTGACACATGGATACGTGGAAGCTTGATATTGTGTGCTGAAAGGCTTGATTCTGGCTTGCTGGCAGGAAAAGCAACGCTTTGGAATGCAGTTCAAGCTCGTCCAACCCGCCCTCACAAACGCGCGCGAGGACCTGCCTGCAGCTCCCGGAGCACATCCTCAATCGTCGCAGCCGCATCCGTCGCCATCCCGTACCCAGCCTGGAACCCAGTGCCACCGGCGCCATAGTTGTGTACAAGCGCTCGCCGAGTCCCCTTGACAGAGATATCCTCCCGCTCAACGCGCGCGCCGCCTTCACGCGAGGGACGCATCCCGGCAAAGGAGGCGAGGACCTCGTGCGGCCGCTCGCGCAGGTCGGGGCACAGCGCCGTCGTGCGCGCCATGATGGACTCTGTCTCGTAAGAGTACGTCGCGGCGTCGCTGCCCACCGTCAGTCGGTCTGCTGTGTACGTGAGCGTGTCGGAGCCACGCTTACCTGGTGCCCTTTTGCATGTAGCCGCCGAGAATCACGTTGCCATTCGACCGCGGCCGCGGGATGATGTACGTCTCGTAGTCGCGCCCGTGCCGCATGACGTTGTGCTTCACCGCGGGCGCCCTCGCGAGCACGACCTGCCCGCGCGTCGGGTAGCACTTGGGGTCCTCGACGCCGGGGAGTGTCCGCGCCGCGTTGCCGGTGCAGTTGAAGACGGCCTTGGTGCGGGGGCTGGCAAAGGCGGCCTGGATGCTGTCGAGCTTCTGCCGCACGAATCGCACGCCGTGCTGGTCGCGGAGGGTGGCGTAGAGGTACTCGATGTGCTTGGGCGCGTGGAGGGTCAAGGTGGTGCAGGAGATGCCGTACTCGACGCCCGCGGGCAGCTCTTCAGCAGGCAGGATCTTGAACTATGATGGAGTCAGCACCGCACGGAGGATCTGATACCGTGCAGGGCCGGACAGGTGTCACTCGCGTCTTCTAGGTACTCGGAGATGGCCTTGATCTTTTCGTGCGGCGCATTGGCGTCCCAGTACTCGATGGAGTGTGCGCGAGCAACAAATGCCTCCTCGCCGCGTTCGGACGCCAACTTGGCGAGGTGCGCGTAGCCCATGCGGTCCCATCTCAGCGCGTTCTTGTCGCTGCCCGAGATGCCCGAGAAGTTGGATCCGGCCCTGGACCACGGGTCAGTCAAGAGTGGACAGGGTTGGGGCAGGGCGTCTCACCATGGTGATGTGTACTCGGGAGAGGTGTCTCCGGGCAGGTACTCTGCGATGACGGTGATGTGGTGGCCGAGGCCGCGCTCGGCGAGCACGAGGGCGACGTCGAGGCCGATGATGCCGGCGCTGTGAGAGTAGAGGTCGAGTGTGAACAAGGGGAACTATAATTGGACTTCATGCGAGGGTCGACCCACCCAACAATGACAATGGCCTCGTTTGTCGGTGCGGCCATGGCTCACTTCCGGCTTCAAGTTGTCGGTCTCGCTGTTGAGGCGGGGGCGGGGTTCGCTCGATGCTCTGTGATTAGGATCGCGAGCGAATACGAGTCGAGTGTGACAATGCTTGAATGCTTGGCCGCCGATGAAGATCAAGCTCGATTGGTGTGGCCCACGTGTTTGCCGTTGAAGGGGCCGAAGAATGCCGTTGCAAGCCATGGTGTCGTAGGCGGCTTGGGTGCGGCGCGGAGTCCTCGCCGACAGCGGCGCTCCGGCCCACTCTGCTTTACTCCCTCCCTGCCAGTATGGTGTGTGCAATAATATTCTTATTTCTCGGTGTAAAACAATACCATATTGGCAAGATGACGACTCCAGAGACGACTGCTGTCCCTGGTCCCCAGCTGCTTGAATGCAAGGGAATCTCGGGGTATCTGATAGTATCCCGCAACTCTTCCCGCTCAGTATGAGCACTCGGCGTTCTCATCGTCGCCTTGGCTGTCCTTCCGTGGCGCCCTCAGCTGGCAGGGCTGGGTTCGCGTTCCTTGGATACGGAGTTGCTATTGCTGCGCTCGCACTCGGGTACCCAAAGCGCAGAGTCGCCGAGCCGATCAGCCGTCAGGCCGGCCCTGCCCGGGTTCTTGAATCCCGCTTCGAGCTGGCGCTGGTACGAGATGTTGCGGAGGCGTTCGGACTCGGCTGGGGTGAGTTGAAGCTGCAGCTCGCGCGTCAGTATTAGGCGCCATAGCGTTGGCGTGTAAGTCGCCAACGAAACAAGGCACCGTGGACTCACGTATATCTCGATGCCAATGGCGTGGATAGCCAGTCCCAGCCACAGGGCCATGCCAAACGTCATGTTGAGGGATGCCCTCACCGCCTCGGCGCCGTCCGCATTCAAGTCCGCCTTGACCGGGGCCCAGGCGCTGAGCGATGTGCACTCGGGGTACTTTGCCACGAGCGCGTCCGTGCCGTTGAAGAAGGAGGCGAGCTCGGTGCATGGCTTGGCCAGGTAGTACGGGCCCATGTCCGCCATCGAGGTGACGATGGAGGCAATGCTCATGATGAACCTGCATGTGATGATGCAGGCGGCCTGGTTCATGGTCAGCATAAAGACCTAGCCAGTGCGCCGGGGTCGAGAGACTTCTTACGTAGAACCACGCGCGCAGCATCCAGGCGCGGTGCTGCTCCAGCTGAAGCATCTTGACATTGTAGTACGCAATCGCCAGCGAGCCCACAAACATAATGGCCATGAGTCCCACAACGGCCTGGATCTCGACGCCGCCACCAAACGCGTGGCGCGCAATCATGACGCTGCCGACGGTGCCCGCCACGCCGAGCAGGATGACGAGGTACCCGTTGAGCCGGTGGAAGAGGATGAGCTTGTGCCGGATGACGGGCAGGAACTGGAAGCAGACGAGGAAGCCCGCGGGGATTATGGCGTACAGGTGCAGCTTGATGCCGACGAGGAGGTACGTCTGCGTGTTGTAGGTCCAGCACTCGCCGGGGACGGCGTGGTTAGCGCCACTACCGTTGAGGGAGCAGTATTTGCCGTCGTAGTCGAGGTACATGAAGCGAGCGAGGCAAAAGCCCAGCATGGCGCCGGCGAAGATGAACCAGAGCACGAAGTTGTAGCCCTTGCCGAAGCCGATGGGGTTGTAGACCTTGCGCATGGCGGCGACGAAGCCGTTGGCGGGCGGGCGGSTCGGCGCGACCATTGCGTGGATGGGAGAGTGAGTGCCAAATGTAGGTTAACAGTAGGAGGGTTGGCTGGTAACGGTTGTATTAATTCATGAAGAATACAAGGCCCAAGGCTGAGCTGCTGTGCGAATGTTTGTGTGAGGGAGCGATGGAGTGACACACGGCCTCTTCATGCCCGGAGACAACCCAGCAGCATCAAATATATGTCAACGGCTCAGCCTCATCAATGAGAAGCAAACCCCGCGTAGCCAACGAGTGCGTCGTAGACATTGGCGAGGATGCTCGCGCAGCTTCAGCTTGATCATTTGACGTCAACTTCTAGGTGGGCGGGCCGCACGTCGCTCCGGCCCGGGAGATGCTATTCTAAGAGCCCGAGCCGAGTGCGAGAGGCGGATCAAGCACTCGATCCCGCTGTCGATTGGCGTGGCACCTCTGCTCCGCCGGGGCTTGCGTGCGACCGGGCAGTCAACCGTCCGCGTGGAGGGCGGCTTATTAGCTGGGCGCAGCAGGTGTCGAATTGCAGCGCGTATGATTGGGCTGGCTGGGCCGGGCCACGAGGCCTTGTGCGGCCATCCACGACATAAGCCGCGTTATCACCAGGTAAATGACACGCTTCAGCCTCACGGTAGCGCCGACGAGATGCCGCCCAGTGTGGGAGACAGCGGAGGGCGCATCTTTCGACGCTGTTGAACCCGACAACTTGCAAGTGGGTGTGAGTGAGCGCAGGATCCCAAGCCAAGCGTCGAGCTTCGTGGAAGCCGAGACGCTCTCGAGTCTTCAGCAACATCGCGCAACAATAAGCCTCTCAAGTTCCATTGGCGGCCGGATCAACCTTGGGCCTGGGCCGGCGCAGAACGAGGACGGGAGAGAACAGGTTGCTAAATCCTCTCAGTGAGCTTTACCAGCTTTGCCTGGCATCGTGGCTGTTGTACAGTGAAGCCTGGCATCCACCCATCGGCACCCGCAGAGTCTCCGTCAGACGGCTCCGTCATACGAGAACGCTTGGAAGCTGTCGAGTTGAGAATAAAAGAAAAGGCAGCTTACGATCCAGCACTTGGTAGGACTTTAAGACTGATTACGGGCGTGAAAGTTAAACCAAGGCCCCAAAGCCATCGTGGGTGCATATCCCAACCAGGATGTACTTGTCAGCCCTACGGTACTCGGTCGGAATAATACCGACACACCCACCGGCAACGCTCATCCCTGGCTGTGGCAGAGAACATGACTCGGGCTGCGGCAGGGAGTTGCCTGGGTAATTCACGCAAGTTGAAACGTGGAGTTCTGTCAAGTTCCCTCGGAGATATTACTCTCGCTCGACGCCTCTAAGTCTCTGACATGCTTGTCTAGCGGCCCCATCTCAAGCCGCCACAAGACCTTCCAAAAGCTGCCACCATTTATGTTGGGAAAGGCAACCAATGCAGTCGAGGGTAGCCGAGGACTAACGTACGCAAGGCTCGATCTTGGCAAACAAGTCGAGGCGCATTATGTTTGAGACTGAGAAAGTCTTGAACGATCGAATATTATTAGACCTTGGACTTTGTCGAACAAGGCTCGCTGGTCGCATTGAACTACTCCAGTAGGATCAGTCAGGGTCGGATGGCGGATCGGACTCAGACCAAGAACAAACCTCATGGACAACGCGCTCTGTATTGCGGGATCTGTGACTTGTTGCGTTGGCGGATGAATCATGGCACTGACATCGGCGACGGCGTTGGGACGCCATGGTTTGGTGATGTTTTTGACTCGTGATGCGATTGAGTTTTGTGGAAGTGAAACGTCGCTCTGTTTTGATTCGCTCTGCTATGACCTCGTCCGTGCCCCGCCGCGTCACACCAAAAGTTGGAACTTGTGTCACCCGCCTGCGTGCAAGAGGCTAATATTAGGATTCAGCCGAGACACCCGGGTTGAGGAGGCTAAAGTACCGAGCACGGAGGGCTGACTGCGTCGCAGACGAAAGCAGGAAACCGCAATTTACCTCATCATTGACAATCACTACATCCATGAGCTCTCTTGATGACTTTGAGTTCTCGAGAACCTCTCTGCGCGCGACAAATGCAGATCTGTCGACGCCTTCAACGATCGTAAAAGCATATTACAAGCTGCAAGTGCTTCAAGCTGGAATTGAGCAAGATTTTAGTTGCATTTAGTTGTTGCATTGGTCAGATCGTCGCACGATGATGCAACGTCTTGTGCCCCAGCCTCGGGCCAACTGTGATTTGGCCGGCAGACAAAGCCAACAGACGCTTGCTCTGGTCTTTACGAAGTACTCCATAGTAGGGTTACAGTTGCGTGGAGCCAAATCCATCGGATCTGCACAAGAACTGCCGAGCACAGCGCGACTAGGGTATATTGACTACGGCGCAACGCATCAGGATCGTGCTTCGCCGCACGGACTACGGGGTACGGACGACAAGGAATGTACTTCGTCCACATGCCCACGTCCGCTCATGTCTGCGCGAGGCGTGTGTGGCTCGTGTTTCCCGACCCATTGTCGCGCTCCGTCGACCACGCAGACCCGTGGCACGTCACCAGGTTCCTCTCGCTGTTGTCGTCGCCATCCACCGCCACGGCCTTCATCTCGAACGACTGATGGACSTGGATCTCGATGGGGCTGTTCTTGGCCTCGCCGTTGCCACCGTGCTGGGCGCCGTCCCCGCGGTTGCCAAAGCTGCGTAGCGGGACGCTTCCGTGTACGGGGCGGGAGCGCTTCGCCGAGTCGCCCAGCGAGCTGATGACCTTGGGGAAGAACATGACGAAGAGCGGCTTGATGGCGGGGACCGAGGCGCAGACGATGGCGACGTTGATTTCGAGACCAGACCAGAGGGCGATGTCGACTCCCGCGACTGGAGGGCCGTTGGTTAGCAGCTGGACCTGTCTTGTATCCCCGAACTACTTCGTACGAGAGAGACATTGCCGGGG
>LFRF01000052.1:23482-64124 GCA_001189435.1 Tolypocladium ophioglossoides CBS 100239 | reverse complement strand
TGGAGCCAAGTTGCTGACGTACAGCGAGTGCAGTCTGATGACGGCCACGATGCAGGCACTTCCAGCGGGTCAGCTTCGCTCACGTTGTTGACTTTGGGAGTGTCCAGCCACGGGAACGTACAATCCACCGCACGCAAACACCGCCATGAGCACAATCTTGGCCCTCCGCGGGATCTGTAGGTTCTTAAGGTACGGGAGGGGCGCCACGAGCAGCGTGATGTCGTTGACGATGTTGAAGCCCGCCAGCGCAAAGTGCAGGTTTTGGCGGTTCATGCAGCTGCCGGGGATGCTGTCGTCCCAGTACTTGGCGACGGGCACGCAGGTGACGATGGTGGCGATCAGGCAGAAGAGCCCGTAGACCGTTAGCCAGATGATGAGGCCTCCGAACAGGCGCTGGGCGCTACGCTCGGTGAAGATGCGCCGGCACTGCAGCAGGACGGAGAACTTGACCGAGAGGTGAGTGATGTTGTAGGCGGTGATGGTGGCGAGCAGCGACTGGAGGAAGTTTTGGATGAGGGCCGGGTCGATCTGGTAGCCCAGGCCGTAGCGGATCTCTGTGATGCGCAGTCAGAACGAATGCCGGACGTCCCGGTTCTTGTTGCCGGCAGCCAGCCGTGCGACTCGGGGAGGGTTGCTCACGATACATGACGGCCGTGATGAAGCCAATGGTGCCGAACTGGACGAGAGGGATAAACTGTCAGCAGACCTGACCACATTCCAAGAGCCCGCGACGCCGTTTGATGCCGCGGCGGATGTGTTCTCCTACCATGGCGACGGTGATGAAGTAGTCGTCGGGGCCAACGTTGCGGACCAGGACAGTCCGCGTGAAGATTCGCAACCCCACCGCGATGCACGCGAGCGTGGTGAAGAAGAAGAGCGAAAAGACGAGGCCATAGTTCCTTTCCACGATGGCAAGGCCCGCGACGTACCACATGGCGACACGAAAGCAGCGCCCAGAGCCGGGCCAGCAACACCCCACAGAGACAGCAATGTGAATGGAATGCGGTGGTGCCTGGCGTCTGTGTCGCCCTCTTCAACGGTTCTGAGGAGCAGGAGACCGACTTAAAGTTCAGAGAGGCCGTTGAAGCTGAAGCCACGCTCCGTCATGCCCCCGTCATCGGCATTAAATGTCCGAGACCGTTGCCCGCCATCCAAGCCCTAGAAGTCGGGACATTGCCAAGCCCAGCCGTCCTTTGTGCCGTGCGCAGACTCGTCTTGCATGCCTGGTGCTCCTACGGATTCTCAGTCTTGCGGATGGATTCAGTGGCAAACGAGGTTGGCGGCCAAACCACCTATCCAGGCGGGCCGTGTACCGACAAGGGCCCCGGCACGGGCCCCTTACAAGGGGTCCTTGCCCGTACTTGGGACGAAGTATTCGTATCAACAAAATGAACCGCAAGGCGTGTTTTCATTCCTCGTTCTCGCCATTGAACGAGCATCATGATGGGAGCCGTCGTCGAATGCCAGCCTGGCCGACGGCCAGCATCGGTCGAATCGCAATTGCAACAAACCGAGTTCAGTACACCGCATTGCACCCCGCAACCAAAGAAACGCCCTGGTCAAAGATTTACTCAATCCCGCCACTTCAAGCAAGGCGGCCGCCGTCCTTCATATGCCGCTGGCGAATATTTCTACCAAGTACTCCGTACTCCGGACGGACTACTTCCGTGCTCGCACAAGGGCAAAAATTTAAACCTCTCAAGCGGGACTCTAAACTGCTTGAGGAAGTAAGCTTGTAGTAGTTGCTTCCTAAAATAACTTAGCGTTGCGTTGAACAAGTTGAGACTTTTGAAAGCGCCGTCCGTACGGAGTGGCCATCGTATTTCGTATGTCTATTCAAGGGAAAGAGAAGAGAGAGTGGCAGGCTCGCTTCGGCCTCTTTTTATTCTGGCTGACGCCCTATCAGCCACTGGAAGTCCCCGTCGCTCGCACGGTACTTTTATAGTCCGCCACTTGCGCGGGGCCGGGCCGGAGGTCCAAGCTCGGCCAACTTACTTCGTACAAAGCCCTGATCCCGGACTTCACTACTCGCGCCTACGAGCACGAGTAGGACCACAAAACCAGCAGGGCCGGTAACATTACCCCGCACATCCCTGCCTTCATACAAAGACGTGGCTACGAGTAGATACTCGTAAACAAATCGGCGATCTGTTTATTGCGCACTCTTCTGCCCGTGGCGCTACCTCCAGCGCTAAGCGTGGCTCGAGCCCTCTGTGGCTCGATAGTTTGTCGAGGCTGACGCACACAGGCTCGGCTAAGAGCAACGGGACGTCGCGTATGAGCAAGGGACAGCTCGGGTGTAACGGGCTGTGTCCGGAGTGGTGGATCCGGGTCCGCCGGACCGAGCAAGCGCGGCCGCTAACTTTCCCTTTCTCTACGAGCCGTGTTTCTCTGGGCAGAGCCATTCTAGTTTGGAATCGTGGCTTGCAGTCGGCTGAGGGGCGTTGCATCCTGGCCTGGCTACTGGCTGTCAATTGCGTGCAAGGGGGCAAGGAGCCCGTTGACGATTCCTCAGAGAGGTTTAGACAACCTGGCCCGTGCTATCAAGGTTTACAAGTACTCGTACGAGAGTGCGGCGGGTTCATTAGCACGACATATATATCCCGTAACACATAGAGTGGGGAGCCTTTCCCGGTTGGGCAGGAGAGACATGGTGGAAGACGGGTCCAGCAGGCCAACGAGAAAGGCATCCTTTGGGCCTTACTATCCCATTCCATTCCAGCTCGTTGTCCATGGACACCCATACTCGTATATTCGTGGCTGGCGTGCATACCTGCCTGCATCGATAGCCGCAAAATGCCACACTCGGTTGCGGGGAGCAGCACGGCTATACTTTCCGGGCGAGAGTATTCAACGGACAGTTGAGCGTGGACACTGTAGATCTCACTACGGCGAGATCTACCGTACATGCATGCTGCAGAAACCGTGTTTTACTTGGTACGTCGGAAGATGAAATCTACGGTTCGGTGCCGATCGAATGCTGCCTCAATCTGACGCCGAGTGCCGACATGCATCATGCATTGCGAGACGTGTATCGGCGCAGACTGGGGCCCCGAGTCACCGCGGACCAGCCTGTTCGTCCGACGGGGTGACACATTGCAGACGTGCCGAGCACTAGCGCATCATGCTCTGTGACTAGTGGCAAGATTCAAACTCCGTCCTCCAAGACCGGAATCGAGCGGAGGCGATTGTGGCTCAACGACGGCTACCTTGACGTTGGCTGAGAACAACCCTTTTCGTCCGATTTGAGTTGCATAATCTAGTGGCAAAGACAATCCACTGGCGTGTAAAATTTTATCCCCTTGCTTCAGTCGAGCTTCGTCATCTGGTTTACCATGCTTGGAGGGTCGATTGCGAAGAGCGTTGTAGGGGCTTAGGGGTACGGAGTATGTGTAGGCTCTCTAGCTGCGGCACGTTTCAAGTCGTAAAGCAGCGAATGGACGCCGTGGACGATGAGAAAGGAGGAGTGACAAGCAATGTTGTCGTTGTACGAGTAGTGCATTTATACGGAGTATCGGGGGGGTTGAATGCAGCGCTTACAGACGGCATCAGGCTGACAGACCCCCCAGCTATGGCAATCGCATGGATACAGCTAGTCGTACAGGTCCTCTTCCTTCTCTAAGGGGGCATCGACATGCATGTTGAACTCCTTCTTGGGGTCGAACAGGAAGACGGCGACAACGGCTGCGACGGCGACAAAGCAGGCTGCGGCAATCCACACGTGCCGAAACGCCACGACAAACGTGTCCAACAGGGCAACCGCTCCAGACTGGATGATCTCGGGCGTCACGCCGGGGATCGACTCGAGCGCCGTCTGGTTGTGGGCGCTGAGGGCGCCGATAAAGGCCCCCAGGTTGTCCGGCGACAGGCCCTTCGGCAGCACCGCCCCTGCAATATTCTCGGGCATGCGGCTCATCTGCGCTGTGAAGAGCGCGTTGTAGATGGCGATGCCGATGGTGCCGCCCAGCGACCGCACGCTGATGATGAGGCCGCTGGCGATGGCGATGAGCTCCGGCGGCGTCGACAGCTGGGCAACGGTCACGAGCGTCGTGAGCGTCATGCCCAGCCCGAAGCCCAGCAGGACGGGGTAGCCCCAGACGGGGTCGTTGGTGCTGCGGTCTGCCGTGGCCATGCACGCGAAGAAGGCGACGAAGATGAGAAAGGCGAGCACCGTCAACCAGCGCGCCCTGCGGGTGACGGCGCAGTACAGGCCGGTGAGCAGGGAGCCGACCATGCAGCAGATGAGCATGATGCTGTAGCGGGTGCCGACAAGGAGGGCGTCCGTCTCGTACAAGACGCTCCCCTACGGAGCTGGTCAGTGAAGGCATCTTACAAGAAGAAGCGTAGTTACCTGGAACGCGAAGTAGATGTTGGCCGCAAAGAAGGCAACGCCCTCGCAGAAGACGCAGAACAGGGCTATGGAAAAGTTGCGGTTCCCCGTAAAGAGCCCGTGGTGGAACATGCCGTCCTTCTTCACAAAGGTCTCGTACACGACGAGCACCAGGGCCAGGGCGAGGCCGATGGCAAAGGTGGCGCTGACATGGGCATCAGACCACGGGTACGGGTTCTGGGACCACGAGAGGCCGACGCAGAAGAGAACCAGGCCGGCGGCGAGGAGGACGTAGCCGACCCAGTCCAGCATCTTGAGCTTGTCCATGGTGCGGCCGCGGTACGCCCTCTGGGCCGGCGTCTCGGGCGGGCTGTAGGCGATGGCGCACAGCAGCGCAGCGAGGAGGTACCAGGCCATGGTCATSTAGTAGTAGTAGCGGAAGCCGTCCCCGGCCGGGTCGTTTGTGCGGTTGAGGGCGCCGCCGACGAGCAGGCCGCAGATGCTGCCGAGGCAGTTGGCCGCCATGTCGGCGGCCTGGCCCCAGGCGCGCCACCGCCGGGGCAGCACCTCGGAGGTGACGGCGTGGAGGAGCGGCTGCACGCCGTAGGAGATGCCGACGACGCAGAAGCCGCCGATGGCCATGTTCATGGACGTGGCGCGCGCGACGATGACGGCGCCCACGGCGCCGAAGAGCGTGAGCACGACGAGGAACCACTTGCGGCCCCAGTAGTCGGCCGCCTGCGAGACGACGGGGCCCAGCACGACGGTGAGGATGGCGATGGGGGCCGAGAGCCAGACGACGCTGGCCTGGCCGCCAAAGTGCGCGGCAATGGTTTGCCCGTGCTGTCGGGCGCCGTCAGCAACTCTGATATCAACTCTACAGGCTTCCCGGCGCGCCCTTGCGCGAGGCCGGAGCACGGGGATGGGACACTCACGGCACCGGCGCCGACCAGGTTGACCAGCTGCGCAGAGTAAATCAGGCCCACGGCGGCCACGGCGAGAAACGTCTTTGCGTGTAAGCGCGGGCGCGGCTCGTCGACGGCCTCGCCCGTGTCCGAGAGGACCTGCTTCCCGCCGGAGGAGACGGCCGCGGACTTGGACTCGGCGACGGCGTCCTCGGTGCTGCTCGCCCTGGCGGCCATGGCTGCCGCTGCTGCTGCTGCTGCTGCTGCTGCTGCTGCTTCGGTCATCGACAGAGGCAGTCGGTTGGTTGGTTGTCGTCGGCGCGGGCCGGGGTGGGCTGGCGATGCTGGAACGGGAACGGGAACGAGCAAGTCGGGGAGGTCATCAGCGGCAGCGCGAGAATAAGGGTTGCACCGGGCGCAGCTCTCGGTGGGAAATCGAAGCACATATGCAAGGGAGACGTCGTGCAGCTGGCTGTCGTCAAGTCACGGCCTCAAGCCGGCGACCTCGCCCTCGATAGCCTCTTCTTCGGGCCCGAGCTGGCCTGTCCGCCGCCGACTGCCACGCAGGCCATGGGTCATGGATCCGGCGTCCAACGATAGCGGTTTAGCCACGCGCGAGAACCCTCTGGAGCCGAGGAGAGAGTACACCTCCATGCTCACGACTGCAGCAGTCGTGCATGAGGCGGCCCAACGTCCCCAACGTCGCAGACAAAGACCACGCCAGCCACTCAGCGGTCGCCGTTCCTCCGCCGCGTCGTCTGGCCTAGGCAGGGGTCCTGGCCCCGTCTTTATGCAGAATGCAGTGGGCTGTAAGACGGAGCATCCCACATCGGAACCACGGGCCACTCTTCAAGGAAGGGGGATCCGCCCACAATCCCGAACGGACAGGCCCGAGCCGCACCCTGCCACGAATCGCCATCCAAGGCCGCGCAACTGGACATGGGAGCCACGCCGTGAAGGTGCTGGAGGCACAAAACTCCCCGCCGTCCTGGTAGCGTAGCCGACCGGCGCCGGGTTTGCGGGATGGACCCCCAGGGAAATGGGAAATCGTACGAGGACGGCGGAAGCTACCCATGTGGGGGGATGCTGCCGGTGCCGGGAGGTTGTCGAGGCTGCCAGGGGTGTGGCATGTGCCAGATACAGTGGCCCGGGGAGTTGACGAACTCGGCATGCTGGCGGACGGCAGGGCCCCAAACCGGCAAGGACGGCTCTGTAGTTGCGGTCGTCGGCTCGTCGTCTTTGCTGGCAAGTCCTCGAGGGTATGTATACACTCTAGTGAAGGCGGGCGATGCGGCCATGTGGCACTCGCGGCTCTAGAGCCGAGCGGGCCTCGATCTGCCACGCGGAAGACTACTGGTACTGTCCTGTCAAAGTACGCACAGACAGCGTGCTGTACCCACGAGTACTTGACGCACTTGACGCACTTGACGCCTGACCTCGCTTCGTGGCCCGCTCTCCTTCAGCTCGGCTGTGCCAGTTCCCGCTCTCCTTCTTCCGTACAAGTACAAGTACGGTGCATGCGAGTTTTGATGGCACATGCTTGTGCCCGTGAGAACATCCGTCACGCCGTCCGCTTCGCCACTGCTCCCCTTGGCCGGCACGCCGACTAACACGGACACCGCCGGCGATTCCCTTGCTCGCCATCACCAGGTCCTTGCTCGCCATCACCGGGGTTCTGCAGCCCGTCTCGCCCGGCCCCTTCCCTCCGCTCCTCTCCGACCATGCTCAACGTCCTGGTCGTCGGCGCCGGGATGGCCGGGCTCTCCGCGGCCATCTCCCTCCGGAGGGCCGGCCACCGCGTCCACGTCTACGAGCGGTCCGCCATGAACAACGAGGTCGGCGCCGCCATCAACGTGCCCCCGAATGCCACCCGCTTCCTGACCGCATGGGGCCTTGACCCCGTGCGCTGGCGCTTCGTCCTGTCGCGCCGCGTCACCTTCAACGACCCCTTTACGCTCGACGTCGTGGCGCAGATGGCGACCGTCAAGACGCCCAGCTCCGTTGGCGGCGCGGACCTGTACTACGCCCATCGGGTGGACTTGCACAGCGCGCTCAAGTGGATGGCTACCCGCGAGGATGGCCCTGGCGTGCCCGCGACGATCCATCTCAAGTCCAACGTCGTCCGCTATGTAGGGATCCCCTGTCCAGGTGCTTCAAGCCACTTACACGTGTGTCTGCCAGGACCCCATGAAGCCGTCCATCATCCTTGAGGGCGGCGAGGAGATATGCGGCGACGTCGTCGTCGGCGCCGACGGCATCCACTCGGCAGCCGTGGAGGCTGTCCTCGGCTGCAAGAATCAGCCGGTCCCGCCGTTTCACTCCAACAGCTGTTACCGTTTCCTCATTCCCGCCTCCACGCTGGAAGAGGACCCGGAGACTCGGTTCTTGAATGAGGATCGAGACGGCTGGACTCGACTCTTTCCTCACAACGACACGAAGCGGCGCCTCGTCGTCTACCCTTGCAGAAAGTGTGTTCATAAACGTGTATTTCCACGCTTTTCTTTCCTTTGCTAACACCACCAGCAACACCATCCACAATTTTGTGGGAATATTTTGTGATGAAGACATGAAGTCGGGGAAGAAAGAGAGTGAGTGCCTGCTCCGGCCATACATTGAGAGCAGGATTGGTGCTCATCCACCTTAGACTGGCAAGCAAGCGTCGACATTTCCCACGTCCTCGACAAGTTTTCGGATCATAACCCAAGACTCCTGAAAGTCGTCGGGTTTGTGATTCCAGCCCCGTCGCAGTCGACCTTGCTGACGACGACGCAGCAAAGCAACAGATGCGAAACAATGGCCGTTGCTCTATCGCCATCCCCTCCCGACTTGGCGCAAGGGTCGCATGATCCTAGCCGGCGACTCTGCTCACCCTATGCTTCCCCGTACGTACCATCCTCATAGACCACCGAACAGACGCTCACATTGTGCAGACCAGGGGCAGGGTGGTGCCCAGGGCATGGAAGATGGACTCGCTCTCGGCGTCGTCCTCCACGGCGCATCCACCCCGGAAGAGATTGAGAAGCGACTCGAAGTTTACGAACGTGTACGACACAACAGAGCCAGTATCATCCAGATCCTCAGCAACGTCGGCCAGGACCAGTCGGAGCTCATCCGCGACCAGCTGCGTCAGTTCATGGCCGACGACGAAATACCCAGTCAGTGGCCGGAACCCCCTTTACGAATTGTTCAACAATCTGACATGACGAAACAGCGAGTCCAAGAGAAATCAGGAAGTACAGTTATGGGTTCGACATTGTCCGTACGACGGTCAATGCCATGCGGGAGCTCGATCCGGGCTTCCAGCTACCACCGGACTTTTTTGAAGGCGAGGTTATTGGCGTTCCGGCGTAACGGCAGCCTAGGACAATGGTTATGGCGAAAGCGTGGCGGCGAGTCAAGAAAGGCATCATTAGACGACGCGACATAATGAAAACGTGAATCTATCGACGCCGTGATTCCATACTACTCCAGTCCACCACGGTACTGTCCCTGAAAATACTCGTCGCACGAGAACCCAAACCCTCATTCAAATTCGCCAGACGCCAGCAGCAAAAACCTCATCTCATGGAGCACCAGATCCAACATAATCGTACACCGGGCTCCATTCTGTCGTGACGGGCGGCATGCTGTCCCAAAGAAAGGCATTATTAAATGTACTGCCAACATAATTTGTTTTCGGGTTTGTGACAAGTTCAGGCAAAAACTCGCCGCCTCTTTCGGAATCGAATATCCATGCCCCGTCGTGTGCTGCTGCATAAGGGTCGACGTCGAATGAGTCGAGGATATCGTCACCATCAGTCCCATCCTGTACCGTGGCTTTTTTGACGGCCTCAAATGCTCTCTCGTACAAGTCGCCCACAACGATGCGAATCTTACGAAATGACTCGGATGGCACGGCGTCGAGTATCTTGTCATACAGCTGCATAGCCTTGGTCGCGAGGAGCTGGTCGAGGGTGACGAACTCGTGTGAGGGGTTGATGAGCATGTTGGCTAGAAGGATGGTGAGGCCGGAAAGGTGAGGGCAGCAGCATTGCCTGGGGTCTGTCAGCTAGGGGCAAAGCACAACAAGGCGGCCCATTGTAAATTACCAGACAAGACACTCGGTTGGAGTAGACTTCTCAAAGAGCTTCATGCACCCTCGGCTTATCTCGACACACCGGCTCCATCCACCAGGGAATGGGGGGCTCTGACTCTTGGCAGATGCCGTGGTGGCGCAACTATCCATGGACTTTGCCAGATCTCGAATTTCCTCGCGTCCGGGAGAGCTGACCCTCCTGATCCATTCAGCGCTGTGGCCGTAGAGGCCGTGGGTCATGATCGTGGCCAGGAGGTAGGCGTAGTGCATCTTGGTGACCATGGCCAGCTCTCCCGGATCCAGCGTGGACGCGACGTGCTCAATCTGGAACGCGGCCGGGACGCGCTGGTACCAGCGGTCGAGCTGGCCTTGCAAGCGCCGGACACGTCGCTGGCGTTCCTCCTTGGGGATCTTGCTGGAGCGGTTGGAGTAGAGGAAATCGTAGACTTGGCCCTCGATGTGCCCCAGGTCGACTCGCAGCCGGTGAAAGTTGACCTTGCTGCGACCGTCCTGCGTCCAGATGAGCCCGACACCGTCAGATGCCTTCAATGAGGGCAGGGGCACGTCTATATCGATATCTGACTGCACAGAGGGTGCCATTATCCGCAGTGAAATGTCCTAAAGCCGTCAGTGTCAGAGCCGAATGATGCCCGTGCGGATCCTACCTTGTCGAGGGTGTAGGCTATCCAAAAGACTCTCGATCGCTGCTCGTTCTCCTCTGGCGAAAAATACCGCGCTGCTTCTTGCGAGTGCAGCCGCAGCCGGTGCGCGAGTCTCATCGCCGTTCCGATAACGACGCTCGCCGGTTTCGGGTCGCTGCTGTTCTGGAACAGCAGCACGATGCCGAGCAGGACCTGGATGCCCAGCAAGTCCTCGTCCCTGGCCACCAGGTCCGACACCACGGACTGGGCGTTCTTCAGGCACAAGTTTGCCCTGTGGAACCTGTTGGGCGCGACGCTGTCGACAAGGGCGTCCAGGGAGGGAGTGCGTAGACTGAGTGCGAGGACAACCTGGATGGCGGCCCAGGCAGCGGTGCTCCGACGGGGGTTGTGGCCGTACCAGCCGTTGAGGAGGGCCATGAATGACTTGTGGTCGAACAAAGGGACGATGGGGTTAAAGACTGAAAAGTAGTGGTCGACGATGGGGATGACTTCTTCTATCGTGGAAAGCGGAAGCTCTTCAGGCGGAGAATTCTGGCGGCGCAGAACCTGTTCATCATCGTTGACTGCCGCATCGGAGCTTGTTTCCGTCGTCAGCGGGGACCCCATATCGTCGTCATCCTTGGGGGAGGTTGTGGTAGAAGATAGCTTTCCACCTGTGGCAATTGTGGTGTTGATGATCTGCTGAAGGTGCCTCTCCATCCTAGCCAGTCGTTCCTCTGTCGAGCCTGATCCAGACTCACTTCAACATATAGCATCAGCATTCTGAGGCAGAGCGAGCCAGTAAAAGCGCTGGGAAACACACATTTGGGATGAGGGCTGGGCATGTTCGGTAGCCTGTGACCTCCACTTGTGCCCATTTCCTTTGCGTCGGATGATGGTAGTGCGGCACTCGGACTTGTACAGGACGCAGTTGGAGCACGCGGGCTGTATCATGTCGCACTTGATCTTTTTCGTGAAGCACAAGTCACAGGCTGCGCAGCGTCAGTGGCAGTTACAGGATTGAGCAGCAGTGCGGAGTAGTCTCCGAGCCACTCACCCTTGCGGCGACTGGCCCGCGTCCGGGCATGGTCCTCCCCAGGAGACATTGGAATCAACATCAACCCTTTGCGATACGAAAAAATAACAGAATGATGAAAGGCCACGGTGGAACTAGGAAACGAAGGCAAGCGATACAGCGTTCACCGACATCGTATCTTTGCTGTTGTGTTGGGAGGCTTGGCGTTGCCAGAGCATGCTGATGAATCTGATTACAAATGCGAGGTCGTATGTACCTTTTGGCAGAGCGTGGCGTGCTCGCCATCAACCATTTTCGTGCAGATACCTAGGTACCTCTCAGTATTTAATTGCGATGCATGTAAAGTCCCCAAACACTGGCAATAGCATCAGACCGATCATTCATTGGCCCCGGTGCCATCGATACGAACATTGTACGGACTACAGGACCAAGGTTGGACCCTCCGGGACTAAGCTACCCTGTAGTGAGGCCTGGGCGGTACAGTGACATTGACTAGCATGCTCGCTTCATCGGTTCGTGGCCGCTGCTAGATGAGGCAAAAGTCTAGAAAACAGATTAAACAATTCTTTGGTAACTCCCGAATTGCTTTGGCCTCGAGCCGTGTCCGGTGTACGATCACCGTGAACAAACGCGCATGAGTCACGTCGACAATGGCTGACATTTTCCACGGAGTTCCGTGGAGTCGGCAAACGCTAGCCCTGATTCAGCCCTCCTACCAACTCGCCCCCTGAATTTTTGCCAGACAAACTCGATCGCTTTCATGGGACTGACTGAGTTCAAGGAGTTTCTGATACAGCAAAGCTTGCCCAGCTGCTCGAGTTGACTGGTCATTCGCAGTGCTCTGTGCTTATGGACTGTTGGCGGTCATCTCCATGCGCCGGTATGTATCTGCTTGTCAAGTCTGGCGAATCGGCCGCTCCTCAAAAAAGGTGCTAACGACCTGCTCAGCGCACACGCTATGACCGCTATGACGGTGCCGTGATGCTCTTCGGGGCGCGCTTTGATCGTGGCACAGCGCAAGCGACCACAGTCTTTAAGTTGGTCGTGCATGGCAATTGAGCTGTCGGTCGTGGCGCGTGATTCTGCCCCCCTGCCTGCGCTTCACGTATTTCTTCGGCATGGTGCTGCTTGTGCCGCTGGCGATAAATTGAGCGTCGCCCATGGCTGTTTGTCAAGCCCTTGCGAGCAATCTGTCACTGATGAACATCAATGGAGTGTCTGAGCGGTATTCCCGTATGACTCTGCCGCTGAGGATATTGATCTGGTTAACGTGAGTTGAGGGGCGTACTAATACCGAGGCTAACTGTGCCTCGCACATTTGTTAACGCGACGGCCCCGTTTTCTCAGGAACATGTTCCTGTCGAGCCACTTCGCTGCGAATAATGAACAATTCGGCCCGAGGTTAGTATCTGCGATACGATACGCCACACTTGCGCAAAGGAGACACGGACATGTACTGAGTTGGCTGTTACGGTGGAATGCTACGGCGTCTCACATGAGGAATACAGGCTTGGGAAGCAATTAATCCTGGTCAA
Source organism: Tolypocladium ophioglossoides CBS 100239 (assembly GCA_001189435.1). NCBI lineage: Eukaryota > Fungi > Ascomycota > Sordariomycetes > Hypocreales > Ophiocordycipitaceae > Tolypocladium > Tolypocladium ophioglossoides. Next base: position 51,602 of record LFRF01000052.1, on the reverse strand, counting down.
CTACAAACTACTGGATGGCAGAAACCGCGTCGGCTACGAGGAATCTACGAAAGGTAGAGCGCTGCACGTTGCACGATGCGTGATTCATTGTTTGTGTCGTGTCAGGGTGAGGTAAGGACTGTAACTGAAGCCGAACCTGCAAACCATCCATCCCCAAGGCATGCACCGTCTCGCCCCCCCGCAGTACTCCGTGTAGAACGCACGCACTTTTGATATCTCATGTCGCGGCATAACAGTCCGGAATGGCGAGGCACGGGCGCATCTTCATGTTTCCAACCGTCTGGTCACGGGCGTCATCTTGATCCAGCCGTCACGGGCGCAGTGGTCCCATCACGACAGCACTTGGAGCACGACCATCCGGGCCTGCACTCCGGCTCCGCGCCGGTAGTCCTCCATCTCGGCGCTGAGTATCTTCACCTTGCCCTCGCGGGCGAGCTCGGCGACTTTGGCCTCATACCCACCGCTTGCCCAGATGGTGCCGAGCACCGTGGCGATGACGAAGCCGCCCCTCTCAACGACCCTGACAAACTCGGAGAAGGCCTCGGGGCCGACATGGCCTTGGGTGAAGGTCCCGATGCACACGACGGCCTTGTACGAGCCGTCTTCGTGGGCGATGGGCTTGGATAGGTCAGCTGTATCCAAGGATTTGTAAACACCGGCTCTGCGCGCGATGTCAAGCATTCCAGGGCTGAGGTCGATTCCGTCAATGTTCTTTGCGCCGAGCTTGGCGAGATGGACGCCGACGAGGCCGGTTCCGCAACCGGCGTCGAGGAGCCGGGCGTTGGCCATGTGGTCAGGGCCGATGCACTTGAGGGTGTAGGTGCCGGCGAGCGCAGGGCCTACGTAGTCCTGCGTTGCCTCGGCCATTTCCTTGTCGTAGGTATGGGCCCATTCGTCGTAGAGGGTCCGCGTTGCGGACACATCGGAGAGGGCGTAGGCACGGGCGAGTTGAGACATGTTGGGTTCTTGCGGCAAGCGACACAGGGAGGGAGGGAGGGTGAGGGTGACAGAGGGAGTGACAGAGGGAGTGACAGGGAGGGCGACAGAGGGAGGCTAACAGGATCTGGAGTGCTGGGCTGGTGATGCGAGATGTCTGCTGCCGAGATGTGACGGACAAGGGGGAGGGCCTGGGTTGTTATACCGGGTGCCGGGGACGCGGAACCGTGCTGTTATCTGAGCAGTAAGCTTGGGAGACTCTTGCAGGTGTTGTGCCACAGCATTATCGGGCAGAGGCCTTCCAGCAGCAGCCTTTTACCCTGTTTCCTCACCCGCCATGATGTCACCCTCCTTGTCACTCCTATTTGAAGCCGTTCCGCTGTGGGACCACGGCACCGGATCAGGGCGTCCGTATTGGTCCGTGCCGTTCTCCACGACGCCGGCAGCTCCACCGCCTCCGTAGCGCTGCCCCTCCCCCGCCCCCGTTCCGTCGCCTTCCGGTCCCGCTTGTGCTCACAGAGCTCGTCGAGGAGCTGGGCGAGGATTACAGTGAAACAGAGGCTTACAGGCCCACAGAGACTCCGTATCGAGGGGCGTATCCCTCGAGGCACCATTGTGTTCGCGACGAAGCACAGCCCGGCTCCTACAAGCTCTTCGAGGCTCAGAGACGCGAACCGCTAGAACACGGGCAGGATTTCGCCGCGCGTGGTACGTACGCGGCGCTCTTCTTTGCTAGAACCGAGGTTAGCGCCGGCCGGATATCCGTTGATACGAATTGTATTTACGGGGCAAGGGGGGACTAAAGGCGAGCTGGTAGATCTTGAGACTCGCATGCCTCATCATTGCAGCGTTGCGCCATTTTCCAACCCCGTTGCAACCGCCTCGATTGGACGTCTGGACGACGAGGCGTGTCTCCTGCAGCTCGCCCAAGCCACCTCCATGTACTCCTTGGACTTGTCTAGCTGCTCGACAACCCGAGCGGTCTCGCCCAGCTGGGCAACCCGAGATCGATCGGCCAAGAACGGTCCTCAATCGTGTGTGCTGCGGGGCATGTGGTTGGATGACCCAGATCCGCGGCGCCTGTGCCTCTGACGGACTGGCGGAAGCTCGTGGCGCAGATGCTTGCTCATCGCCCAGCTAAACGTACCTTTACGAGCTTGTAGCGTGCCCGTGTACCAAGGCAATCCCCGCGAAAACACCTTGGGCAATGCAAGGAGCGAGTTCTGCTGTGTTCTGCGGTGAAAATTGCGAAACAACCACAGCCAATTAACCGCACCATGCCGCATTCGTCAACGGCAATCGATGCCGTGATCGAAGACTCGTCTATTCAAATCAGTCGGCCGCGTGGAACGACAAGACGCTGTCCTCACGCTTAGCCATGCCCCAAAACTATGGTGTAACTTTATCCGGCAATTTGCCACAAAGCAAAATCCTCGGTAATTGCCAGTGGGCGTCCGCCCACGGAGTACAGCCCATGCATGTAATCCGACGGGCCTCTGAACAACCCGAGCAGTTACGTGGAGGACAGATGTCGACAGCTGGCGGCCCCTCCTTGGGCTGGGACAAACTGCCGTGAGGTCAGATTGTCCCGGCAGCGGAGCATCCAATTCGGGACGCATTGTGGCTTGGTAGCACTGCGTGTCCGGTGATTGCTGCGGTGGCTCGTCGACGCCTTGATTCAGAGACGCGGCAGCTTTCCATTGCACGCCTCGTCGTGTGGTGTTTTGGCTGGCCCTTGTTGTTATACCAGCTGGCTCTCTTAATGTGGGACAGGTGACGTATGTACGCTGTCAACGGAATCTGCCGCCAATCTATTCAATCTATTCTGTCAAGATTTCTCGAGAGGCGCAGTGGGTTCCGCCTTCGGCATGCTGTGTCCAAGAGAAGAGCGGCAAGGTCCCCGCGCATCCGACTCCAAGGTAGTGTAGTGTCAGATGTCACCCTGGCCTTATTGCGGACAAGACACGACATCTGCGGCGGGAGTCAACCGCCTCGCAAAGGAAAACGTGGCCGTAATCGGAGTAACATGGCATTTTCGTAGTATCATGCATCATGAAATTGACTGTGATAGTGTTGAGCGATCCCATTGTCGACATGATGCTGGCACGGCCCAGCTTACACCAGGCCTCGACCACCTCCAACTCTAATTGTGCGACGACCACACATATGTCTTGCGACCATTCCGAATGTTCACCGAATAATCCACTAGCGTTCTGTCGCTTCTCGATGCTCTGGCGAATGCAATTGGATAGCAGCTGTTTTACGGCTTTGGGCCGTTCTCCGACAGGTCAGATCCAGGGACCCGATGCCAGCGGAAGTCGGGATTGGAGAGGCGTCATGGTGATGGTGGCGCGAAGACACACTCGTCCCAACCACCGCACCGGGACCTCTTAAACAGGCCGGTGGTAATCTGCATCTGTTTAGATATATCGTGTGCCCTTGCGTAGGAGGTGACAAAGTGTTGGTAGCTTGCGTTGTGCGTCTCGGTGACTGATGGTGTTTGACCTGGTCTGTCCACTGTGGCAGGGACGCTCGTCTCCTCATCTAGATCTTGCACCTTGCAAAGTCCTGTACTTATTTCCTGTTAATATTCTCTCTATTTTGAACCTAATAGATGCAGTCATGTTCTTGACCATTTCCATTGCATTTAACGAAGCGAGTCATCGCATGGTCGCTGGTATCCAGTGACTTGCAAGCGAGCACTGCGCGACTCTGGGGCGGGAGGAGGGAAAAGCAACTTTATGCGACTCCTCAGCAAAGTTCAAGGAGGCTTGCCAAAAAATAAAGGGATTTACGGGCCGTGATAGAACGCCGGCACAGGGACAGACTGCTAAACCTTCTCGAAGACTTCCCTTCTGGAGGCGCTTTTAGTGCCGGAGTGATATTCTCCCCGGCCTTACTAGACCATGATGGTCAGGAAACCCCACCGGCACGCTGGTGAACCAATCCCCGATTCCCCTCCATGGTGTCGCGTGAATGGCATGCTTATTTGCTTGGCGCCTTATCAACTTGGTCCTTCGAGCTGGACATGCGTCGCCGAAATGTCGCTGCTGGGCCTGGCAAACGAGTTGCTTGTGGCCATCGCGGAGCGTTTGGACTCTGCCAAGGACATCAACGCCCTGGCCAGCACCAACCGCCGGCTGTATCACCTGCTGGTTGCCCTTCTATACCGCCACAATGCCCAATGGTGCGACAGTTCGGCGCTGTTCTGGGCCGCAAGAAATGGACGTCCAGAGACCATTCGGCGGGCGATAACCACGGGGGCCAGAGTCCATGATCATCCGTTGCTCCCGCTCGCGGCAGAGAATGGGCGCGACGCTGTCGTCCGCCTCTTGCTGGACACTGACGGCGTGGACCTGGCCGCAGTGGACGAGAGCGAATGGACAGCGCTGCCTGCTGCCGCACGACAGGGCCATGTTGGGGTGGTGGTGATGCTCGTCGAAGCCGGAGCCGACCTGAGAACGGGCTATACTGGCTGGACGCCCCTCAACGTTGCAGCCAACTCGGGGCATCTCGACGTGGTGAGGTTTCTGCTGGACAACGGCGCTGACGTCGGGGCCCCGAGCGACAACGGCTGGACACCGCTCAAGTCAGCTGCGTGCAATGGGCACTGCGCGGTGGTGAAGCTGCTGCTGGAAAAGGGGGCAGACGTTGAAGCTGCAGCCGATCGAGGGTGGACGCCGTTGCACTCGGCAGCGAATTCGGGCCATGGCGATATCGTTGGACTACTCGTCGACTACGGCGCCGATACATCCTCTGCTACTGTGGACGGATGGACGCCTTTAACCTTGGCCGCGGATAAAGGCATGATCGATGCCGTGAGGATGCTGCTCTTGAAGGGAGCCGACATTGCCCTTGCTTGTGGAAACGGATGGACCCCGTTGACGCTTGCATCGGACAGCGGACATGTTGAGATTGTCGAGCTTCTGCTGCAGAGCGGAGCTGACGTTACGTCCACCTGCAACCATGGATGGACTTCGTTGAGTTTGGCGGCAGGAGCCGCACATGCGGCACTGGTGAAGCTGCTCCTGGACCGTGGAGCGGATATCCGGGCAACAAACGATGCCGGCTGGTCAGCGCTCCTCACAGCCTCCGACAGGGGCCACCGCGAGGTCGTTCAAGTGTTGCTCGACAACGGCGCGGACGTCAGGGCGGCGAACCGAAGCGGATGGACTGCCCTGCATGCCGCGGCAGAGAATGGATATCTCGAGATTGCCAAGTTGCTGGTTGCGAGGGGCGCTGAGTCCATGGCCGGGAACAGGAGCGGATGGAGCCCGTTCCACGTAGCCGCGCACAACAACCGCGCAGACGTGGTCGGCTTCATGCTGAGCGTGCCAGGCATGGACATAGATCACAAGGACAACAACGGGCGGACGGCTTCGTTCCACGCTGCCATGCGCGGCCATAGTGACGTTGTGGATCTGCTGCTTTGTGCGAAGGCTGTCGCGGACGTTGAAGATAGCTACGGGTCGACAGCCCTTCTGGCGGCCGCGAGAAACGGACACGAAGACGTGATAATAAGGCTGCTGGATGCTGGGGCTCGCTGCAGCGACTCCGTGGGCGGGTTTGGCCGGTCCATTCTCTGGTGGGCGTATAGAAGCGGCGAGATCCGTGTCTTCAGGCTCGTGGAGAGGAATGCGCCTCCAGATGGGCTTGACTATACGGAAGTGGACGCAACCATTGTGAGATTTGTGGAAGACTCATGTTGGTGCGAGATCTGCACCAGGTGCACGGTGCTGGGGACGACATCCTACGAGTGCCCGACGTGCGATGGCGGCTGCTTCTTGGTATGTGCTGAATGCTACGAGTCTGGCATGAGGTGTCGAGACCGTGATCATGAGCTTGTGCCTCATCAGTGCAACCGGATGGAATAGCCCTGAGGTATCAGCTTACACGACAAGTGTTGATAAATCCGGCAATGGCCTCACGAGTTGGGCAACGCCTCTGGACAACATTCATTCCGTGTGGCACAACCGATAGCCAGGCTTCCTTTCAACTACTATTAACGCCGATATACGACCTGGAATATATGATTGCATGCACTCGAACCACTTTGACAGTCACGCACAACAATCACAGTGATGCCCTCATTGTTGGGCCAGAGACAGTGAAACACCACAGTAGAGAAGGATGACGCACATGGCGCCGTTTTTTATTCAGAGAACATGGAGCTATCTAGTTACCAGTGTAGTTGCAGGTAAGGTCGTTGCCAGAGGTGCTGCAGTCGGTCAGGACGGTGCCGCTCTGGTCACGAATGTCGAAAATGGTGGCGCCGCTGGGCGTGACAGTGCCGCCCGAGCCCGAGGCAGAGGCGCCGGTGAAGGTGACGCTGCCAAAGTTGGCAAAGGGCACGAGTTGCCCGTTGGACTCGAAGTCCTCGACGATCCACTCGGCGTTGGTCTCGCAGAGGGACGACGGGGGGTTGCTGAAGGTGTGGGAGACCGTCTGGCCGTTGCTCAGGTTCTCGAGGGTGGCGACGCCAGCCGTCAAGGACGAGGCGTCTACCGTCATCCTGATCTGGTCGCCCACGCCGAACTGGAAGTTGGCGAAGCTGTGCGCGACGTCGGGGATCCACTCGTACCACGCGTCGAAGGACCCGTCGCCGTAGAACGAGACGCCCGTCTGCAAGATGGCCGAGGAGCAGGTGTCGCCGTCGATGCCGACCCAGGCCGAGACGGCTGAGTTGGCCTCGCCGCTGACCTGGGGGACGGTGATGGTGCCTTCGACCCTGGTGAAACCGTTGCCGATCTGGACGGCGCCGGCCCAGTTGCTTGAGTACTGGGGGAAGGACGTGTCCTTGTGGTTGAAGCCCGAGGTCTTGCGGGAGCGCGCAACGACGTCGCGGCGGGTGGCGCGGCGAGCCTGCCTGTCCTCGAGGGAGCTGGGGAGGGCGGCGGCGATGCCAGCGAAGGCTGCGAGAACAGCGGCGTACTTCATGATGGTGGTGGCTGGATAGGCTTGCGAGGGCTGCTCCTGAGTCTGAGTGTTGAAGGCGACGATTCAAAGTCTCTACAGAAGGGGACATATCATCATCTTCTTATAGATGCCCCCAATCGACAGCGACAGAGCCCAAAGGCCCCTGGAGGACTTTTGGCGGAGTCAGGCGATATCTAGAGCAGGCCATGTTGAACCATGCCTTCTATCGCAGGTGACATTATGTCGCCATGCCGTCTCAGGACAGCCAAAGTCATTCGGACCATTCTCTGTATCGCAGGTCAAGGCCCTCGAGGCGGAGGACAGGGGCCGCATTGATGAATTGGTATCGGGGTAGAAGCCCTTTGAGACGAACCACCTTCCTCTTTGCTTCACGTCTCCGATGGCATAAGTCTTCCTGGCAGTTGACCTCATCACCACGAGTGTCGGCTTTCGCAGCAGATACGCTCCTTGCAACACGGTCAAGGAAGTCGAATGGAGTGCGACGAGTCGTCGGATAATTCGGAAACGCGGCGCGTCGGCCGTGAAGCCAAACAGGCGACCCGTAGCGCCGGTAGATGAAGATCCTGCCCTGAATCAGGCAAGTCATCGGTTGTGGCCGCAGCGTGACTATGCCGCGTATCCGATATCAGGCGCCAGGTGCTTTGCTCGAGCTGGGGTAGAAGCCACATGCCGACTCCAATTCTTGGAACATCGGAGCTTCTGATGCCTGTTGTGCGACGTTGCGACGTTACGCCGGTGCGGCGCCGCCAGGCCTAGCCAAAGGGAAGAGCTGCACTCCTGACTTGGCGCAAGACGAAGATCTTGCCGGGGCCTGCAGAGCAGAACCTGGAAGGCCCAGGAATGTCTGTGCGGGAGGGCCTTTTGAGTCTAGGCTCGCGTGGGTCATCAAGTAACAAGCTTTGGAGTTCTCGTTTGTCCCTTGTTCGGTGGCTGGCCGGCTCGGATCCGAACCAAGCGGGCCGGGCACACGAAAGATGACCAGAGAGAAAGGGATCACTTGATCTTTGCCTGTACGTCTGCTGAACCCTAAAATTCGGCATGGCCATCAAGAGTTGCATTATATCTGGCAAATGCCGACCATGCATGATCGTTTGCCGTCCAAAGTAGTAGAAACAGTGCCAATCACACCACGATTTGCAGGGCTCTCGATGATCAGGAAGGGTGAGGAGGGTCCGGCGCGCTGGGCGGCACGGCGCTTGCCCATCCATGCTATTTCCATCCATGCTGTACTTCGTTCCTCGTCTCTGTAATCCGTGCTCCAAGTCCGTACACATGCATATCTCATTGGACAACAGATGCACAAGCCACAACATAGGCAAGCTCCTCACGACGGACTAGATAATCCCCAGAGTAGAGTCCTCTACCCGAGGTACTCGGAGATAATGTCCAGCTTCTCAAGTCTTGCTTGGCAGTTCAGCATGCCCGTTTCTAGCCGGTTTTGGCAGGTGGGCTGTTGGACTTCATGCGGAAGCTTGTGGTGGGAAAGCTAGTATGAGAACTGATAAGTGTGTGCGGCCGATAAATACGCTTAGTGTTGGTACTCCATATCTGGGCAGGAATCGCATCCGGGGCGGTTATCACGGCATCTTCTCCTTCGCGTCATTATAGGGAAAGACCATGTAGCGTGTGGTTGGCTGAATGCCGTGTTTGGAAGGAGGGCAAGCTGCGGCACTTGAATGAGGTTGAGAATGCCGAGTACAGGTAGTTGCAAAAGACGGAACAATGCCAGCGGCTTTCTGTTCGGTGAACTCAGCACAGGCGCAGAGAAGCATAGAAAACTTATCTCTGCGAGCACTGAGGCAGGCATCTTCGCTGATATTCCCTGGCAAGACTCACTATTGCTATGGCATGGTCACTCTGCTCAAGGTAGCTCACGCATTCTTTTGATGCCTTTTCCAAGGGCTAGTTGAAGTGACTGGCGAATACCCCGGAGGCTATGGCAATTACCGCGTCTCCTCGAGGTTGCTATTATTCCCAAGCCGCTCAGAATATTGTAGGCATTGTTGACGACATGATTACATCCCCCAAGCCTGTTTCCGGTTGCAACGGATGTCGCAGTCAAAACCCATGAGTGTGGCAATGAGAGGTAAGCCAAACCGGTACGTCCAAGATAACTAAGCTATTCTACACCAGCGCATTGCCCGTACATTCGTGCACGTACTCCGTACCTCAGAACTGATGGATGATACCGGCTACTCCCGCGAACATTTTTCCGTGAAAGTTGTAGGCAATATGTCCTTCAACCTCCTTGCTCGGCATGATAATAGTGATGCTGTCCGACTTGATGCCCGGCTTGGAGCTAGATGACGACAAGCGGAACTTTGCGCTGGCGCTCTTGGGCGCCGGGGTCGCGTTGGCGAATCGGTTCCTGCATGAGCCGCCGGGCAGAATGGTGTTGCCCAAGTCGCCCTGATGCCTGGCATACCGGTGGAAGATGGCCATCCAGTTCGGCTCAGTCGGTCCGAAGCCACCGGGAACGACCTTTTCGTACACTCCAAGCATGCCCGTCTCTGCGAAATCCTCCCTCTAGTGTGTCCTGCCGTAGCCCGTCGGCGTCGCAGAGTCCTGGTGGTAGTTGTCTTACCAGATCGACGATCCTCTGAAAGGCTGCGATTATCGGGGTAGACCGTGCCAGTCCAGGCTGTGAGAGGTCTCGTGAAGCAAGGTGCTCAGTCCTGGAGCTGGAGCACTCTCCGACGCAGTCGCCGTTGGAGTATGTAAAAGCTGTAGCGCCATTATTGAGGCCTGGGGTTGCCACCAAGTGAATAAAGCTAACGCGTAAGTACAGGGTGGTGATGAATTTGAATGACTTTGACATAACTACTGGATATACGAGCGCATCTGCATAATTGGTTTGCGGCACGGTTAATTGAGCTAGGCATATTCCCGGTAGGATGCAAAGAATCTGACGTTTATGGAAGATCTGGGCTCCGAAAACGCATCTACGCGTTAGCCTTCTTGGCAAGGTTATAAGTTAAGAGTACAGCGCAGTATGGTTGTTTATTTCAGCTTCTGACATGGAAGCAGGCGAGAATGCCACGAGTGGGCCTGATTGGGAAGCTAAAATGGACGTATGTCAGCACGGTATCTTTTCGCGATTAAACAATCTCAGTTAATGAGATGTAAGATGCTCAAGGGACTCTTGATTCTCTTAATACTGAGCTGGCATGTACGCAGAACCAATTTGCGAGGCTCTGCTCAGGCATGAATGTCCCATAAATAGCCGAGGTACTTTTATTTGTCAACGGCCCAGAATATTTTACAACCGGCAGACACTCGTGCACGGGCCAGCTTAGTTCATGTTATCAACGGAGAGGCTTAATACGAAACACAGAGTCGAGAGCGCGGAGTGGAATGGGACGAGCACCAGCTCGTGCGGTCAGTCGGGCGAATGCTTCAGATCCCGTTCACGGACATACTTGTCGCCGTTTGAAACGACCAGATGGTTTGTCTGAAGAAGGATGCCGAGAGTTTCGTGCTGATTTCGGCGGGTCGGTTACTCACCTCAACGACATGATTCAGCCCATTGAAAACTCGTTGCGTGGTATGACACAGCGTCCCGTCTTCCGTTATGGACACGCACAATTAATCAACTCATGTCGCAGATCTGCGTCACCTCTGGCTCTGAATCTAGTTACGTTGAGCTAGGGTGTCTCAGGGTCGATCGAGATGTATCGAAAGAGAACTCTTCATCATGTACCGTAGGGAATGGGGGCGTCCGATGCGTGGAAAGTCGCGGGCACTGATTTGGTCCACGTAACGCGTAAAGATCCATGTACTGAGCCGGGAGAAGGTTCCTCTTTTCTCGCGATGCGCGATGCCGATTTGGGACCATATTACGACTCTAGTCCTCTTGTGAGAGCTAACTGAGGCGAATTTAGACTCATCGTGGCGTAGTTGTGGAAGGTTTAAAGTCAATAGGTCATTTTGGCAGCATGTCTCTTGACGTGTCCGGTATTAATACCGCGTTTGACTCATAATTTGCGGTGGCCCTGTAACTCAGACGCAGGCTTACTCGTACAAGTCTCAGTTGGAGCAAGTGCCCAACACATTGAGACGCTGCGCTGCGAGTGTAATTGGACGCTGGAAGTAAGGGAGCCCAACGTGGCTGTGCCTATTGCCTCATGCATTCGCCTGAAATACTCGTAAGAGTGAAGTTGACATCTTGCCCATGCAGCCCCGCAAAGGCCGGCAGCTTCAGCTCCCCGCTCACTCGATGTTGTGTTGCCGCAACGCCAGCTGAGTCTTGCTGCTCATTAGGGCGCGACGTCTTGATTGGGGTCGAAACACCCTGAGCCCTGTGCGTTCAGCGGCTGCGATGGATTGCATGCCGCCCCAATTGGCTAGCTGGGCAATCGCCTCATACAGCGGCTTCTGACGCCATCCCGGCGTCGCAACTGACAGTCGCACAGTGGCGAAAGGAAAGAAAGTTCCAACCTGCAGTGGCTTTTGTATGGGCAGGATTGCATATAACACAGCCAGGAGAACCTTGATGGAACCGTAGCAACCCAATCTATCCACGTTCGTCTTAATCTTTTCTAAAATGGCCGCCAGCGCAGACTTTGAGGCAGCAAACGACAAGTATGCTGCCTCTTTCGACCAGGGCCATCTCTCCCTTCCACCCGCCCGGTATGCCATCCCGCCGTCCCACGCAGCTGTAATGAGATGAGGTGTAGCTCATCGTCTCTCTCGATAGAAAGCTCGCCGTTGTCGCCTGCATGGATGCAAGACTAGACCCGGCCAAGGCGCTGGGTCTGAAACTAGGCGACGCACACGTCATCCGTAACGCCGGCGGACGTTCCATCGAAGCGCTGCGATCCATTATCATTTCCCAGCAGCTGCTGGGAACCCGAGAGATAGCCGTCGTGCACCACGTACGCACTCCGCTCTTTGGACCGCTGCTTGACATGCGTTAGCTCATCTACAACTTCTACTTAGACCGACTGCGGCATGCTTACCTTTACCGACGCCGATCTGAGGTCCCAGGTAAGGCGGGACTTGGGTGAGGTTGTCGATCATATCTCCTTCTTGCCGTTTAAAGACCTCCGGCAGAGCGTGGTGGATGATGTGAACATCCTCAAGAAGAGCCCGCTCGTGCTGAAGGTACCCATCACAGGCTACATTTACGATGTCAAGACTGGAAAGATTGAGAAGGTTCCTACTTGAGGCGGATGGTGCAACCGAGTTCACGGCATTGGTATATTCTCTTCAACAGCGAAATAGTCAAGACTGTCCCAATCCGCCGTCAAAAAGGCATGTCATCTCCGTCATGCAGGTGACGGCATGTTTGCTAGGACGATCCGGTAGCCATCCGGATCTTCAAACGTCTTTCCACACCTGTCCCAGTACGGATTGAAGCTCACGACCGGATCGAAGCCTCGCTCTTGCATGCGTGCCACGGCCGCTCCAAACTCGTCCGACTCGGGCAAGTAAAACACAAGAAGGTTGTCCTGCGTGGGCGCTCGGCCCGCCGTGTGTCCCCGCGTCGTGGTGAACTCGAGGTGGTATCCCACGCCTTTGTGTCCAATCATGATGCCGTCGAAACCCTCATGTTCCTTAAACTCGAGCAGGTCTTGGAAGCCGAGGCCGCTACAGTAGAAGGGCAAGAGAGCGGCGATGTTGTCAGTCGGGCGGGCCACCCGGAGATGAGCAGTAGCGAGTGTCATTGGGACGGAGAGTGCTTGCTGTTGCTGAGCTGAACTTCTCCCCTCGTTTTGAATCGCCGCAGGGAAATTGTGTGTGTGGTCTGGTGTGTTGCAGCTTCAGTGCGTGAGACGAAGCGGCAGGCTTGCATCCGGTTCGCGACTTGGAGACTTGGCCGATCTCGGCGCATTGTTTACACGAGATCCCCGAAATTCTCGCTAATTATTATGACTGTTGACGCCCTGGCCTTGGCTTGTCGTCACCACCGCTTGGCGCGACGGCCAGGCGCCATTGCATCTCAGTTTGCTCACCAGACGTTCAACTTTATTTGAGAATCACTCGACGCACAAGGCACCCTATGCTACCTCAAAATTGAATCAACCCTACATGACGCCATGATGAGCTTGTAATAATGCCGTACGCTTCGTCAGTCCGAGTTCATTCCACTAACACCCCGTCCAAATGACAGAGGGCGCCACGTCATACATACGATGCCTTTTAGGACATGGCCATATTTATCCCGGTGTCTCCGAGCGGATCGAATGCTTCTTGGCTGCCCCAGTGCTCCTCGCCCGCATCGTCCGAAATTGCTCAAGGCTTTTGCCAGCCGACGCAAAAGCTCCGATGATGGACATGCCCGCCGTTGTTAAGGATCATCGTTAGCGGCGAAGCAGTGGCAGTTCACCTACCTCTGTGAGTGCATACGCTTTGCCATTCATAAGCTGATTAGCCTCCTCAGACAGGAAGTCTTCCGCCAACAGGCCGGCTGGTTATCGGGTTAGACCGCACTCACGTGGCAGTGAACACGCCGACGGTGAGCCTCAAGGCACTTTGAGGATCGTAGGAGTTTCGGGTTGTCGTTCCAATGGCCTAGCTAATGGGAGACGTCGTCGCAAAGGCAAATACTAAACCCTACAGCTGAATGCTTCCCTTGGCATGCGGCACGGCGGCGATTCGGGGCCCAGGCCGAGACCTTTGAACAATTGGCGGAACAAAATAGCAACAGGCAGGATGACGAAGCTGTCGATGGTGATTGAGACGGTCATTCCCACAAAGACGGAATGAAAGAGAATGCCACCCCCTCGGAGTGTTTGTCGTAGACATCTTGCGGAATACCACGGGGTGAACTTCTTGGTTCTCTTCGTTCAGGTGAGGCTCAACAATGGAGACGGCATGACCGTCATTCTCACTGGCATATTCCGACATCTCCTTGGCATGGATTATGTCAACCACTTGGGTGTGCTGGCGAACGTATTGCTCGTAGAAGATCACGAACCATGCTGGCATGGTGGACAAGCCGTCCCTCTCGTTGTAATCCTCATATACGCTGCGTGAATCGCGCTTCTAGTATATACTCTGTATCACTCGCATATAGGATAGATCGTCCTTTTCCACCGGATAACTGTCGTTATTTAACAACTTGCCACACTTTGCCTTGTCTATTTGTATGGGCCACAGTCGGCATCTCCCCCAACTTGCATTCTAAGGTCAATCCTCATGAAGCATGAATCTTCGCCGTCGTCGTAATGTCCGCGGTTAACTCGCTTCACGTTGAACCCCAGCGCCTTCTGGTACAAGTGGCGTGCAGCCATATTTGAGACGCGTACGTTCAGAGAGGCATAGTCGACTTGGAACGTCTCGACCATGGAAAGCACTGTATCACAAGGTCAGAAGAGAGCCGTTGCACTCGGCGAAGCAGCGAGGTGATCCAGCTTTGCTTCATCAATTTCTCGGCGATGCCCAATCGCCGATGTGTCCTCGCCACACTCAAGCTGGTGATGTGCCCGTGTGAAACCCCGTCCGACTCCTTGATGCGGGCTAGAACATATCCTACGATGTTTCGACGCTCACATGCGTTCTTTGAGGGTCGGGAAGCAGCGACGGCGACATAGCAGAGCTGGGGCCACGATTGCAGGTGAAGTAGGTAGCGTTGAAGCGGGTTGCTTTCCGGCAAAGTCTGGAGGTTGACATGCTGAACAGAGGGCAAGTCGGCAGCCTCTAGTCTTCTTATCTCCATGGGATCCGCAAGCCGCTAATCAAGATGTGTCACGGCGGCCGCATGTGGTTTCTTCAACTGGAACGGGAGCGAGCCGCGAGGATCGCAAATTCACCATGGATGGCAAATTGAAGGGCGCACATGGTCGCCGGAGATTCTATCATCCGCTTATTACTGTATTTGTAAACCCAGTATCTGGCACTAGAGTCCATTAGATGACTGATCGCCATCACAGCCCGCAAAGAGGTAGCCTGGGCCCTGTGGTCTTCGAGTCTGGACTCTGGAGAACGTGGTGCAACAAACACAGCTCCGATCATGCAATGCATACCCCAGAAGCTCAGACTACTCAATGCGTGGGACCAAACTGGCGACCAAATATTTTACAGATGTCCAAGCAGCCTCCCAAGCTCATCTCGTCTCATCTCAATGGCACGCTTTGCCGTACTTCCTAAGCCGCCCATAGTTGTACGGCAGCGGCGCGAGGAAGCCAGCGCACATGGCGACAACACTTGCGGCCCAGAACGCAGGCGAGTCCAAAGCAACTTGTCCCCCAGTCAGGTAGTAATCCACGGCGTTTTCCGCCATCTCCATAGTCACCATGGAAATCATGCTCATGCCTGCCGCCGTCTTCGCGGCTGCTAGCCACGGAAGCTGATCACGCCCACCACGCAGGAGGACGGTTTCGAGCATCATGGACGTCGAGAGTCCGCTTGCCACTATCTAGGTGTCAGCATTGAGCCGCTGATGACATGTCACGGCTCCCTCCCGGACGGAGGGACGGACTTGATATTCCCATGACAASTGCCATGCCAAGTTCTGGGTAGCAGGTTTGAAGAAACCACATGGCAGAGAAGTCGCCGAGTGTGCAGCCAACGAAACATCGGAAGGTGTTTACTGCGGCTCGCCGCCATGTCGGCCTCGAGGTCCAAAACTGCAACGTCGTAGGCGATAGCGCTTCATGCGGTTTGGCACCGCACTTAGTTGTTTTGTCGCCAGGGGGGCTTTGTGAGCACTTCCAGCGCGTCCGCAGCTGTGCTCCGGCAACGCGTGCCCTCTGAGACCCTGCTAGAGCGGAGACGCGCGCCGCGCTGAGGCAGCCCAGAGTGTGCATCGGGAGGAAAGCAAGTAATCGCGTCATGTTTCTCCTGGGCCTGTTGGCTCGGAATTCAAGGGTCGAAGGAGTGTTGCGGGAAAATGTACGAGTCGCTGATGAGAGAGTGATGAGAAAAGTAATGAGCTCGGTGTTGACGGAAACGCTAAAAAACGCACAAAAACCGCAAGCCCAGGAGCAACGACTTTGAAAGAATTTTAACTCCGTCCKGAGAACGAGCAATCGCGTTCAAAGCGCCACTCCATTACCTCTCCAGATTGTTTACAACTGAATTTTCCGGCTGGGGGCACATGCCTTGCCCGGGAATCGCCTGGATCTGTGCCGTTGATGGTGGTGTTTTACTGACGGATGAAAATCCGTGCCAGCGCCAACCAACTCCTCTCCAGTCACTAAATTACAGCGCTGCCCGCAGCACAAGGTCCTCTGAGTCATCGCCATATAGAAGCCTTCTGTCCACTGGAAGAGGCACCCGCACGCACTGCGAACGCCAAACACGTTCAGCTCGACCAGCTCGCACGCTCGTTCCCCTGCGTCGAAGAGAATGTCGAACGAGAACCCTTGTCGCAGCAAGAGGCTGTCGCCCTCGTCGGCGTCGTTGAGGTCCTTGAAGATTTCCTTGTGTAACCGCATCTTCCCCGTGCAGATCTGCTCTGCCATGTCCGTCCGCCCGTTGCTCGTTTGTCGCAAGAAGCCACGGTTTATGCCACTGGTATTGGCTGATGCCTGTGACCCTGTTCCTTTCCGGTGGGCAGAATACGCGGTGTTCTCGCTTGTTCCGCATGCGTTCATCGAAGGGCAGGAAGAATATTTCCATCTTTTCCGCCACGCTGTCCAGAGCCTGGATGAGTGCATTCCTTGCGCAGACAGATGTCGCCAGAAGGAGGATGACCTCGTCGCCGAATGAGCGACGCTCTCCCTGGCACCTTGTGAACCCCGTCTTGGCTCAGCAGCTGTTCACGCATGAACAGCCCTTCTGCTGGGAACTTAAGGCCGGAAAATGCTGGCAGAATTTCATCGTCCAAGTCCTCAGCGTACGTGCGATTGAACGAGCCAGCGACGATCGAGCCTTGGGAGGCGATAACAAGGAGCTTTGCTTGCGCCGCAGACAGCGTGACAGTCTGCAGGGCAGTGGGCGAAATGTTTCGCGAGGGCATAATCAGCGGAAGCCATCTCTTGAATGAGTATGGCGCCTCTGACGGGCGTTCGAGACCGGGCGCTTCGTCGAACGACATTTGAAGCCGGTTGAACGGCGGCTTACTTCCAGCTCGCGCTGAACGCGCTGATGGCAGACAATGTCCGGCCGCCAGCTGCACACATTGAAGTGCACTTTCACCTTTCAAGTTTTGCTGGTGCATTTGGCTATTCCGATATCGTGCAAGCCCGGTGCGTTTAGGAGTGTCAACATCAGATGCAGCTTCTTGCATTCACCCCAACGCCCTACTAGTATTATAAAAGTCTAATCCAGGGCATGATTAATCACTTGACCCCAGTAATGAGAATTCCCCTGCGCCCAGTGGCATGTTCAGGCCGTTCAGCTCTCCCGCGCTGCCTTTTCCAGAAAGATTCTTCGCAAAGCCTTCAAGCCATATCTGGGGCAGTTTAGGTGCCAGGATATAAAGCCGTGCTTGTAGGCCGTCCATGACCGGCTTGCAAAGTCGGCATTCCAGCGCGTACGGTCGGGTTCCGTACACATCCTGCGTTTGCGTTAGTTTCACAGTATTGACAGGTATGAATGACCATTCAACGTACTCGGCAAACTCGACAAACGCCCGATCCAAGCTCAAGGTGCACTGATAGACCGAGTCCAGCGTCTCGGCTATGGTGTCCCGAAATGTCCATTGGTCGTCGACTGACTGTGGCCCGGCGAAAGCAGACGGATAGGACCCTTGCCTCCGGGCGCGCGTTTGTAGCGACATGTAGTTGTTCGTCTCTCCAGTGCGAATCTCCTTGCTGAGCGACAGGACGTCGTTTGCCAGATTTACAAACGTCGTCAAAGGGACCATGCTGGTAATCCAATACTCCAAAGGCACCTCGGTCTCGCGGCTCGGCTTGAATATCCCCAAGATGCATGGCACGGTGGCGCCAGTGATGCTGCGGAAGAAGTATGCGAAGCCATCCGGGCAACACAGGTTTGTCTTCGCCCCAGGTGGCACGTATGACAAATGCGGTGGGAGAACTTTTGCGAAGCTGTTTTCCAGATGGCATGCTTCCATGAAGTTGGCTAAACCGTTGCCGCCCAGTGTTCCGACCCTACGATCGATCGCGCCAAAGTGGTGAACGAAGTTTTTGATGACCGATGCGTACATCTTGGACCATGCGTCCTCATCTTCTTCAGGGTCCCGGCACCACAGGTTGTATTGAAACGTAGAGAAGACGTAGTCCGAGTTGGGTGTTGCGAAGCCTTCCTCTGCCACGATGCCTGCCCCAATTGCAATTGCCATCTGTAGCCGCGTGTCATGCTGTGCAAGCGGGTAGAAATGCTCGACACAGCTCAAAGTCGCGTCAAGTATCGCGTCCAACACCCTCTTCTCGCAAAGGCAGCTGCCTACGAGATTGGCCTCGGCCCAMGACCAGAGATCCTCGCGAAGCCGACCATCCTGCTCCGCGACGGTGTAACGGAACCCCATTTTATCCAATAACACCGCGACTGCTTCTTCGAAACACTCGGTGGCTGCTCTCTTCTCGTCGTCGGAGAGCAGGGATACGTCCGAGAAGTTGAGCGGTTCGAATCTCGACTCTGCGAGTAGGGTCTTGAATGTGGCCGCTACAGGAGCCATGCTGGCAATATTTGCTGCGATGAAGAAATACAGATTTGGGAAATACGAATTGAATCAGTCCCGATTTCGTATTGATATTTACATTGCCTCAAATTACACTTGTTGGTTCGACAAAGGCCTGGAGCGACAAAGCAAGTATTAGTCCTGGTGTGGGCCTGTCCTTGAATAGAACAATATGGGTGACAATACATCATTCGGAGCTAGTTAGCCCAGCCCAAGAACCAGCCATGGGCGCAAATATTCAGACTTACTCGAATGGGAAAACCTCGTAGATGACTTGTCACACTTTGGCACACTGCATCGCGGCAAGTCCATTGCTTGTACGTATTCTTATCACAAGTGACATAATGCCGTGCAAACGCCGTGATCAACGTCAAGTTGGGTAATGCGAGTAGAAGTATCGATTTAGAGTTACGCTTTCCACCACAATGTAGAACAACCATGAGTACCCTCGCACACACGTCTCTTACACAACACGCACGGCTTTGGCTCAGTTTTTGGAGGAGTGAGCTTCGGACCCCGATTAGACTTCGATTTTGGCAACTGCCACTCAATAGAATGGCCTGAGACTGAGTATGCTGCATCAATACTATATCCCCAGTCACCAGCAAGAAACTATTAATGAACAACATCTCCAGAAACAAGAGCCTAAGCGGCCCGGCATTCAAGAAATGAGTAAGATAAGCTTGGGTCGACGTCGGTGTCGGCAAATGAATACATACGGAAGTCGAGGCACAGATATGACTTGGCTAGAACAGTCCATTCGTGATGCGATATTACCTATACTCTTGTCGGCAATATGACGACGCTTGCGCGCAAAGGGCCCCCACACGTCACCGTGCATGGAAAGTTGTATGGAACAGTTTTCTCGCAATTGCTGGGCTTGCCACAAGGGTTTCACGGGGTCATAAGTTTCCAGTTACAGAGAGGTCTTGCCCTCAGCCATTTCCACTTGATTCACATAGATCAGAGCAGAATCTTCCAAGAATTGGGTACCTATTTGCAGCCCTAGCAGCGAAGAATGCGACCCAAAAAATTGCCGTTGTGTTGAGGACAGATCCTGGCCCCTGTATGCCTCACAGCAGAACACAGGCCAACCGCACTCCGTACTTCGTATTCTCTGTCCATAGGCAGGGATTCAAGGACCACGAGGTGTTGGTGCTGGCGGTCTTTGTGGAAAGGAGTGGTGGACTCAAGAACGCAGCAGTGGCGCCGACCTTGGTGGGGGGGAGGGGAGGGCGTCGAAGCTAGGCAATCTATTCCGAACGAAGTACTCCGTACGGAGGAGCAACCTTGGAATTATGACCCTGGCGATTCGTCCAACCGCCGGCGAAGGAGCGAGTGGAGCCACTGGGGCCGTGAGGTGACCGGATCAGCTCTCAACATGACGCTTCGTGTAGCGACAAAGTCAACACGCAGTCTTTCTCATCACTGAAGATGCTGAGGATTTGAAACGTACTGCACTCTGCAATCTCTCCCACAACCTCAGCCGCGGAATTGAAGTCTCCCTCCCAACACCTTCGCACGATGTCCCCAAGAGGAACCTTGCTCGCGTTAAGATACTGTCCTTGCTCCAGAAGCTTACCGATAGCCTCCTTCTCCAATCCGTGATGAGGTTCTTTGCCAGTAATAATCTCGTATATAGTCGATCCCAAGGTGTGGATCTCGCAGCGGATCGTAGGAGCTGTATATTCGTCCCTATCGGGATGTCGGTAACCGTCCTCGGCCATGATAGTTGCCGCCTGGTCGTCTATTGACGAACCAGAAAAGTCACATAATAGAATTTTCTTATCTGCATTGACTAGCAAATTTCGCCCGGATAGGTCTGCATGTCGGACATTCTTCCCGTGGCCGTAGTCAAGAACAGAGGCAACATCCTCGCACCATTGAAGCCTCTCCTGAAGCGTGGCCTCACCACCCTCCATATAGTATTGTCGAAGGCAACCGTATTGAGCACGCTCGAGCCAGATGCCGTACTGGTCCATTTCAATAACCTTGACCAGATTAGGATGCTCTTCGAGGCGTTGGTAAATCCTTCGCTCAACGTCGTGGGCGCATTCGAACTCGGGCCATGGGCAAGGGACCTTGCATACTTGGTCCGGACGGTCGGGGGACTCGTAGAGGACGCTGAAGTTGGTGAACAGAATAGGGTTGGAGTTGGGAGGGTAGTTGACAACGCGCGTGTCTGGAGAAGGGGGAGGGGTGGGAGAGGAGCTGTGGATGTCGGAACCGTTAGTTGCCATGGCTGATGGTGTAGAGGTAGGGGAAGGGAGAGACAAAAGTTTGATGTGGACAAAATGTGGCTGTAGTCTGGAATACGCTGTTGCGCCCACCGGGTATGGTGGCATCCCCGATCGGGTAAGGCGCCCTTGCCGCCATTGGCCCGCCCCCCTTGCCGTGCCCCTTCATCGCTGGGCGCCCGTATAAATAAACCGACCTCCATCCTCCTCCGTCGACTTGTACACTTGACTTCTCTTCTCCTCTTTCCCTCCCCTTCAGCTCCGTCGGCCGTCCCGCCTTCGCACCTTGTCTTTCTCCATTCTGCCTGCGCCAATCCTTCATTTCGCGGACTCGTCATTTCGGCCCAGAGACAGCCCGTTTCACGCTCCGCCACGTCTGTTGCCGAGCGCCCTTCGACGCACGCCGTAAGTGTTGCCCTCATCGTCTGGGTTTAATGGCTCTTGGGCCGGTCCCTTTACTTTCCGGCTCACCGGAACAGCGTCGGTTCTTTGCTAACGGGCTCAGCTCACGTTGTTCTGCAAGCAAAGCCTCCGCTCGTTCAACTCCCGTCCCTTCATTAGGCCACACAACCCTCCGGTTACGTTCACCATTCTTCGATACAAGACCACCTTCCTCGGCAAACGCCCTAGGCATCGAGGCTTGGAGGAACGCGACTGCTTCTCAGCCAATGGCAAAAATGCCGCGGCGCACATGACGGACTGCGCCGATGGCCGACTCGAGTCGCCTTTCCGCACGATTACGACCGGCCGCAGCCGACGCACTAGACAAGCTGAAATATGCCTCGTGTCGCGTATTGAGATAACACGTTATCAGAAACCCAGGGCGGGAACCTTTATTGCGAGGATTGCGGCMCGGCGTTGTCTCGSGCTGGCGCTTCCCAGCGGCCTATGCTACTACGAATGGCGTGATTGCGGTCGACTCCTCTATTAGCCGTTCACGGAGATTCGTGCAGATCGAGGGAGCACTTGATTCGGCCTCGTGTTCAAAGCTAAGACAGGAGTGCATCGATAGATCAGCCCCGAGAATGGTCGAGAACGCCCAGGAGTGGATTACGGGCTCCTTCCTCCACTTCGGACACCGAACCTCACGAGGGGGTTGGGCATCGAGACCGTGTAATAGGACACAGAGAACCAACATGGCGGGGTATTAGGCTRACTTCGGTAACGCCGAGAACAACGCCCTGGCAACCGAGCCGGCTTGATCTTCGGCGACGTTGCTCAGACGAGAAGTACGTCCGGAATGCGTTGCATCAGGTATGGTTCGGTAATTCGATAATTGGCGGCGAGATAGGASGGGAGACGCGGTTGGACTTAAGAATGCTAGAACTCAGCCCTCGGAATCGCATACTTGCGTGACATGCGGCTGTAGAAGCAGAATAGCATGGCACCAGGAGATCGAGGCTACAATCGGTATTGAGGCGACCCGCCTTGCATATTTAAGGCGTCGGGCGCCCAGCGATTCTAGGGACAACGCGCTCGTTAACGAAGTTCTCGCACCAATCGCGAGAAGTCCCATTTCTTCCAAGAAACTTTAACCTATAGAATGGCCCCTCTCGTCGCTCTTGATAGCCAGGTCTTTTAGACTCCTCTAGTTACAGTAAGCCTAAACTATTCTTCTATTACAAACTCGTTACGACCGCCACCACAGCAGCAGCGGTGTCAAACTCCCGCAGCCCCGTCCGCACCGCAACCTTCCATAGCGGCACAAACAGAGCACAGCCGTTCCTTTACTAATCGGGCGTGGACTTTGAGTAACGTAATATCAATCTCCTCCGACGCCGAATTAGACGTAGACGAGGGCGATGGAGACGACGGCGATAACGGGTCGTACGAGCCGGAGGTAGGTGACTCGCGCCTAGATAACGACTCGCTCCCTTCAATCTCGGCGATTGCGGCGTTAATTACTACCGCACGACGAAGTCGCACGGAGGGCACGAGTAAGTAGTAGTAACGCCTGCGGGTTAGGTAAAATGCTAATAGATATATCAAGAGAATCCAGCCGAGGTGATTAGTGATACCGGGATTGCCGGTGGCCCCGAAGGCGTAGTCTCGTCGACCACGGATCAACATAGCCGGCCAGCCGGCACAAGCCCTATGCCGTCCGTTCGTGCCCCAAGCACTTATGCCGATCCTCTGTTATCCTAGCATCCCTCGATACGGCCCGCATCTATCCTATCTCCTAAGGATAAGGTGCTGCGGCGTTAGTATACGGACATCTCTAGTTAACCCGGTCTCGTGACTACAAGCGACTTCTTATATCCCTCGCGATAGCAATATCGAAGTCCGGCGCCGCCGAATCGTTACGATCGCAKCTATAGTAGTAATGCGGAGGATAGCTACCCGAGTATTGCAGATTCACGTAGCGATAGTGGTTTAGGCGATAACCAAGTAACTCGATCTGCTCCTACCCAAACGTCTACAACGGGATCCAGCTATCAAGCTCTTAGTCAAGGAAGCTAGAATAACGACGACGATCAGCACCGGCGAGCAACGGATAATATTACCTACCTCGCCTCTTCCCCTACTTTGCCTTAGAGTAGTCAGCCACATGCCGAGGAGCGTCAGACGGTCCCCAATAATCATTCGGCGAGCTAGCCTCATGGCACCGGCGAAGATAGGCAGGGGCAATCACATAGGCAACGTGCGGCTAGGAATAGGCATAATCTTCGTCCTCTCCCGGTTAAACGGTATCTTACTAGAGAGGGAACGGACGATGGCGAAGATAAATACGTGCCAGCACGCAAGCGTCGTAAAGTCGCGGCCCCTGCTATCGGGCAGCGCAATGCACAGCGCGGTCCCGAACTGCCACGGGGACCGAGAGCGGGTGGTGCTAGGAAATAGAAGAGAAGGAGCGGGAATAACGCCTTGTCTGCAAACACAGAGTGGCGCGCGCATACTGCCATCGCGAGCTATGAGGAATGGCCACTTTCCGATGCGGTGCTCAAGTGCGCCCGAGACAATGGCACAGCGACTTTCCAACTATAGTTTACATGGGCCACTGCGTGCGAAGCACATACTCCTCACGATCAACCGGAAACAAAATATCGGCTGTCGAAGAAAGGCCGGAATTGGGGACTTATAGCCAGAGAGAGGCGATCCGAGAAGCGCATGGAGAGCAGGCTGGAATAGCCAAGCCAGCCGGATGACACAAATCATGACGTCGACGTTTACGAGGTAGAATGCTTGCTTGCCCGGTGGGGGAGGTATACTTTCTTAGTGAAGTGGTCTGATGGTACCACCACGTGGGAGCCCAGGGGAAACATTCTGGACAAGCGGATGCTTCGCGAATTTGAGGCGGCGTATCAAGGGTTTGACACGGGAGTGGATGTCTTGGCAACTCGAGTAAGAGCCGGGAAGCCCCAATATCTCTTGCGTTGGCATGGCCGGCCGCCGAAGGAGGACTCCTGGGCGAACGAGGGGTTGATGAGCCCGCAGCGCATGGAGATAATCAGGAATGTGGATTGGACGGTTCACGTGCTTGATATGCGAGTTCGGTTAGGTGATGGAATCGCGCATTCAGATTAACACTGGACGATATGCCACGCTCCGCATGAGCACTTGGAGGACTTTACAAATCATCTGCCCCCTCGGCGAATGGCTACAACAACTTCATCTCATTGATCTCCTCACCGTACGGCCCTTCCACACCTGGCGGATCCTGGTCATCACAGGGGCCTTGGATGCATGGTGAGGTGGCGCAGCGTTGCCCCTTCTTGCCTCGAGTTGCCTGTGCCTCCTCGCTGCGACTGTGACGCAACTGAAAGAAGTGCCGGCTAGGCTTATTGTTCTGCCTACGTGCCAGCACCTGTAATCAGCAGCACTTGTGCTGCCCAAACGTTTCATCTTGGTCTGGAGACCATGCTCCCTGGTGATGGTGAGAGTAACAAAGCGAGTCTCGAAAGCAACACCTTTTTTGTCGTCTACGTCTGCAAGGAATTTGGAAGAGGATGTACTGCCCCGAAGGAGGGCCATTGCAAACAGGACATCACAGACGCAGCTTGGAAGCATGTCCACCCCGATCCTTACATGAATGCTGGCGCGATTGAAGCTGATGGCTCACGGTATTGACATCCGCATCGGTACAACCCCAATAAGAAATTTGCACTACTCATTGCCTGAATTCTTGACCCATTGCCTGCAGCAGCAACGCTGCCATGGACCTTTCGTCTGTTTCCAGGTGTGATGGAGACACACCATCGCTTATTCCGGTGGCAGGCTCCTCATCCTCGAGACACCACCCCTCCCACGGGCTCCGTGGTATACTAGATATGTTCGGAGGAGGTACTAGTCCTGGGCCACAATCAATTTGCTCATCCGCGTCTTCCAGCTGATGCTGCATTGTCGAACTATGCGACGATTGGTCTGCGCAACTGCCCGACTTCCTCTCGCCCACCCACGACGCTAAAGAGGATCCGACATAAAGGGGATCGAACGGGTCAGAAGAGTAATCTTCCAGAAAGTGCGCCAACTCCTCCGGATGCCGGTCAGAGACGGACCCACTTCGACGGCTACGACCTTCTCGACGTTTGATAGGTCGCCTTGCAGATGAGGATAATGATAGTGACGGTGCCTTGAACACTGTTGTCCTCTTTCGCGTTTTCTTCGACACAGGTGCAACAGTATCAGGAGGTGGAGCTTCAGATCTGACAAACTCGCCCTCATAGGATGCAGTCGTATAGCCGTCCGCGTATGCCCTTGGCAGCTGGACTGTGGTGTCTTGGCCGTCGACGTCATGCCCGTCAGGACCATATCGGAACGTCGTCTGTTCCTCTGACCCAGCGTATGGGGCGGGTCTCGGCGTAGTACAACCGCCCTCGGCTGCACGAGGCAAAAGCGCCGCTAACTCATAACAGTCGCGGGCAGAGGATCGTGACTCTGGTGATATGACCATCATGTTGTTCAATAGAAATTGTCCCAGAGCGTCGGGCTATTTTTCAAAGTCCTTGAGCAACGTCTCCACGATTCTGTCGCCCTAGACGGTTCCCCTGTCCCTGTAGCTGTTCTTGTACCGTGGAAGGCTACATATCAGCTCGTACACCACCACACCAAGCGACCAGACGTCGACAGCTGGGGTATACTTCTTCCTTATCTTGGCGTTGGAACGGATAGACTGCCACTCTAAGTATACCTCGGGCGCAAGATACAGTTGTGAGCCGCAGATTGTCGACATCTCACAACTGTCCCGAGCTATTCCGAAGTCCCCAAACACGATGTAGATATCGCCTGGGAATCGATGCTAGACGAGAATGTTGCCCGGCTTGATATCTCTATGCACAATGGGTGGCTTGCTCTCATGAAGGTATGTGAGGGCTGATAAGCACTGCTGGAGTATCGAAATAGTCTCATCGACTGTTATAAACTCCTGGTCCTCCAAAGACCCGCCCGGGGCGTACGCCAGTAATAATTGCGGGTGTGGTGCAAAATTCGACTTGAAAAGCCGTACGATGTGGGGCTGCTGGGCGGTCAGAACGGAAGTATTAGAGGCAGGATTCATACGAACATGTGATATTTGACTCATGATGCGAGCCTCCTTACGCCATGCATCGTAGTTGACCACTCGCTTTCGAATAGCCTTTGCAGTAGGCTCCTTTAGAGCGTACTCGCTCCCATCACTGACGTTCCAGAAATGCGTCATAACACCGTAGGACCCTTCGCCGATCTTCTTCCGCAGGTGGATTTCCTCTTTGCCCGGTGTATGAGTTCCGGTAGGAAGCTCTGTGTCCGGTCGGTGCGGAAGATCGAGATCACGGAAGAGGTCTTCTGCTGTCGCTGTGCCTTGACGGAACCGCTGGACCATGTCGAGGTACTCTAGTGAATCAACATTGTGGTGGGCGGCGATAACCTAGAACTCAACGGTACCATGTATCTTGATAAGGATGTTTGTCTTGTCTCGAGGGATGGGATMCCCGCCGACGATCCATCGGAAATTGCTTCGCTTGCCACGTCCTTCTTCATCGTACATGACCTTAGTTCCTAATAAAGAGCCCCAGTCTCTGACAATGAGCCGATTGGCGTCGTCAAAAGTCAGGCTGAAATGATGCTTGCTGATGCCTTTGAGATTAGGCAGAACAACGTCGCTATCCGGATCGCATCCGAAGACGATACCATGACTTGTTCGTGGTATGTCGCTGAACTTGACTTCGAGGCGGGGCATGTTCAGGTGCGCTGGGACATTGTTCTCTTCCGGTGGTTCAGTCGTGGCTCGGTCGTGGCGCCCATACTGAACCTGTTGCTGGTTGCTGCGGGGCAACGTAGAGTGGACTGGCTTTGACTGCTTCCAAGGCATGATCGTTCCCCTGCCAAACAGGGTATACACGAGCAATGAGGTCCGTGTCTTCCATATTGAAGTGTCTCCTTGACAAGGAAAGCGAAGATGAGGAGGGAGAACGACATGGTGCCAGCTTGGGCTATGCCAGTCTTTATCAATAGGAAGTTGGAGGCACACTCGCTGTCTCCTGCATCCCTCCACGGTAAATCAGATCCAATAGACCAACACCGTCTGCGACATTTCCTGCCAACGGAATGTACCAAGGTGCATGCTGTCCCCGCCCGCTATATTTAGTCGCAAGCACATGCATCGCTGCCTGAGGATGCAGGGCCAGACATAACCGCCAACCACCAAAACAACCGTCAACCATTCTCCTCCCTGTTTAATACAGCGCAAGCCTGTACGTTTTTTCACTCTTGTTGACGGCAGAATGTCTTGCCTACAATCAACCACCGCGACACTGTCTACGGACGACATTACCACCCTTAACGATGCGCAGCTCGCCCAGCTTATGGAGGAGCACCGCCGTCCCAACGGCMATTTCGAGCTTCCCGTTGACGGCTGGGATAAATTGACAAAGGAGGAACGAAACCGCCTCGCGGAGAGACTACTGAAGTAAGTCGCCCTCATATCCTGCCGGTATATACTGTTGTCCGCTAATGTCTGGTCTGCCCTAGGGCCCAACAACGCGTCTTAGCCCAAAAACCCGCTGCCTTATCCCGCCCACTCGATCTTGACCAGCTTAACGCACGCTTGGCTGAAGTATCCGATAATAAACCCGATTGCAATAACACATCAGAAGATAATCGAGGAAGGAGAGACCTTACGCCGCTCGGTGACGCGGTGGCCGAGATTCGAGACGATGAGACAGAGCCTTATGACGAGGAGGACGAGCGGGCCGATCTGCGAGACGACGAGACAGAGGCGTACCATGACCTCGTCAACGACGGCGGCCGCCCGCTATACCCGATTAGCCTCCTGGAGCAGGTCCTCGGGGATCCGGAGGAGTATCGCGAGATGCTGTGGCCCTTTTGGGAACACGCTCCTGCCCATTCGAAGCCCTGGCTGGTATACCAGAAACAGTTGAAGCGGTGGCAGGATTTCCGCAATTGGCAGAACGATATCCGGGGCCTCGAAGATGGTGATGACGGCTATTCCGCCTACGTTGAGAGGAGGAAGCGCGGTTGCATAAAGCTGGGGTATGCTAAAAAG
>LFRF01000051.1:133029-143266 GCA_001189435.1 Tolypocladium ophioglossoides CBS 100239 | reverse complement strand
GTCTTAACGAGGTATATTAATAACTAGATTAAGCGYCTCGTATAAGTATCTAAAAGCTGGAGAGGAAAGGAGGAAGAGAGCACGAGGCGGGCGTGCCTCGGGCTCGTAGCCTTTATCCTAGCAAGCCATTGCCAAGACGAGCCCACACGCAAAGGGGCAATAACACGGCAGGGGTCTAAGGTCCGTGCCGGGCGCGGCCGTGGCGCTGGGTGCACGTGCTACCTACGTGACTCTATAGTCGAGAGTGTAAGCCGAGACTCCTACGGGCTCAGCCCGTTATAATCCCTTAGGACTCAAACCGTTACAAGAACCTCTAGAAAGGATATATTAGGCTATCTACTTTAGAAGTAGGATATCCAGTTATATTCGTACTAAAGAAGAATAGGAAACTATACCTAGTTATTAACTATAGACGACTTAATTAAGATACTAAAGATCGAATACTACTACTTATTACGGAGCTAAAGGATAGACTCTATAATATAAGTTAGTTTACGGTACGCCACCTTAAGGGAGCGTATAACCTTATTAGGATAAAGAAAGGATATGAATCGATAACTGCGTTTCGAACTAAGTTTATACTATTCGAGTACCTAGTAATGCCCTTTAGGCTTACTAATATACTTATAACCTTTTAAAGGATAATTAATAATATCTTATACGAATATCTTAATATATTTATAGTAGTATATCTTAACGATATCCTAATCTTCTCGAGGAGCCTTAAAGAATACTAGGAGTATATCTATGAGATACTATAAGTACTCTAGAATATAAAGTTACTAGTAGAACTAGAGAAGAGTAAGTTCTATATATAGGAAGTAGACTTCCTACAGGATCCGTCTGGCCGTGAAGCTCGACGAAGATCGCCGCCGCTGCGTCGCAAGATGTTTCTAGTGCCTCCGTGCGGCCAGCACCTGTTGGCCATGGCCCTGGCGGACAGAAGCATTTCGATACGGGCGGAAGCGTATCGTCCGCTGTCCCGTCCTTGATATACCTCGTCAACTCGAGATCTTGATGGCCTTCATGTTCAATCCGTTGGCCGTTCTCTTCCCCATCCCTCTGATAGAGACATTGAGCTACATCGGCACTGCCTAGTAGCAGTGCGCCTAGTGGAGGAGGATATTATTAGCGTCGGAAGGACCGTCTCCAATGTTGCCTCTGAAGTCCCCCCTCCAGCGGCAGCTACAGACATGGAGCGAGTTACAATCGATGAATAAGACTCTTGGGACGAAGACGAAGTGTCCGCTATAGTAGGTGCCAACGGCGTGCTTCTAGTTCGTGCAGCAATAACTTTGAGCTAGCCATTGCCGTTGCTATTGCCACTTCTAGACCCAATATTGATCAGGCTCTTGCATCGACTATAAGGCCACTTATTGAGGTTCCTGTCCTCATCGGCTTAGCTTACCTCATGAGATTGATACGGTAGAGATGGGACCGGAAAGACTAAGGTAAGGGCACTGTCGCGGCTAAACTGGTAAAAAAGAGTGATGATATTCGTGAAGTGCAGCGCTTCCAAGGCAGGTGCGGTGCCAAAGAGTGCGTATCCTGCGTCGTCGTACGTGGAGAGACAACTTGCAATAGGCCCTCGCAATCCCCATGTC
Organism: Tolypocladium ophioglossoides CBS 100239; assembly: GCA_001189435.1. NCBI lineage: Eukaryota > Fungi > Ascomycota > Sordariomycetes > Hypocreales > Ophiocordycipitaceae > Tolypocladium > Tolypocladium ophioglossoides. The sequence continues at coordinate 141,662 of LFRF01000051.1, read as the reverse complement.
GACGTAGGCGCCACGGATGCAGATCCGAAGCAGCAAAGAACCCATTTGTCCCCATTTTTTAATCTTAAAACTCCGAGGGTTTCTCTAGAAATCCTTGCTTTGAGCCCATTGTGAGGAGATAGAGGTATTCCTAGTAGCGTCTTGCTTAGACTGTGTCTTTTTTAGAATCCCGTCCTTGATCTGATCGCCATAGGTGAGCACATAAGTCTATTAAAGCTTCCGGAATTTTGACTCACTAACCTTCGTGACGTCGTCGTAGAGCCTCAGGAACTCATTATCTGGGAGAAAGGCCTGTCTATAGATGCAAGGGATGTCCTTCACTGAGTAGAAAGCCTTAGATAGCAGTACGGTCGTGACTCGGGAGGTATATTGCGTAAACGCTGAGTATTCTTGGATGGAGGGATCAAGGTCATACGGTGCTGTCAGTTGAGGAGACGAGGAATGTTGAGTATAAACAAGCGGGTTCGGTTCCTCAATAATAAGTCTCAGTTCCCCGAGACGGCGACCCAAGAAATGCTTCCATCCAGATCTTTTAAGCTCGAGGATGAAGCTCGACACGAATGTCGGTGGTTCAGGTTCCGTGTATGGAAGGGACTTTATCTCCTTCACCGCCTTGCTGCTGACGGTGTGTAGGGTAACCACGTAATAGAATTTGTATGCGATTGAAACTACTGGCGGCGGATATGGTGTCCGCTTTTTGGAATAGGAATTGCGAACGTTAAAGGACGGAGGAAGCTGTTGGCAGAGCCTTTGTCGATGCTTATTTTTACTCACAATTATCGACCCTACGGTGAGTGATCGCAAGGCTGTGGGACATCTCAGATGGGTTCGACAGGCGATGCAACAAAATATCCTCAGGGATACGCCTATAGGATTGGCCCGGTGGCGAATCACATGACAAACAAAGGAACACTGGGTAAGCTGTGATGTCTGACACTCGGTACTTTTCGGCTAGCTATGGCACTTATCCAGTGTGCAGTTAAGTGTGGCCGACAAGGTTTCCAAGGAGAGGAGGATATTGAAAATCTACTTCTTGCCCGTCGAGAATTAGCACGGGATATAGGGATCATTCAATGTCCATTGAATCAAGAGTCTAGTAAGCTGTAAGTAGAGGCCGGCTCCGACCATAACCTCACACAGGCTACAGGCGAGAGTCAAGTTCTCAAACAAAGTAGCGGAGAGTGTCTTATAAAACAGTGAATGTAACAAAATCGTAGCAGATTTTAAATTTCTGTAACCCTTAAAAGTCTCCCCGGCTGGCCCTGAGCCTGTCATATCGTAGTACCGCACCCAGCAACACGCTGGCTCCGAGAGCACTTTATGGCTGTTAGCATAGAGAAAGATCAGTTGGGATAATGTACTGACCAATCTTCGGGAGAGCAATACTCTGTCGGGTTATGGCTGATTCCCTGGCGAGTTGGAGTGAAAATCATGCTCGTTGGGCAGCGCAGGTTCGTGTAGCAACTATCATGACCGGCTCCACTGATCATTGGTCGCCAAAGTTTAGGGCAAGATGCATCAAGGAGTGCAGCCAGCACTTTGGCCGCACTCTGCTCAACGACCGAGATGCATTCAGAGTTGAACTGCACCGCAGGGCTGTCGACGAGAAGCTTCCATTCAACATCGCAGCCCTTTTCACTGTCCTCTTGTGAAATGCGACTAAATTCCGCCTCGCATGCCTTTACCATAGTCTCAAGAACATCGTCGCGAACGTGTCGCACGTCCAAGGTGAACTTGGCCGTGTGAGCCATGGTGTTGACGGTTCCGGGCTCAGCCTTTATGATGCCCGTCGTTGCCAAACCATTGTGATGTTTTGCGACGGTGTTTGCGGCAGCGATCATCTTCGCTGCCGAAAGCACCGCGTCTTTGCGTGCGTACAGCGGTGTTGTTCCTGCGTGACTATCCCTACCTCGGACCGTTATGTCGAACCATTTGAAAGCTTGGACTCCTGCAACCAGGTTAACATGAAGTGTAGTCCGAACTCGTCGACTAGGGTGTGTTACCCTGCACCACACCAATCTTGAGGCCCTCATCTTCGAGGATAGGACCCTGCTAAATGAGTAGTTCGAAATGGGCTGCAAAGGGATTGGCACGGTAAGACGCTGGATGTTCGCCCCTGTACCCTATCTTGTCGAGTGCTTCCTTGATTGACTCTGGCTTTCCGTCATGAGGAGTCACCTCTCTGAGCTCCCATGCCGTCTCGATCGGTATCGCCTCGGCCCACACGCCTGAGGAAACGGCCATCTTGGGGAACCGAGCGCCTTCTTCACTATTCTATTTGTTAGCTGAGTCGACAACGATTGTCTTGGGACCCAAACTTTGTCCAGTTGACGACGCCAACGTTTCCTTCCGTCTCGATGGAATTTTCGTTTAGCACTGTCAGCACCTCCAAGCCAGCGAGAACACCGAGAATTCCGTCGTAACGCCCTCCCGTTGGCTGCGTGTCCAAATGAGATCCCATCATGATGGGAGGCGCATCTTTGTTCTTGCCAGAACGAATGGCGAAAAGGTTGCCCATTTGGTCAAAGAAGGTCCGGCAGCCCAGGGAGTCGGCAGTCTTCATGAACCAGTCTCGCACCTCTTTGTCCGAGCTGTCAAGACTGAGTCTCGCCATGCCTGTCTCGGTGGACAGTCTGCGTGTCGTGTGAGCCCAGGGCCAGCAGAAAGCTCATAAACAAACACTCACTTGCCATATTGGTGAGCCGCACCATACTGACAGCTTTCATGCAGGGACTTGGCGAGGCGTTTCGCATCCACTGCCAGGGATGGAATGTCGAGTTGATCAATAGACCCCATTGTAATTTAGCTCCGATGATAGGCAAAGCGACGAATAGATAACATTGGGTAGAAAAGGCGTGGGATTCATTATTTACATAGAACTGGCCTTTGAGCAAGCATCAGTGGCTAGCCATCCGCCGACGGGCTCGCCAGGCGCCGACGCCGACGCCGACGCCGACGCCGGAACGCCGATCTAAGTGGGGCCACGGCCGTCGGGGGTGACTCCTTCTGCTGACCGCCTTTGCAAAACACACCATTGGCCAGTGATAAGAAGGACATTTAATGATTATCCCCCGTCGGCGTTGGTTGAATGAGGTGGGGTAAATTCCACCAGGCAGTGCCTTCGACACGTACATAGGTACCATATCATCTCTTTATTCCAATCCAATCCATTGTCTCAAACACCTGCAACCACTCGCTTGCGTTTGAATGTTTAGCTGGCGTTAATTGGCGGTCTGCTCATTTACACCGTCAATTTCTCAAGATGGCACAACTAGAGAAGGAGCTGATCATCGACGACTTCGATGCCGATGGCTCGGGAGGCCGCGTTTCCACTTTGGGCGAAACCGTGGAGATTCTTGAAAGAGCCGAGAAGCGAGTCTTGTCCAAGTTTGACTGGATCGTCATGCCGCAAATGTCAATTCTGGTCTTGTTTGCCTACCTTGATCGAACAAACATAGGTACCAATTGAACTACCACGAGTCAAGAAACTGTATTTTCTGACGTGAACAATTCCAAGGAAACGCGAAAGTCTTTGGCTTTGAAAAAAGCTTAGGAATGTCAGGAACCGATTTCCACAACATCTCAACATTCTTCTACATCCCATACATCATCCTTGAGACACCATGGGTCATGGCAGTGAGGAAATTCGGCCCAGGCAGAGTTCTCGCCATTGCTATTGTCTGTTGGAGTGGCATTACAATCGGCACCGGGTTTATCCAAACCTACAAACAACTCATTGCCTGCCGTTTGCTCCTCGGATCCTTTGAGGCGGGGTTGTTTCCGGCTCTAACCTTTGTCATCTCGAGCATCTATCCAGCGACATCGCAGGGGAAACGCATCGCAGTCCTGTACATTTCCATTGCATTATCGGGGGCGTTGGGCGGATTGATTGCCTATGGGATCCAGTTGATGGGAAAACAGCACGGCCTCGAGGCTTGGAGATGGCTATTCATCATCGAAGGTACCATTTCACTTGTCGTCGGGGCTTTGTGCTGGGTCAGCCTTCCAACGACACCAGAGACGGCGTGGTTTCTTGGGCAAGAGGAGCGGTCGACAATGTCGATCGTTAAAGTGCGCAATCATCCTTTTGAGGCATCCGACAAGTTTTCATGGAAGCAGGTGGTCATGGCTCTCACAGACCCGCTAGTATGGCTTGCTTCCGTGTCATTATTCTGCTCCTCAATAGCTATGTTTGGCTTCAGCACCTTTTTACCTACACTGTTGAACGCAATGCAGTGAGTGCAAAGCGCTTACCTAGCTTCGTTTGATACTAATACATATTACTAGATATACATCGCTCCAAGCCAACTATCTCAGCATCCCAGTATATGTTTTGGCATCCATCGGTACCGGCATCACTACCTTCGTTTCCGACCGCATTAACCGCCGCGCTCTCTGCCTCATTCACTCCCCGCTGCTTGTCATGACGGGATACGCAATTGCCGTAGGCACCAGTAACAAATCAGTCGGCTTCTTCGCCATGTTTCTCGTCGGCGCAGGCGTGTATTCGTACAACACCGTCCTCGTCACGTGCGTACACACCAATTTTCCAATGTTGCACTCTACTAACGAGCTCATAGATGGGTATCAAATAATATACACCCAGCCTACAAACGCTCTGTGGCAATTGCTGTGGTAATATCCATCGGCAATGCGGCAGGACTCGCTGCTTCTCAAATGTACCCCAATAAGGACGGCCCTCGCTATCTGTTGGGAAATTCTCTCTCCCTGGGCTTTGAAGCGCTGGCCTTACTTTCGGTTGGCCTCATCACTCTTCTGCTGACGTACCGCATGAGACAAAAGAAGGGGTTGCAGGACGAGGGAATAGAAACCAATGGCAAGGAAGGCGATCAAAGCTTGGAGTTTAAGTATGTTTTTTAACGAGTTGGGCTTTGCCTCTTCCCACTGCCTGGCTGTCAGTTAGGACTGCTGCTCGCGGTAAATTTACTTCTGGATTTTCTCAAGTGTTTACTCGTACATCTTCTAGTTCCGCTGTAATACGACCTGGATCGTTCCGGCAGACTCTTGTAACGAGGCAACCATTTGTCCTTGTATCCCGCTGCCCCTGTAAGAAGAGAACCAATAAGAGGAGGTCGAGAAAAATGGTGCTTCCCAACGAGCCATAGTGGATGTCGCAAAAACCTAGCTTGCCCCATGCCGAACATTCTGATTGGCTTTAACCGCCACTAGTATTTTCGTATACTAAATCATATGCACAAATACATTCTTCTGTTATTGGTATCTCAATTTCCACCGTTGTAAAAACACAAACACCGACGACTTATCCCGACCTTCTAGCTGTCTTTTGGAGCCTCTTTCAAAACAAGTAAACCACTCTAACGTAAGCAAAGGCAATACCTTCCTCGAAGACTAATTTTGGATCACGATAGAGGCACAAAGAAGTAGAGGTACTTAGCTTATTAGCGAAGCTATGCCCAGTTTAAGGTCGCTATAACTCGAAGGACAGTTTGTGGGGCTCCTGTGGGCCTGTCCATTAGCAGCATTTGATTTTTGAAGGGTGTAATGGGGCGACCCCGCACACTGACTCCGGGGAAAGTGCGGCGTAGCACTGCAGCATGCACCCAACATCTGAATCCTGACTTCACATTCCGACCATTGTCGTCACCCAGTGCGTTGGCTTTCTTCGCGGATCCTTGTCTGACAGCCGGTTGTCGTTGGCAATGGATCTTTGCAACGATCCTTTACAGGAAAGCACCCGCACAGCAGCCGGCACCAGGCGGTATCGGTCCAAGTCACAAAGACCCTGCGACCTGTGCCGTGCCCGAAAGGTCCTTTGCAACATCCCAGATCCGTCGAAGCCCTGCCAACTATGTGACCGAACGGGCCGGTCATGTACCTTTGTCACTGATGCAAACAAGAAGCCAAAAACAAGCTCTACCCTGAGCGGCACGCCCTCTCTTCAACTTGAAGGCATAATTACGGATTCTTCCGGACTTTATCATGGAGCAGAGGCTCGAGTTCAGCTTGCCCAAAGCGAGTCCTCGGAAGAAGCTCTTGGTGAGAACATGCAACCTTTCGAAAGATTCATTTTTGATGCCAGCTGGTCCGGTAACGCAAACACAAACTGGGACATTCCTCTCAACCAGCATGGCCCACCTACTCACGACAACTCCAGCGGGGGTCTCGAAGTTCTTCAAGAGACAGAACTATCTGATCTGTGGCCGCTCGGAACTCCGACTATTCTTGGTGGGGAGAATTTCAATCCGGGGGAGCAAACTACACCTGAGAACCCATCTAGTCTGCCGTCAAGCCTTGAGCGTTCAGCCCTCGACCAAAGACACAGCTATTCGTCTTCATTAATCGGATACTCGAATGAATCGGACTCATTCTCACTCGAATACTTTCCGTACAATAGCTCGGATGAGGTAGACTTCTTCATGGTCACTTATCGCAAGCCGTCGCGGGTTTCTGCATCAGCCGGCCACCCACCAGTTCACATTTTGCAAAGCAAAGCGCAAGCCACATCACAGGGTCGAGAAATAATTGGCAAATGCTTGACTATCATCAACGAGAGGGATCGCCTTGAGCAGTTAGTTGATAATGACACGGGAGTTGCTCTCGTGAGACTGTAGTCCGCCCCTCCCTGTGCATCGAGGCTTAAGCTAATTCTAGATAGTTACTTGAAGTTTATCTTCCAGACCTTGCCTATTCTTTCAAGGTCGTTGGTCCTCCAAGACGAAGAAGGCTTTGTAAAGACCGCATCACCCGGCCTGCTCGCAGCCATATACGCGCTTGCTTTACCCTTTACAGCGTGGGACGAACGACTGTGTATGAACAACGCCTACTCTAAGCCAAGCTCGGACGAGCTATGGCGAATTTCCTACACGAGTCTGCAGAAGGAGCAACATTTTCCACAGCTGTCAACAGTCCAGATATTCCTCCTTCTCCTTAACCACTCACCGTTCGATCCTGTCGCCGTTGAGAGCCCTTTCGCATGGTCTCTAGCTAGTTCGATGGTTGCAATTTCACAATCCTTGGGCTTGCACATGGACCCGACCGACTGGAAAATACCTCCAGGCGAAATCCGCCTTCGAAGACGGCTGTGGTGGGCTGTTGTCGTTGAACACAGCTGGCGTGCCATCACTCATGGGCGGTCGTCGATGCTGTGTATTGATGATTGGAATGTGACGCCGCTGACCCCGGACGACTTTGCGATTGACCCAACTTTGGATTCGGCGAATACTCAGTCCTCAGATCATTTCATGCGTTTATGATCTTTAACCGACATCGCCAACAGCATTTGTCGGCAGTTTTTGTAAGTTCAAACTCTCTATGCCGGTCACTGGCCTCACGGCGATCTTTTTGTCATGCTACGCATGAACTAATCAATTATCTCCTTAGCTCACTACGTGCCGTGTCTCAACAGCAGCCTTTGGAAACCCTGGTAGAAAAGGCCAAAAGGCCTCGTCAGCAACTACACGAATGGCTGGAGAGCCTGCCTGAATCTCTCAGCATACATCACGAAGACGACGGAGCCAACGATGAATCACCCCAAACCCATGGATCTTTATACCTTGCCTACTTCACAGCGCATGTTCTACTTCTTCGCGCTCTACTACGGCCCATTATAAATAAAAACGCCCAGCTGGATCACACCCAATCTTCGGTGGCGACAGTCCTGCAGGCCTCTCGCGGCCTAATGCACACCATGATCAAATTCGTTCGCGGCCTCGATGTGAAGTATAAGTCGGCATTCTGGCCCGCCTACACAAGACACTGTTTCTGTTACCCAGGGCTCTTTTGCTATATGCTATGCTTGCAGCAAAAGGAGCCGCACATGATGTCGTACGACCGAGAGCTTCTGACGACATGGAGAAACATATTGCGAACAAGAGTACAATCCTGGCCGCTGTTACGGTTTGCGATTGTGAAAGTTGATGCTATTTTCTGGAAGAAGCTTGACTCTATCAGCGACACATCGGCGGCTAGTCAATAAATGTTTATGCGAATGGAATCAGAGATGACTTGGGGTGGGATCTCCGGCGGTAAATATTGATAGCCGATCAAATTAATACAACACACTACTACTTATCCTTGGCTACTACTTATATGGGTAAAACAAGACTATCTTAATATTGTCGACGGCAAATGCACGCACCGAGGATACCCTGCCCATGACTGCAATCAGAGGGGGCTAGTCGGGCAGGGCACGGCGAGYAGGGAGGCAGCTAGGCAGGCGAGCAAGAGAGAGAAAGAAGAGGAAGAAGAACCATGCTATTCTAGCCAACTAGGTAGGAAGTGCGGTCCCTTTTATAGGTGACTCCCACGCAGCCTGCTCCGCGGAGTGWTGTCTTTCCCGGCCAGAATATTTACGAAGTATTGGTATGAGTGTCTCGCGCAGTCTAAAATACTTCAGTAGGGTTCACATATGCGTTATTCACAGTATCTGCAGATAGCCTAAGGACAAGGCAAAGGCAAAGGCAAAGGACACGACAAGCCGGGTGAACAAGGCGAAGCACAAGAAATTGGCCGACCTAGTTTGCGGTGAGCAAGAAAGGCCACGGCCTGATCCACTGCGTCCACTACGCGGGCAAGCACGCACTTATACTTAAGGCTCTCGGGTATTAGTTTATAGGATTAATAGGGGCTTTACTTACTATAGACTATCTAAT